>SSNS01000009.1:5162982-5271743 GCA_006937985.1 Aphyosemion australe
CCTGCTATGGCTTTAGCAGCTGACCCCACCAAGTAGGACTTCAGGTAGGTGAACTTTTCTGTTTTATTCAGGTCATCATTTTCATGAATCGCAGTCTCAAACTGGTCCCAAAATTCCTGCCATTTTGATATGTCGCCGTCATATTTGTTAATATAGAGCCTGGGCAACTTCACTGACTGTCTATTCATTCTGCTAGAGTGTGCGCTTACATCACTTGACCGTGCTGGTTCCGATACTGCTGCTGAGTTTGGCATCGAGAGGGGTCCGGCTCTGTCAATAATCCTTGTTGCTCTGCTTTTCCAGAGGTTGAGCTGATCGTGATAATCCACAGTTTTTACAATATCTGCCTCCAGTTCGTCCATCGGTATCTTCTCTTCAATTTCCTTGTCTAATTCCAGAAGATTCTTCTCTTTAGCCGCTAATATGGAAAGCAGTTCTTGTAAATGGTTACGGCTTACTTCATCTTGACCGATCTCCTCTTCTATAGTGCGCAGCAACCTTGTGGTCGACGCTCGTAGTACTCCACGTTTCTGCTTCAGTCTCTGTAGAGTCTCCGCCATCTTGTCTGATTCGCGGTGAATAACAGCTTCGGTGACTTACTCAATTTTCTATCTCTGTTCGTCTTCCCCTTCCCGGGTTTCGGCACCATTATGTTGTGATATAAGTTCAACTGACATGACCGCGAGTCTCTTATGAAGAATGATGGAGTCCGTGTAGTAGTTTGCAGATTCTCTTTTCTTTTCTTTAATATCGATTCAGCTCTCATACAATTACATCCTTGTTTCTTTTCTTACAGACTTCTTCTTACTTCCTTTATGCTTTAGCTTTCCACCTTTGTCGCCTGTTTTCTTCTGCTGTGCTAACAGAACCGAACTAGTCTGAACCTCTTTTTTTTCTCTCAGGAGTCAAAACGGACTTCCTTTTTTTTCTCTGATCAATCTACTACTGCCACCTAGTGGCCAAAATGTGCAATCAACTATATACAAACTAGCAATGATGATGTTCTTACTTTCTCACTGTTTTTAGTATGTAATCTAACACAACTCAATCTGCAACAATATTCAGAAAACAATAAAAGATACAACACCCCCTTCAACAGCTCCCATCTATAACCTTCACTCTTTAACTCAAACATCTAAGAACCAAGCAGACATTTCAAAATGAGCACTTTTTACTCCAATGGTCAATGCGCACTTCAAAAGTTTTTTAATGTACAACAGCCTGTGCATTGTACCTTTGTTATAAGTGTTAAAGGACAAACGAGAGGGAGCACAACAATGTTTTATATGTTTTATTTGTGTTGCTGAAAATAATACAAAAGCATTTTTTGTATGATTTGTCAGTTAAATGATGTTTTCATATATGAAGGGGTGTACCCAGCACTAGGGCTGCAGGTGCATATCTTCACACCACTTATGGCAGGCTGTTTTAACATTTATTACAGTTATTATAATATCTAAAAATCTATTGTTCCTAGTAAAAATAAATTCCATCCATTCATTCATCCAGCCATCCATCCATCGTCTTCCGCTTATTCGGAATCGGGTCGCGGGGGCAGCAGCCTAAGGAGAGAGGCCCAGACTTCCCTCTCCCCAGCCACTGGGCCAGCTCTTCCGGGGCAATCCCAAGGTGTTCCCTGGCCACACCATCTGCAAAAAGCAGAAACCTGATCCTCAGGCCACCAAAACGGATTCCCTCACCACCTTGGCTGCACCTAGAAATCCTGTCCATAAAAGTTATGAACCGAATCAGTGACAAAGGGCCGCCTTGGCGGAGTCCAACTCTCACCGGAAACGAGCCCGACTTACTGCCGGCAATGCGGATCAAGCTCTGACACTGGTCGTACAGGGACCTAACAGCCCGTATCAAGGGGCCTGGTACCCCATACTCCCAGAGTACCCCCCACAGGGCCCCTGAGGGACGTGGTCGAATGCCTTCTCTAAATCCACAAAACACATGTAGATTGGTTGGGAAAACTCCCACGCACCCTCCAGGACCCCCCGAAGGGTATAGAGCTGTTCCAGTGTTCCACGGCCAGGACGAAAACCACATTGCTCCTCCTGGATCCAAGATTTGAGAATCCGACAGACCCTCCTCTCAAGAACCCCCAAATAGACTTTACCAGGGAGGCTCAGGAGTGTGATCCCCCTGTAGTTGGAACACACCCTGCGGTCCCCCTTTTTAAATAGGGGGACCACCACCCTGCCTTAAGGAAATCCGGGCGGATCTCATCCAGCCCCGGAGCCTTTCCACCGAGGAGTTTTTTTACCACCTCAGTGACCTCGACTCCCGAAATTGGAGAGTCCAACCCAAAGTCCCCAGACTCTGCTTCCACACTGGAAGACGTGACGGTGGGATTGAGTAGGTCTTCGAAGTACTCCACCCACTGATCCACTTCGTCCCTAGTTGAGGTCAGTAGCATACCGTCCCCACTACAAACAGTGTTGGTATGCTTTCCCCTCCTGAGGCGCTGGATGGTGGACCAGAATCTCCTTGAAGCCGTATGGAAGTCTTGCTCCATGGTCTCACCAAACTATTCCCACACCCAGGTTTTTGCCTCTGCAACCACCCGAGATGCATTTCACTTGGACTGTGGGTACCAGCTGCCTCTGGAATTCCACAGGCCAAAAAAACCCTATAGCTCTCTTTCCTAAGCTTGACAGTATCCCTAACCGCTGGTGTCCACCAGCGGGTTCAGGAGTTGCCGCCATGACAGGCACCAACGATCCTGCGGCCGCAGCTCCAGTTCGCCACCTTGAAAATAGAAGCATGGTATATGGCCCACTCTGTCTCATTATTACTAGCACCCTGTCCAAGGACTCCAGAAAGGGTGGGTAGTCTGACCTGCAGCTTGGTACAGAGGCACAAACAACAGTAAGGACCTGTCCCCCCACACAAAGGCAGAGAGGCTACTCTCTCACTTACTGGGGTAAACCCCAACATACAGGCACTAAGATGGGGGAAATCAGGAGTACCGTATGCCCACCCCTGCTTGGCACCTCTCAGTTGGATCAACTCCAGAGTGGTAGAGTGTCCAACCCCTCTCAAGGAAACTGGTTCCGGAGTCAGAGCCATGCGTCGAGGTGAGTCTGACTATATCAAGCTGGAATCTCTCAACCTCACACACCAAATCATGCTCTTTCCCCACCAGAGAGGTGACATTCCACATACCAAGAGCCAGTTTCTGTAGCCACCGATCAGACTACTAAGGTCCCCGGTTTTGGTTACCACCCATCTCACACTGCACCGGACCCATTGTCAAACCCTCCAGTATGCTGCTGTTTCTCTGCTCCTCCTACTGACTTGTGTGTGTGTGTGTGTGTGTGTGTGTGTGTGTGTGTGTGTGTGTGTGTGTGCAGCAGCTGTACCAAGGGCCCCATCAGTCACTATGTACAGATTCATACGGTGTTGTAAAGTACATAGCAGGAAGCAGGAACCACATCTCGTTCCACTTCAACACCTCAGAGGCTGCTGATAAGGACAAGCTAATGTTTGTTCATCTGAGCACTGAAAATGATCACTGGACCAGTTTAAATCACTGTCACAGCAGATGTGGTCTCCAAGCACCAAAGAACAAACTGTTACAGGAGGCAGTAAAACTCTCTGACTTGTAGTGCCTGAGATAAATTTTATATTATTGTTCTTAGTTAAAAATGATGGGATAAACTTAGCCCACAAGTCAAAATTCTACTTATTTTTAATATTATCATAGACATCAAACACAGAGACATTTAAACAGAAGTTGGAGAAGCTGAAAAGAAGTTGTTTTTTGCAAACACAAAACCAACCAATTAGGATGCACATGCTTGTGGATATTTGCCTTCAGGTCCTATAGGGTAGCTGTATTCATAGAATTTACTGCAAATCACACTTTAAACAAAACAATATGAACATTCTGAAAACTATCACAGCTTCTGTCTAGTGTGAAAGTCTTCAAGGCGTTTCTGCAAAAAATTGTTACTATTTTGTTGCTTTTTTGCATTACAGTTTTTCTCCATTGGTTTGGCTCATTTCTTGAAACAGAAATTACATTCTCAAAATAACATGGACAAACCTCCAAACCTCTTGGCAAATGTTCACAACAGAATGGCATTTCTCATTCATTTAATCAAACGGCAAATGCCTTAGTACATGTCTCAATTGTCTCAGTGCATCTTTGCAAATGATTAAGTACAAGTAGCCTACAGTTATACAGTTAGCCCACATTTAGCACATTTTCCAAATGAATAGATCTTGTAGATCTAAACTGATTAGTTGATTCTCAGTCCAATGATCATTCTCTCCAAAACATGTCAGCATGATTTCATTGTATAAGTACTCGCATGCACAACTGTCTGTTCAATTGTCAAAACTGGTCAAGAACATAGTACCATGAATACCATATATGAATTTCTTTGAATATGTGATACATTGATGACAGTCATTGACAGTCAGGTGAAACTAGACTATAAATATAAACACAATAAGCATCTCCACAATAGACCGGGTTTTGAAGAAGCATCAGATGACAATGAAACAAATCTACAAGGTACCATTTGAGAGGAACTCTGACAGAGTGAAGGAGCTGCGGTACCAGTATGTAAATGTAAGTCAGTTGCTGGTTGTCTCTCATTATAACCTTACCTGTAATCACAGTAAGCAGTAGTTCACTTGTTTGGTTTCAATACCTCCTTTACCTGATTTCAGAATCAGTTTTTGCTTCATCTGACTTCAACAATTTCAACAGAAAACCGCAGTTTTCTGTATTATACAATTATCATTATGATACTTATATCATACATCATTGTATATTGTTGGTCCTCTGCCATAGAGACAAAACATCTAAACATTTTGTATGGCAGTACTCACACAATGCCAAAGGGACGATGCATTTTGGGGGCACTGACTATTCAGATTAGAAAGGAATGTAGTTTTGACACATGAGTGAACTGTTTTAGGAGAGATATGAGCTTTTGCAGGTGAACCATGTTGTTGTGATCAACCATCCAGGTTTATTTTGACAAAAGCACCAAGAATGATGAGAATGTCCGATCTGTGTGGAGAAATGAGCCAAAGCTATTGAGAGGATCTTTGCCATTTTGGAGACACTGACTGTTTAAATGAGAAAGGGATTTAGATTGAAGCCTGACCTAACAGTTCTGGAAGAGATATGAGCTTTTGCAGGTGAGCTATAGTGTTGTGAACATTTGCCAAGAGGTTTGGAGGTTTGTCCATGTTTTTTTGAGAATGTCATTTCTGTTTCAAGAAATGGGCCAAACCAATGGAGAAAAACTGTAAAAGAGCTGCTGTAAATAAAAAATGAACCTCATCAAAGAACAAGAGCATCATTTATTGCCAGATTGCAAATATTGGCCCATTTGTTTCCATTAGACTCTCGAGCTCTCCTGATAATGAAAGCATCTTTCTTGATTTTGTAAAGAAAAAAGAATTAAATGACACTGAAACAGGAAAAAATTAAAGAACATATTAGAAATGACAGTAACACTTTACAATAAGGGTCCCTTTATTAATATTACTTATTATTAAGCATTAATAAACTATTAAATACAGTAATAACAACTGCTTAACCAAATCATGTAATGCATTACTAAGTAGACCCCCCCACCGACCCTTTGTCCTAAACTTAAAGACACTTATTAGTTAACAATACCAGTAACGTTAACAAAGGGACCCTTTGTTTATTAATGCCTAATAATGCACTAAGTAGCGTTAATAAAGGGACCCTTATTGTAAAGTGTTACCGAAACGACTTAACATTAGCGTCATTAACACATTCTAACATATTAACAAGCCCCTACCATAACACACGTGACACGTTTTCTTGTGTATTTGACAGATTTCTACATTAAAACCAGTAAAACTCACCAGCTGGAACAAAATGAAGGACTTTTTTGATGCCCATGTTCTTCGGGCTTTCAAGGTAACAGACTTTCCGAAGGTCAACCCATCATCTTTTTTCTCCTCTGCCCTGCACCCGCCAGTGACTCTTTGCTAATTTCTTTCATACACACCTCCAAGTTGCTGGGTGAAATCGCCTCCCTGATCCTCCTCCAGGAGCACATGTGCCACAGAAGGAGGAGGAGAGGGGGTGAGAAGGGTTTTGATACTTGGGTCTTTGTGCCTGAAAGCTTTAGGTTAACTTTAAATTAATCTTTATACGAATTATATACAGAAAAGATTGATCAATGTTTTGCTCTGGTAGTTGTTTATAATCTTTCATAAGTGAATAATTTAACAAATACACCATGAAGTTTTAATGGGTAGTCTTACCCCCTACTGGTGCTCTCATTAATTATAGGAGTGGGACATAAGTGGCACAATTTAACAATGTTTGAAAATCAGTGCACATCTGGAAGGGAGCCTAAATATTTAATGTCCAGAGTTTGTGTTTGTGACTTCACATCTGAGCGGTTTATGTTGCTCTAGTTAGTGTGGCTGATTTGAGTCTGACTGTTATCCATCACTCAGTATCACACCTGTATCTCACATCAGGGAGCCCAGCTCGTGTGTGTGTGTGTGTGTGCGTGTGTGTGTTTTCACTTGTCTGTCGGCAAAATAACTCACAGACGACAGGAGAGAAACGCAGGAAAAAACACTTATTGTACAGTGGTTTCTACTGTGGAGAGTGATTCAAAAGCAGTTTTTATTTTTTTGTGTGGCTGTTTCAGGTATATTTGCACCCCCCCCCCTTATTGGATTCTAGTACGTCCTTGTAAACAACAAGATCATACTTGTCAAGTACACAAGAATGTACTAGCATCCTTGGGTATTGAGAAATGGCCTTAGGCTCCCATGCCAGCCGATGACCCCCTCCAGGAAGGTATCACAGCTCAACTTTCAACTTCCTCCACAGCTTCTCTATTGGATTGAGGTCTGGAGACTGGCTAGGCCACTCCAGGACCTTGAAATGATTTTTACATAGCCACTCCTTTGTTCCCCGGGCGATATGTTTGGGATCATTGTCATGCTGGAAGATCCAGCCACGTTTCAGCTTCAATGCTCTCACTGATGGAAGGAGGTTTTTGCCCCAAACCTCATGATACATGGCCTCATTCATCCTTTCCTCAATACGGATCAGTCGTCCTGTCCCCTTTGCAGAAAAGCAGACCCAAAACATTCATGTTTCCACTCCATGCTTCACAGTGGGTATTGTGTTTCTTGTGGGTGCAATTCCGTATTCTTCCCATTCCAAACATGTCAAGTGGCGTTGATACCACATGGCATTCTCCCAATTGTCTTCTGGATCATCCAAACTGTCTCTGGCAAACATTAGACTTGCCTAGACATGCGCTGTCTTAAGCAGGGGGACCTTTCAAATGCTGCAGGATCGTAATCTATGACAACTGTATTACTCATTTTAACCTTTGTTACTGTAGTTTCAGCTCTCTTCAGGTCAATGACCAGTTCCCCCCAAGTAGTTTTGGGCTGTTTCCTCACTGTTCTCAAGATCATTTGTACCCTAAGAGGTAAGATCTTGCATGGAGCCCCAGGTCAAGGGAGTTTGTCAGTGATCTTGTATTAATTCCATTTTCAAATAATTGCTCTAACAGTAGATCTCTTCTCAAAAGATGAGAGAGGTCTGTAATTTTCATCATGGGTACATTTGAACTGTGAGAGACTGAATGTAAAAAATCTAGGAAATTACATTGTATGATTTTTAAAGAATTTAGTTGTATACTGGTGAAGAAAAAAAGTATTAAGCACCTACAAACAAGCAAGAATTCTGGCTCCCAGACCTGTTGCTTCTTTGCGAAGCATTTCTATCCTCCACTCATTACCTGTATTAACAGCACCTGTTTCAACTCTTTATCTGTATAAAAGACACCGGTCCACACCTTCAGACAGTCAGGCTCCAACCTCCACCATGGTCCAGACCAGAGAGCTGTCTGGACACCAGGGACAAGATTTTGCACCTGCACAAGACTGAAATTTGCCAATCTACTATAGTAACACAGTCATTTAACTGGGACAACTTGTACAATCGGTGGCTGCTAAATACTTTTTTGTCCCGCTGTAGCGCTGATTTGAATGTAAATGTTATCAGGCTACACTTTCAAACGTGTGATGATAACATCTCACAAACCAGGACAACTTTAAATCCTAATGACCCTCAGATGGGATGAGAGGGGAAGGCCAGTTATTTGTGTTAGTTTGCATTTTTTGGTGCTCAGGCTGCAGCCTGAAACGACACATTTTTCTTTGAATTTAAACTTTTGTTTTAGTCAGAATTAAGATTATGGCCTGGATAAAAAATGTGTTGGAATTTCTTTGGAATTTTGTTGTCATTAATGAAAACCTTAACCAGCATTTCCCCACCAGATGGCAGCAGAGTCCATTGTGAGACAGAACTGATACAGCCACAGCCACATGTGAGATTTAGAAAAAAAAAATCTGTTTTCTTCTTCCTTTAATGAGAATCCAGACAGAAATGAGTATAACAGGTCAATTAAATTTTGACTGAAAGAGAAGATAACTTTTTTCATTTCTTTAATTATGTTCAATGTGCTCTTTCAGACTTTTATTTTTTTCAACCATTGAATCTAAACATGTTTTTTAAGCCATCAATCCTTAAATGTTCCCTGTGCCATGTTTGAATGAAGAAATTAAAATCAGATTAAGTGGCATTAACTCGGTAATCAATTTAGAGTTTCTTTCTTCAAGTTTTGACCCAAGTTCATGTTAGGTGGTGATTCTACAATGTTGGATTTAGCTAGAAACCACTCCCATGTGTAACATCTGCAGTAAAAATAAATGACATATACACACTAGGAAAAGCAACCATTTTCAGTTTGCATTGATAGCTGCAAACTCCATCTATAAATATGTGTTAAAAAACATTATATGATTTACTCACATGACTTCAGACACTAATTAAAATAATTGATAATAATCAAAGCTTTACAGTTTAACTTAAGCATGAACTACTGTTCTGTGCCCAGATGGAGAATGAGTTTGTTTGTGTCTGCTGTGAAACATTAACCAAACTCCACAATAACCTGTAGGGGTTTACTGGGCCAGACACTCATTGGACCACCTGAGGAACAGCAACTAAAAAGGAAAAACAAAACAGATATATTTTTTAAATTTTGATTTTAACACAAAAACTGGTTCATTTTTGTGAACTAAAATGTGTATAAATAATGCCTTCCATAATGTATTACTGGATTACATATAAGAGCTACTGAGTGTATTTTTAGCAATATTTTACTGCCTGGAAGCTGTAAATGTGCAACAGGGTGCATGTCAGAGCTAACAGTGATCCATTTTACAGTCAAATATTAAATGTGGACACACACGTGTGTGAACTCTATGATTGTGCAGACTGGGTAAAATTTCACCCTCTGCTGATTTTGTGTCAACAACTCGTGGAAAGCACTGGTAGTATAGCATAACTTGTGACTTAGAAAATATTTTTTATTCTAAAGTAATTTTAAACTAAAATAAAAACTAAAAGATTCCCTGTAATTTTGTTACACATTTAAGTTTCCTAATTTTTGTTTCTTGTTTTAGACATTCTATTGACAACTAGCTCAAATAAAAACATTCACTGATTGTACAATTCTTCTTAGTTGTACTGGTCCAAACTGGGTCTTGTAAACATTTATTCTGTAGTTGAACACAGGATAGCCTCAAATCCAAGATGATCCAGCATGCATTACATTTGGCTTCATGTTTCCTCCATTCTGGCTTTAACCTAATGGTATTTATTTAGAATGCAGGTAAGATTTAACTAGATTTGTTAGCAAAGCAGGCCGATCTTGGGGATTTCTCTACAGTATTGATTTCAACCTCTGGGCATGTTAGAGCAGTTATCACAGTTACACCTAAATACATTTAATAAAGATGCAGCGCAAGCAATACATAAAAACCTGTAAAGATATAAGCATTAGGACTTTGGTGATTACATATTAAAACATGGGGAGAAATGTACTTTATTCTATTTATCTTCAAAAAAGTAAAGAATTTGGCTTTTTTATGGAATCTCAAACCTATAATTAAATCAAAATGTAAGTGCTTTTTATCCATTCTCAGCCATTAAGATACCAATATAAAATACCAACCAAAAAAAACATATATATATATATATATATATATATATATATATATATATATATATATATATATATATATATATATGTAGCAGATATGGTATTCATAGGTGTTAAATAATATTTTCCAATGTGCTGGTACTGATGGTTCATGTAATTACAGTGATAGCACCATTGCATTACATTCATTTGGAGCCGTTGTGTGTGTGTGTGGGGTGGGGGGATCGCGTCTTGGAGGGCAGGATGTTGGAAAACTCTCCCCTCATGTTTTAACAATGCAAATATAACATTTCTACTACTGTAAATAGTCAAGGTCAAATTTATTTATAAAGCACGCTTATTGT
This sequence comes from Aphyosemion australe, assembly GCA_006937985.1. Taxonomy (NCBI): domain Eukaryota; kingdom Metazoa; phylum Chordata; class Actinopteri; order Cyprinodontiformes; family Nothobranchiidae; genus Aphyosemion; species Aphyosemion australe. The sequence continues at coordinate 5,173,376 of SSNS01000009.1, forward strand.
AGCTCATGCAACCCAAAGTGCTGTACATACACATTCATGATGACCATGCCAACACAATAAATAGACTAAAAACAGAAAACAGCAAGATAAAAGAAGAAAATAAAACAACACATAAAATAGTTTAATAAAAGATCCATAAGAGAATAAAAATTAACCAACATTAAAAGCCAGGTCAAAGAAATGCGTTTTGAGTAGTGCCTTAAAAGCATCCAAACTCTGAGATGACCTGAGCTGCAGAGGAAGGTTATTCCAAAGCTTTGGACCGGCCACAGAAAATGCTCTATCACCTCGCGTCTTAAGGCAAGCATTTGGAATCGACAACAAGGACTGGGAACCTGACCTCAGACTCCTGGCAGGAGAGTAAGTTGACAATAAGTCATCAATGTAAGGTGGAGCCAGACCATGAAGAGATTTAAAAACAAAGAGCAATAGTTTGAATTGAATCCTATACTGGACCGGTAACCAGTGGAGGGAAGCAAGCACTGGGGTGATGTGATCACGCTTCCTAGTACCTGTTAAAAGATGAGCTGCTGCATTTTGCACCAATTGCAGACAATTTAGAGATGAGTGGTCAAGGCCATAATAAAGGGAATTGCTGTAGTCCAGCCGACGAGACAAACAAATGAATAACCTGTTTAAAGACAGCCATCGGCAAGTATTGTTTGACTCTTGCCAGTTGCCTCAGATGATAAAAACCAGACTGGACCACTGCACTTATCTGCCTGTCATATTTATATATTTACCAAACAGGCCATTAGAGTAGTCATTTCTCTATCAAACTACAAAAATGTTCGACTGGGGTCAGTCCCTCAGTGGAGGGGGCGGGGTTTGCAGAGCTTCATTCAGATTTAAAGAGACAGTATCAAAACGGGCCATTTTTGAGACGTGTCTGACAGAAACAATAATGAGGAATTCAGACCTAAAGCCTGGGACACACAGGAGACGGACGCGCTGCGCCACGGAAGCGCCGCAGTTAAATGGTCACACAGGAAGCGCCGCGCTGCTGAACCAAAGACTGTAGCGCTGAACGCTTCTTGGAAAGTCACGTGATAGTCACAGCATCTTGAGAACAGGAACAGCCGCTCCGCGGCGCTCCGTGGCGCTTGAGATAGAACTGGCGCCTATCTTCAGCGGCTCTGCGCGGACCGGCGCTTCTGGGACGCGACGCTGCGCTCCCCGTGTAGCCACTCTCATGGCTTCTAATGGCTTCTATTTAAAATGACGGCGCGGGCGTGACGCGGCGCGGGCGTGACGCGGCGCGGGCGTGACGCGGCGCGGGCGTGACGCGGCGCGGGCGTGACGCGGCGCGGGCGTGACGCGGCGCGGCGCGTCTGTCTCCTGTGTGTCCCAGGCTTAAGAACTGCAGTTCCACTGTATACGGACAACAACTGAATGATTTAGATGCAAAAAGGAAGAATTTAAAAGCATGACATGTCTACTTTAATAGTTAACAATACCAGAAAACGTTTTTGAGCGTTTTTACTGTTTTTTGAAGAGTCACAGAACATTGTGCTCTGTGATCATGTCTGTCCAGTTCCAATTCAGATACTGAGTTATGGTTTCAAGTGCTGCCTTTAATATTTTAAATTGTGTTTACAAACTTGAATGAAATATACATGTTATTTTTTTTTTGTTACTCATGTGTAAATCATGTCAGATATTTTATTATTTGTCAGTCTTCTACAAAGTTAACGTACCGGTATAATAAGAAAGTTTAGTTGATAAATTATCTTTAGGCTTTAATTTTATTAGAACTTTTGTAAATTTAATATGTTTTAGATTTCAATGTGATTTTTTTTCATTTTACTATCATCCAGTTTATGTTAAAATCTGTGAATCTTTTACTTTGAATGGGTTAGTTTAACTACTTAGTGCTTTTATCAATGCTGTAAATATATGATTATGATGATAGGATTTATAATTAGAGACCTAAGAAAGTTTTTTTTTTCTACGTTGCAGTTACCTAGTTAAATTCTTTGGTAAACAGAATGATTTAAAATGCACAACTAATGAGTTTGTGTTTTCATTGTACTTTCATTTATATCCTGGATTTTGTGTTTTAAACAGGGAAGAGTCACCGAGTGTTTGTTCAGGTGCTCGGGGTTCAACAAATCCGTAATGAGTGACTGGATTTTAGTTCTCTGTTTTTAGCTGTTGAATCCAAACAGGATAATAAACCACAGCGAGACTGAGATGAGCTGTGAGCTTTACAAAAATAGTGCATCACAATTAAAACGGGGAACCTATTTTCTGGTTGAACAAGCCTGAGGCGCTGAGGCAGCACTAATAGGTGACAGAAAAAACTTGGATGAACGTAGTTTATCTTTGCTGTGCATCACAATGTGTCACAGGTATTATGTGAAAAGTTCTGATACTTTCTTATACTTTCATCAGCTTCTTCTTATTTTTCCAAGATCAGACCTTCCTAAAACTGCTCATCTGATTTCCAGAAGTGATTTCCTATATAGTATAATTTCTGGTGATAAATTCTAAAAGTCTTGCATGCTGTGAAAAAAATAAAGTAAAATTAGCTAAACCAATATACATGAATATACATTGAATTAATCTACATATGTGGTGTAATGCTATAAAACGTTTTGCCTCCAAAACTAGTCATAAGGTTTTTACTTTTACAAAAGTCTTTAACCCTAGAAGGCACCATATCGTCACTACTAGAAAGGCCTTGAGAAGTCATTTTGACTGCTGCCTTTAAAGGTTAACAAGTTCACCTTGTAAGTTTATCATTTCAGATATCATTTAATTTAATTAGCTAAAGTTTTTTTCAACCAAAAATAACACCCAAATAAACAGTTTCAGAATCATCACTGTCCATGTTAGTGATGTGCGAGTCATGAACGAATCGTTCAATACTCGAGAATCACTTTACTGACTCATGAATCACGAGTCACAATCCCAACTGACTCATTTACTGACTCGTCCCTGTTACTGTTAGCAAACCAATTTCATTAGTAGAAATATATCTAGCTTATCATTGAAATTGTGGAAAAAAATAACAGCCAGTTTCTTAATGTGGCATGGTGGACAAACGAGGGCCCGGGCAGGATTGAACCTCAGACCCCTGGGTGAGAGTCATGTGCATTAACCAGTCAGCCAAAGGGATATCCCCGTGGCCAAGCAGCCCAGGCGCATGATCAATCGGGATACAGTGACGGCATGCTCACCCTGTCACATCAATAAAAGCATTTTCTTACCTGCTCTGGCCTGGAAGCTCATTAGTTCCTAGTAGCATCGCTCCGCTAACAGCACGTTCAAATCACTCACCCCCTCCCTTCCTGAAAGATAGCTTAAAATGTCCAGTGCTAAATCGTAGCACGAACGAATCATTCAGTTCCTCTGTAGCGGGCCTCACGCAGAGGACAAACGAATCACTCACCCCCTCCCTTGCGGGTTTCAGCTCAAACGAGTCACTCAGTGGAGTGGAGGCTCGCAGTACCGCTAACCCGGCTCAGCTCGTGAGTCATGACTCACGCTGCTCGCGGTACGGATCACTCACTACTCCCACCCGGGTTTCAGCTCATAGGAGTCCCCCAGTGGAAGCTCGCGGTACTACAAGCTCATTCACCCCTCCCTCCTGGCTCTCAGCTGCAGAAACTCAGGCTGTTACAGGGGAAGAGTCGCTCCTTCACCTGAGCTGAACTTTGATAGTGTGACTGAAGCCATATTCAGTCTAATTTTTTTTGCAACGATAATAAGCAGACTAAACAAAAAATATAATATTTCAGTTCCACCACTATTTTAAAAAATTAATTTCAGTGTATAAAATGGATGTTTTTTTCAATCACTCATCTTAACAGTGGGATTTACATAGAAAGAGGAGCAAATTAAGTTTGAGTAAAAATGTAGATTTTTTTTGCACTTTGGGCAACTGACTCAGTGACTCAAATGACTCATGACTCATTCAAACTCGATTCAGTAAAGAATCGACTAGTCCATGTTAGCAGTCTTTCAACAGTCATAGTTCTTTTATGCCTCTGGGCCATTTTCTGTCTTCCTTTATAGTTTAGTTATAAAAGACAAACATAGCAAAATGATGAGAATGAGAAAGACTGATCAAACGCTGGAGATGCTCTTTGACTGTAAAATTTCCCAGTCTTGGCATTCTATTTCCATCTCATCCTGGGAAACCAGCGAGAAATTCTCTGGCAGTCAAAATGACTGCCTCGGACCAAATAAATAGAAATGATCTTTTCCACAATAAACATGAAATCCATTTTTAATGAAAATTTACACAGATTTAGAAAAAGTCAGGGACTAGCAAGGCTGTATCTTTTTATTTGTTAAAGTAATTAATCTTGCAAATTGCAAAACAGTCAGAATGACTTATTTTGCTGATAAACTGTATAACTGAGTGTCTAATACTGCTGTAGACATGTGCAGTTAGCTCTCTGTTGGGCGACGCCTCCTTTATGGCACATTCTTCAAACAGGACGTGTGAGTGGCGTGAGACTCTGGAAGGGGGGTGACTTGGTCTTTAAGTTTTTATTGTTGTTTTCCTTTTCTCTTTTATTCTTCCTATTTTGTAATTTAATTTTGATAATATCCTTAATCAAATATTTGCACAAATATTCCCATCATTGTCTTTTTCATTACCACTGTGCAAAGACCTAGTTAGGACGTCCTACAGACATGGTCTAGACCGACGGACTCAATATAGACATGATCTGCACGTCCATGCAACGTTGAATGTTTGCGGGGAAGCACATCCACAATATGTTGCAAAACTTGCTCATGAGCTTTATTTTTAATTTAGTGAATATGACGCAATATGTGGTCCAGCAGTGTTCAACAAATGTCAAATTGATGTAGAAAACACAGTTGAAAGAACATCTAAATCTAATTTTATGTGACAAAATAAAACCATCTAAATGTGGTTTAATGCTCAGACGATTCAACCAGACTCATTAAAGTGTTTGCTCCGTTCTTTTTTCAGTCCGATGTATAAATTCATATCACCTGTGAATGCTATTTGCATTTTGCCATTTTCATTTGACATTTCCCCTTGGGTTGTGTGTAATTAGACCTGTTTTATTGAGATTGTGTGAGCGTCTGCATAGACTCTGTGTATTCTCAGCAGTTGCCATGACGCCATAGTTATTGCAGGTTACTTTTAAAAGCTCTGAATGTTTGACCTTTGCTAGAGGCAGCAGCATAATAATGTCAGTAAAGATGACACTTTGAATTATTCCCAATTAGAGCAGTGGTTTGATGTGATGTGGGTGTTGTTCTGCAGACGTGTGAAAAGCTGCTTTGATTTGATGGAACGACTGTACTGATCCTCAGAAGCATCAGGGGGCAGTGCAGCATAAGTGGTGATTTTCCAACATCTACAATTAAACATTTTTTGCTTTATTGGATCATTGTTGAAGAAAAGTGACAATTTTTTTAATAAATGAGAAACGTAATGGCAAAACTATAATTTTCTTAGTGTGCTGACACGACCAGCAGTTGTTCCAGACTGCATCATAACCAGTAAGTGTGTTCTTCTTTCGTTTTGTTTGTTATATATCGCTTCACTACCTGAATCACTGAGATATAAAAGTGGTAAATTATGCTCAAAGTAACAGAGTCATTAGGTCAGTTGGTTTAATTTGTAGAAATGAAATCAAAACAAAGATGCCAGTCTTCTGAATTATAACAAATTATCACTGTAATTCAGTTTTGTATGAAAATCTTACCTTTCTTTTCATTTTACACAGATATTAAGAAACCCGTTAAAGAACAGAAAGAACTATTCTTTAGGCTTTCTGCCTAAAGGTCTGTTAATATGTTTGCTCCTTACATTGTAGAAGATGAAGGTGGTTTTCTTACAGCCTCTGCCAATAAGCAGGTGCTGACGTGATTTATAACAGGGAATAAACCTGTAGAAAAGTTGACTGGCTGTAGGAAAGAAGGAGACCAGGAATCTTTTTGTCCATTTCTTTTTAGAGACTCCTCTTCAGGCCAAACCGCTGCTTGGTAAAGTCTGAACAGGTTCAATGCAGTAATAGTGACTGAGTGAGGGCAGCAGTGGTATTAGAGGTGGATGTGAACCGACAAACCCACACACCCAACCACCCAGCCTGTTGCCTTCAGAATGTCTCATTTAGCAGCGGACCAGAAACTCAGACAGACGCTCTGAACTATCACCATCAGGGAATTGGTCCAAGGTGAACGCTTTGAATCATCAGAGTTTTTAAACCCAAGTGAATGTGTGCAACTGTGAATCAATAGATGGCATTCACTTGATCTGGGAACATGTTACGTGACGATGTAGTGGGCTCTTTGAACAAGCTTGCTCTTAAATGTCTAACATGTTGGATAATAAATCCAATTTAAAACACTTTTCTTCATTTAATTGATGTTGACCTAGAATTCTTGCTTTAACGCTCAAGAGCCATTATGCTACAGAGTAGTGGGCTCTTTTCATCAGGTCATCTCATAAATTGCTACATTTAAAATTTCATATGACTGAGGCCATCTTTTTATAGATATTTCTTCCTTTTTCTTCACAGTTTAACAAAGAGATAAATGTACTAAAGGCCTGAAGTAAAACTGAAAACTTTAATACGAGAAACAAAACGTCCTTCAGAACCTTTTTTATGATCATGACCATGAGACAGATGGGTTTGCTCAGTTTTGACAGCATAATTAGCCATCTATCAGTTGAACTCTTTAGTTTGATTTATGAGAGCAGTGATTAGAACCATCATTGGTTTCAATTACTTGTGACAATAATTTCTTATTATGTTCTTCATTTCTGGGTCTGGTTTTGTTGGGTCATCTTAGCTTTTGTGCCTGAGTTTACCATTTGATAAACCTGATGATCATTCTATCTGAACGCTCTGCTCCTTGTGGCAGATATTAAGGCATGGATGGCTATGAGTTTCTTGAACATTAATGAACATAAGACAGAGGCTATTTTGTTTGGCTCAAAGATTGTTCTGCTGCTGACTTTTGGTGTTCTTACTCCTTATTTGAGTAGCTTGGTGGTCAATCTTGGTGTAAAATTCAACAACAGATGTCGTTTTGATGTTCTTGTAAATGGAGTTGTGTCATCTTCCATCTTTCATCCTAGATGACTGTCTAAGCTAAAGACTTCAACTCAACTCATGCTTTTTTTTACCTGACATTTGGACAACTGCAACTCCATTTCCTTTGGTTTAGTTAGAGTACCTTATCTCACCTCCTACTAGTAACAAATGTTGCAGGGAGGTTTTTAAAAGAAAAAAAATATTAAGTTCTTTGCACTAAATCACTCTCACATAAAGCGATCTCTGCAGTTTTATTCTTGACAGTTTCAGTACTTTCCAGAATGAGCCGTTTCAGGGCTCTGTCACTTTAAGAAAACAAGCTGCTGGCCACGCCCACCCATCCGTCGCTAGACGCTTGAGAGAGCTGAAGCAATAGAGAGCTGCTGCTGTCACTCCAGTAGCAGCTCTCTCTTGCATGTGACAGGTGGTGCTAATCCACTTTTCCTGTTTGTGACATCACAAATGGGACTATTTGAAATGGCTTGTTTTAGGCACATGATTGCTAAAACTAAACACTGAGAGAAAACAGATGTTTTTTTCATGTTTGGAGTGTTTATAGAGACAGTAGAGTCCCACATGACAGCACCAAAAGATGCAAAAGGCAGGTTTTACATGATATGTCCCCTTTAAATCTTTGAATGGTTTGGCCCCGGTTTACCTATCTGATATGCTGCCCCAGTATAGTTATTTATTTATTTATTTATTTATTTTTTGTAAAGATTCGTTTTGATTCCAGTTGAATTCCTTAGTTTATTCCTTGGTTGTTTAAGTCCTTCCTTCCCAAACTCCCAATCCTGTTTTCTCATTTTCACTTCCACTTCCTTATCTCCTTAGTGCCTGGTGTTCTTTTCTCTAATGTCAGATCCTCATCTTTTATTTCATCTTGCCCATATTGTGTTTGAGCCATGATTTATTTTAAATTTAAATAGATTTTAGATTACATATCAGGTCTGTGAGTGTGCCCGAGGGCAGCTGTCGCTACATTGTAGTTCATCACCACCAGAGTGAATGTGTGTGTGAATGGATGAATGATTCACTGCAGTGTAAAGTGCTTTGACTCAGAAATGTGCTGTACAAGTGCGGGCCATTTATCATTTTTTTAGTCTTCATGGTCTAAAAAAAATCACAATTGAACCAACATACTAAAATCCATATTTTTCTTTTGAACTAAAATCATGAACATAAAATATGTATTTGGTTAAGCTTCAGGTGGCTCTCATGGCTGTGGAAGCCCATTCCTGCTACTCTGATAAAAAATAATTTTTATTTCATAATTATGACTTAGCTATCTATTATAATGAGACACAATCTCATAATAAAAATATCAGAGTGGTGGGAATGGGCTTTCACACTAGGCTGGAAAAATGAGGTTTTGCATGTTTCTGTTGCACAAGAGACATGAACTACACAGGTAGGTAGTTGTCCTGTTGAGAACAGAGTATTGCTATGTTTTGCTACACATGCCAGGAAACTGAGACATGCAATATTGTTTTATCATCAGTGTTGCCTTTTTATATCTGGGTGCCTCTTCATTGTCTTTGTGAATATTTATCACAGTATGCAACTCATATGAGCTCACAGGGCTACTACACACAGCTCAAGAACAAGCTATAATTGCACATGTGAGCCTCTTAAAATAATGAGTTTCAAAGTGCAGTATTGCAGTTTTCACACTGGGTGTTAAAGATCCGTAAGAATGATTGTAGTCTGAGAACAAAGGATTCTTAAAACCTGATGTTGACATGAACCAGATTTAATTTCATACTGTACAGTAAAAAGAGGGAAAAAAACTTGTACTTTATTATTAAATATTTCCTGGAAAAAAAATCTGCTTTATGTTTGGTTTTTTATTTGGTTTCTTTTTATAATTAACTGCTGTAACATAATTGCATTTCAAAATTTAAATGCCTAAACACATTTTAAATCACCTTTTTACTCCTGTTTTTTTATGTAATAAGCTGTCCTATAAACATTATTGGATGCCATGTCTTCTTGAATGTGGAACATGATTCAAGCCAAGTTAAGATTGGGGATGGCATTTTAAAAATGTCAAAAGGGGTGAGAAGTTCAGAGCTGCTGGCTTCTTATCTCTAGTTTGTCCCCGCATTGTAGTGCTGCAATATCAGAGGTATAAAGATTTCATTTCATACTGAGATGTGTTTGGGGACTGTGGGCAGGAGGCTTCTTCCTGCGGGTGATGTTGGTGAAACAAGAGAATATTAAAGACTGTTTGTTGGAACAGCAACAACACATTTGTGTGAAAGTTCCACTCTTCCCTTTCTATTTCTTCTAATTTATTTATCCACATATTTATTTATGACTTTATTTATTTATAACCTTAGTCCCTGAAGCTTGTTCCATCAAAATATTACTGACAAGCTCAATCTCTGTGAAGTTTTAGTGATCGTCTACAAGTGTAAATCCTGAATTTGTAACACCCTTAGAGCCAGGAGAGGATGTTAGGAAATTTCATTTTTCAAGATAGAGAAAAACCTGATAAAGAATGTATTTTACATTTAGGTGAGATCCATTCAAAGGTACAAAATAAATAAATAATAATAATAATAATAATAATAATACATTTGGGCTAGACTGAATAATTACACAACACAAAAATAATGATATTATTCTTAAAAATCTTTTTGCTTCTATTTTGCAGTTATACAAAATGACAAATTAAAAGGATAATATTTTACAGCGCCCACCCTTTAAGCTGCTGTCTCAATATCAGACATTAATAATGTTTTCATGTAGAACTAGATGACATAAAATATACTTGTTGAAATTCCCATTAAATAGGAACAATTACTAAAAAAGAACTCCCTCATGAAAAACATGGAGAGAGAAAGATTCTATGAGACCACAGTTGTTCCCTAAATGAGCAAAGGCCAAAAAAATCTTCATGAATAAAGGGTCGTTATTCATTACAGCTGCTACCTCTCTAATACTTTTCTACTTAGGGATTTGTATTTTCTACATAAGCTCTATTTAAATACTTGTTGTATCAGATAGTAGCATGCATGTAGCTGGAAACTGCTAAATACGTCCTAAGAAGTAAAAAATGTAATCTTCCTCTAAGAAAACACACATAGAAGCAGCAAGAAATCTCCTTTAGAAGGTAGAATTGTCCTTAACTATTCATGCATATGCTCACAAAGATAGTGATATGCATAGACAGACACTGTTCACACACACAACAGATGTCTGCAGAAGTACGCCTACATGCTTCACACTCATATGCATGAACACGCACGCTTGCATACAAACAAAAATGTGAGCCGGCAAATGGGAATATACATGTAAAGCTGTTTGAGTGGATCTGCAGCAGAATATAAACAAACACCTCAATTCACCACTAAGTTACATGCTTTGGCTTTACACAAACACACAGCTAATAATGGACTAGATTAGTCTATCTAGGAAACAGAACACAATTTATTATTTTATCAGAAAGTACAAGGCATAATGACTTGTATATAATGTCCATTTTCTTGTAAGTATATTGATTTAAAAATAGTAGATGGGAAATAAGTGACAGTAAAACGGCCTAAAGTTGGTTCTCTTTAAGAAAAGTTGACCTCAAAATAAAAATTTGGCTTGGATATTAAATTTACTCCTTTCAGTCTTGAAAACAAAAACAATGCCAAATAAGATAAATGTCACAAGCTGCGGTGGAAAAAAAACTGTTATGCTGAAATTCTGGTTTTATTGTCTTGTGTGTTCATCCCAAACAGTTGGGAAGATTACCGATGCATTTGCATCTGTTCAGATCTACAGACGTGGATAAAATTGTTGGTACCCTTCGGTCAATGAAAGAAAAACTCACAATGGTCACAGAAATACCTTGAATCTGACAAAAGTAATAAATAAAAATTCTGTGAAATTGAACCAATGAAAGTCAGACATTGCTTTTCAACCATGCTTCAATGGAATTATTTAAAAAATAAACTCATAGAACAGGCCTGGACAAAAGTGATGGTACCCCTAGAAAAGACTGAAACTATTGTGACCAAAGGGAGGTGTTAATTTAAGGTGTGTCCACTAATTAGCATCACAGGTACAATCTTGTAATCAGTCAGTGGGCATATAAATAGGGCTCCATGTAGTCACTGTGTTGTTTGGTGACATGGTGTGTACCACACTCAACATGGACCAGAGGAAGCGAAGGAAAGAGTTGTCGCAGGAGATTAGAAAGAAAATTATAGACAAGCATGTTTATTACATACATGCCCTTTATTTAAATTTTGGAACCTGAGGCTGAGGTAAGGATCCACTCGCAGGTGAGGAAGGTTTGAAGTCTTTAATAAGCAAACTGATGACACAGGACACTGACTGAGACAGACTGAAACAATGAACTGACAGACAACACAGTAATGACAGGGTTTAAATACATGAGGAGCTGGTGTAACGAGAAGCAGGTGGGACCAATTAACATGAACACAAGGCTGAACAGACACTGGGGAGTCAGGACAGAATGTGACAGTACCCCCCCCCAAAAGGGTGGCACTGGACGCCCAACGCAGACCTAATCAGAGGTCTGCGTCTGGGGCACAGGAGACGTCAGTTCCTGGGAGGCCTGTGACGTGGGCACAGGAGACGATCCACCGGAAACTCAGACGCAGGAGACTGGAAGCCAGGAGGTGGAGCCACAGGAGACTCAGGCTACTGGAATTCCGGAGTAGGTGGGTACATCTCAAACAGGAACCCCTCGGGAGGCAGAACCACCTGCATGGGCTGGAACTCAGGCAGAGCCATCGGCATGAGCTGGAATCCGGACTGGGTCTCTGGAGCCGGCTGGAAGGCCAGGGTGGTTAGCGTCTCAATCTGTAACTCTTTGAGTGCTCAGCATGCAGGCGAGCGAACTCTGCTGGGTCGTTTGCAGGTTCAGTCCCTCTGTCTGGGACTGGCTGGATTGGAGTCGACTGGAGACTGGACTGGATTTGTAGTCGATTTATTTATTAGTTTGAATTCTTGTTAAAGCATTCAAAGTATTGTTTTTCTGTTTCTCTTTATTCTTCTGCTTCTTCTTCTTCCGTTCATTTTTTGATTTGCATCTCCTTCAACAATTTTTCAGCTATTTCAGCAAGTTTGGTATCAAAATGTTCAGCTTGTTCAGCTCTTTCCAGCGATATCTTTTGGTATTGATATTTTCAACTTACGAAATATTCAGCTTTTTCTGCGATTTTTCAGCCCATTGAAATGAATGGAAAATGCGTAAAATCGCTAAATTTTTAGCAAAATCCTTACAGCAATTCTACCTGAAACTCTGAAGGGTTAACTTCAACCTAGAGACTTCATTCAACTTTTAACAAACTCACAAGAAGTTCAGCTATTATCGGCTAAGTTTGGTTCTTGATATCTTTTACGGTTTTTCTACAATCACAAGTTAAACTTGAGGTACGATTTGGAAAAGTTCAGGAATTTCTCCTCCTCCCCCCATTCAAAAAAATAGGGCTCAGAACTGACTTTGCTCCACTTCAGGCAGTGTCCTGAGAGAACCGTAGAACCGATAGAAAAGAGACTTGCACTGCATGAAAGCTGACGGATTTTCCTCCGTTTTGATGTAAAATTTATGGACGTACTCCAAAAGTTGTGGTCGTAGCATTTATTAGTTCAGACTTTAACCACTTTTCTGAAATCTTTCAATTCCACTCTAACCTGAACATTCCGCACTGCGAACAGATGTTTACTACTCCCACACCGTTTACGCTACTGGAACAAATTATACCTCAAAAAGTAGGAATCTTTGTCAGCTTCGATGGGATGTCTTCATTTTAGCTGTAGGTGTCACGGTGCGGGCGCTACGAGCCTCAAAATGCCGATTGTGCCAGATTTTCTCCCATTGGCGGCCATTCAAATGATTCTCAGCTTTTGTGCTTCGATCTCTGCCTGAGAGCTGAAATCATCTCGTCATATCTACAATATTCAACGTAGCCACACAAACATTTACACAGAGCACCATCGAAGCCTTCTGCCACTTACGGTTTTGGAATTTTGTGAATCGGTGCAAGACTTTTTGAATGGTGATGAGCGGTTCGAGGCCTCCAATCTGACGTTTGGAGCTGCAGATGAGTGTTTTTTGCACTAACTGATGAATTTCTCTAAACAAAATTCTGCTACGACCACATCTTTTAGAGTTCATTCATAATTTTTCCAAAAACAGTAGATTTGTTTGTCAGGTTCGATGGGATGTCTTTGGTTTAGCTGTATCTGTCACAGTTCGGGCGCTACGAGCCTCAGAAGGAGGAGTGAGCCAGATTTTCTCCCATTGGCGCCCATTATAACTAATATTTTCTGCTCCAGACAGCTGAAATCGTCTCCTCATATCTCCTACAGAATTCGACATAACCACACAAAAATTCACACAGAGCACCATCGACGCCTTCTGCTGCTGAAGCTTTTGGAATTTTTCTAATCGGTGCAATACTTTTTGAATGGTGATGAGAATTTCCAGGCCTCCAATCTGACATGAGGCTGCAGATCAGCTGCAGTCTCCGATGACTTTCTCTAAAGAAAAATTTGCTACGACCACATCTTTTATAGTTCATGTGTAATTTTTTTCAAAAACAGAAGGTTTTTTTGTCAGCTTCGATGGAATGTCTTTGTTTTAGCTGTATCTGCCACGGTTCTTGAGTTACAAGCGTCAGGAGGATTCAGCCACATTTTCCTCCCATAAAAAACAGGCATTTTCTGCTCCAGACAGTAGAAATAATCTCATCATATCTCCTACAAATATTCGTAGGCACACAAAAAATTAAATATAGCACCACCAAATCCTTCTGATGCTTACGCTTTTGGAATTTTTCGAATCGGTGCAATACTTTTCGAATGGTGATGAGAAGTTGGAGGCCTCCGATCTGACATCTGAAGCACAGATCCAAAGCCTTCCTCATTAAGGGGCCTGCCTGCTGCATCTAACAGCAGCAGACCACTGGTGTGATAATGGAGCTTTCTGATTGGTTCAGACGTTTCCCGCTATTTTGACTGTCTGACAGCTGATATACGTAAAAGCTACTTTAAGTACAATCCTGCTGGAGACTTGTGGCTTTCCTATCAGTCTGTCTGCTTGTTTCAGCAAACCAGTATCATAACCAGCATCTGGTTTAAGACCAGAACCAGGATCAGAACCAACACCAGAACCAGGTCCAGACCAGAACCAGCATATGGATCAGAACCAGGGCTAGATTAGAACCAGGCTCAGAACACTGACCAAAGCCAGAATCAATATTGCCTCTCTCCCTCTATCTCTCTCTATCGCTCTCAACCTCCCCCCCCCCTCCTTCTCCCTGATTGGCTGAGAGTTTTCAAATTTTTTCTGGCTATACAGACATACACACCCACACATATCATACATCCAATTGTTAAGCTTGGTCTCAGGAATCCATTGCCCCCCACCCCCAACATCCTTGCTCTCTGATTGGCTGAGAGATTTCAAGCGTCTTCTGGGTTAACAGAAATACAACCCCATACATGTTATACATCAAATCGATCGGCTTGGTCTTAGGGACCCATTGCCCCCCACCCCCAACATCCCTGCTCTCTGATTGGCTGAGAGATTTCAAGCGTCTTCTGGGTTAACAGAAATACAACCCCATACATGTTATACATCAAATTGATTGGCTTGGTCTCAGGAAACCAGCTGTCCGCCAGCCGTGCTCTCTGATTGGCCGAGAGAGTTCAAGCTTCTTCCAAGTTAACAGCAATATGCACCCAAACATGTTATACACCAAATCGATCAGCTTGGACTCAGGAAACCAGCCGTCCACTATGCCTGGTTTTTGATTGGCTGAGAAAGTTTTGAAACTTTAAAGTTCAATTTCTGCTCTTTCTAACAGTTTATTTTTTATCTTATTCTGCTAACTTTGACAATTGAACTCATTTTGAACTTCACTTCAGTTCTAATGCATGTTCATCTATCAGTTTCAGCTGCTAAATTCACAGTTCAACTAATTGTGAAAATTGAACTATTAAATTATTCCTACTCAATTACCAGCTGTCCAGTTTTTTAAACTGTGTACTGAGACTTCAGTTTTCTGCTGTTTAGATTTTTTTTTTCTCTTTTCTCCACTTACTTATTTGGCTTTATTACACTTGTTAGTGATTTTTGCTCCTAAATCTTTAAATCTTTTCAGTTCATTTTTACAATTACGCAAAATTTTCGCAGCAGAAAACTGCTTATTTCAGTTCAGCTACTCAGCTATCAGTTTCAAAATTCAGCATATCCTGTTAATTTCACAATTCAACTAATTGTGAAAATTTAACTACTTATACTCAAATGTGAGCTGTTAAAACATTTTAGCTGCTCAGTTTTTTAAACTATGTTTAGAGATTTCAGTTTTCTGCTGTTTAGCATTTTTTTCTCTATTCTCTACTTACTTTTCAGGTTTTTTAAAACTTTTTAGCAATTTTTGCTCCTAAAACCTCAAATACATTCAGCACATTTTGACAATTAAGCTTAGTTTTAGCTTCAATTCAGCAGTTTCAGCTATCATCTTCAGCAATCAAGCATTCAAACGCATTTCTGCAAGAAATGCAATTTATCTAGTTTATATTAAAAGACCTCTTTTCCCCTCCCACTCCACCAGTGTGTGTGTGTGTGTGTGTGTGTGTGTGTGTGTGTGTGTGTGTGTGTGTGTGTGTGTGTGTGTGTGTGTGTGTGTGTGTGTGTGTGTGTGTGTGTGTGTGTTTTGAGTGTCAATTCAGCCAACAGGGAAAGAGTTTGAAGAGAGACAAGTGAAAGCAGAAACTGAAACTACAGTCATGGTTCCTCAGTAAGTCTCTACTCAGTCCTATTGAGCATCTTTGGAAGGAGCTGAAACATGCTGTCTGGAAAAGGCGCCCTTCAAACCTGAGACAACTGGAGCAGTTTGCTCATGAGGAGTGGGCCAAAATACCTGCTGGGAGTTGCAGAAGTCTCATTGACAGTTACAGGAATCATTTGATTGCAGTGATTACCATCATTTTTGTCCAGGCCTGTTCCTTGAGTTTATTTTTTAATTATTCTCACTGAAGAATGATTGAAAAGCAATGTCTGACTTTCATTGGTTACATTTGATAGAATTTTTATAAATTTTGTCAGATTCAAGTTATTTTTGTGACCATTGTGGATTTTTCTTTCATTGACTGAAGGGTAGCAACAATTTTGTCCACGTCTGTTCGATCCAAATTCTTCCTTTGACTGTCAGAATGGCTAGGGATTATACTCTCAAAGCAATCATTTTCAGTCTGTATAATGTAAAATGTTATACATAGTTATTTAGTCACTCTGGCTGGACACAATTGAAATTGAAACACCAACTTTTTCTTATTTTTGAAAAAAGGTAGAGCAGAAGTCCTACTTCTGCAACCTTTTTCATTTTGCAAATTTAAATGAAATTAAGCCAAAACTCATATTTGACAACACAAATGTTTTAATTCATATTGTTCATGTTTTATTAAAAAATCCAAAGACTGATCCAAATTTTCACTTGGTAGTGGTTTATAGCACCCACTGACTAATACTCTATGAAGTGAAGAGACATTTATTTAATGCTCTCAAGAAGAAACCATTTAAATTCTGTTATAGTCCTCATCACACTGTGTGTTATACAAGTGTGGACAAGAAATGGAAGTAAAGTGCACTTCTATTAGCAGCAGCACCGGTGAGGCGGTAATTCTAGTTGAGCTTTCTGACACGCTGCAGTTCTGTTAGGAGTGAATAGTGTGAACCTGCAGTTTGACAAATAGTTAAATGGATCATCAGAGAAACGAGATTATTCCTAACTCTGCTGTTTATGTTGAGTGAACTGCATAGAAGGATCTCTGGTGAATCTAAGATAAATCAGTGGGGCAGATTCTGCTCAGGACATCCAGATTCATCACAGCAATCTGATTTCCATTTACACCTTTATTATAATGAACATGTGTACTTCCTGCAGAGGGGGGTCTTGGAAGTTGCTGATGTATAAATGATCATTCTTGTAGGTAAACATCTCTTTTTTATGAACAAGTTGTTACATTCTTTATTTTACATTCATATTTGATGATTTTTTTTACACCTTTCCATTTTTTCTAAGCTGAGTGGATGCTGTCACCTGGAGAAATTACTTCAGAGCATAAATAGCTGTACTAGATTTCTCAATAAATCAACTTTCTTCTGTTCAGTCTCCTTTTCTAACATCTTTTCAAGTGAAAAATTGGATTGTATGTTGTCTTACTCACTTTTTCATTATAGTTACTGGTCTTTTAAAAACAAAATATTTCCATAGGTATCAAAGTGAATCCTATTAAATGGTTTGTTAGTAGTTTTATAAGCTTGTGAGGCATTTGGAATGATGAGTTTCTATAGTATTTTGGAATAAATGTGTTTAATAATTAATCTAAATATAAGCAAAGAAATCAGAATTCCACATTTATCACATTTGATAGTTACATGTAAGAAGTTCAATTCCTGAAATAATATACTTTTGGGCCTCAGTTTATTTTTCTCTTCATTAAATAAATCAAACTGTATTATTTGATGACAGTGGTGTATGATTTCCTCTTTAATGTTTTAGAATAAAATATTTCAAGTCTGAGCAAACATACTGTATATAACATGTTAAATGTACTTACATTTTATTTGTAGATGTTTTGTATCATTATTAGCAGAAAATACTTTAACTTTTCTGCTCGTTACATCAGAGACTTAATCGTTTTATACCTAAAGTACATTTGATTCTCGACAAATTCTTACCTGTGTCATTACTTATTTATTAAGTGTTGTTTATTGGGTATGTTAAGAGATCTTATTGGAAATGGCCACAAAGCTTAATTTCAGTATTAAATCAAAGATTTTTAGTTGTTGTTTTTTTGGCCTTGGTACAGCTGATGACCCATTTTTTCTGATTTTGTATTGAAATCAACCAGTTTAATTTTAAAACAAACTAAAAAGCTAAAATTACTGATATTTAGCTGGGTGTTTAGAATCTGGTTTATTTTTATTAAACCTGAAGAAATCTGTTGCTAAAAGGTGAGCTTTTTTAACCTAATCAGAAATGGTAACAAAAACTATAATACACTGTAAATCCTGTTTTATTTGCATTTAAATAACCTCATCTTACTTCCGGTTGTTTAATTAGCTTAGGTTTTATCATTTGTGCTACACCATCCTCAAAAATAAAAATAAAACAGACATTTCAATTCAGTTATATCAAAGAAAAGCAGTTGTCTTTTATTTTAAAATACTGAATGATACAAAGAAGTATTGATCTGTGACTTTTATATTTACCACTGATCTGGTCCTGTTTGGAGTTTGTTTTTGACCAGACCTCCTTCCTCCTGCAAAAACTCTGAGCACCTCATCGCAAATGTTCACAAACACAGTAAGAAATAAAAGGCATCACACTCGTAAACACAAAGCACAGCAGCGACAGGTAGACTTACTGCTTCTCAGGTCCAATCATGAGTCTTTGCTGATAAAAACGAAGAACTTTTATCTTCTAGAAACTGTGGTGTTATCACTAAAGCCCAACAATCATCACAGAGCAAACTCCTGCAAAGTTATACAGTCTTGACAGAGTGAGTGATAATTATGTTGTTTTTTATGTCCTTCAAGGAGGCATCTGTTCAGTAATCTGACCATTTTGTTGGTCTGTGTTGTCTCTGTTGTTCCGTTGTTCTTGTACGGATCAGAAATGGTGTCCCTTTTTCAGACGGTTCCAGCTTCTTCCCTAATACTTAATGCACTGAGTAGACACAAGGTTCACTGGTTTTCTGCAATAATTTTCTATAGAATTTCAGATCTTTACAGGTACATACATCATGGCACTTTACAGCATCACACATATCTGTGTTATATTTTCATTGTCTTACAGTTGTATAGCTGAAAGTCTGAAACTGGGTCAGTCCATGAAAGAAGTACTTTGATTTCAATTCAGCTCGGTTTGATCACAATGTTCAAAAGTACAGACTTGTCTGCAAAAGGCTCACCACACTGTGAATAATACCACTGGCTGTTCTGATGCAAAATTAGAAAATAAAATATCTATATATATGTTAAAAAAAGCAGAATCACTGTACATATTTAGATGGAGGAATAATAACACATGGTTCATTGTCATCAGAACTGAATTGATACTCCCATTTGTTCAAAGGGTCCTCAGCAAGATCCCTGCAGCTTTTATTGTCCAGAGAGGAGATGAAGAAGCAATAACACAATGTTGAAGGCAGCTTCGAGCATTAGGCTGTGTGATGAGGCTGAGTTTGGGAGGCCGCTGGAGGGCAGGGTGGCATGGCCTACCAGCAGTTCATTCCCAAGAACCTGAAAAAACAGAAACTTAATCACAGTCATTGCTGTTGTTTATGGAGAGGCTAAAGACACATTATTACCCTTGCATCTTTTGTAATATTGCATGGCTTTTGATTATATTCTATGCACTTTTTTAATCAGTATTATTTAACTGCTTTTTTAGGCTTATTAGAACTTGACTTGTTTTTTGTTTTTTGCAACAATGCGTGTTGAAGGTCTGTTGGTGTGAATGCTAATTTTTTTTAGAACATTGCAATCCTAAGACTTAAAGGGGACATATTATAGAACTTTTGCATCCTTTTGTGCTGCCATCTTGGTTTCTACTTCTTTTATAAACACTGCAAATGTGGAAAAAACCCATCCAACTGTTTTCTGTCAGTGTTTGGTTTTAGGAATTATGTGCCTAAAACAAGCCGTTGCAAAGAGTCCCCAATTGTGATGTCACAAATGGGGAAATTAGAATAGAACCACCTCTCCCATGCAAGAGAGAGCTGCTGCTGGAGGAGCAGCTCTACTCTGAGCCTTTCTAGAAATTAAAGCCTCTCAGCTTTTAGTGGCTGGGTGGGTCCAGCTCCTAGACCAGATTATATATCATAGAAATATTATAACTCCAAAAAAAAGTTAATTGTCCTCTTTAGCAAAATGAGCACACCCAGAAGAAGACTGTGAGGACCTCATTGGTCAGCATGATTTCTGACCAAATATATATATAAAAAAACTTATTTTGCATTGTCATTATGGGGTTAAATGAATTTAGCCCATTTTGGAAGGTTGTAACATAAAATGTGTGAAAAGAGACGTTCTGTGTCATTTTTCCCCCCAGATGTATACATACTGTAAAAAAGGAGACTGGAAAATAGATTTTGGCACATTCTTATAAAGTATTGTGTGAGGTTGCTGTAGTGACCATGATTAGAATCCTGCTCACCTGTGTTGGTATTACTGCATCCAGCATGTTGCTCATAGTTTCTATGGTTTCTGGTTGAGACGTGCTGCTTCTGTTGTCTCCCCTGCTGTGGCTGGGTGTGCTGGTCTGCCTAAGAGTTGACTGCTGGTCTTGTTCAGTTTCAAACATCATCAGAGCATTTTCTGTGGAAAAAAACGCATGCATCAAAAAAAAAATACATAACCAGACTTCCTCAACACGTAGGCTAAGCATTCACTGAGTTCCTCCCAGGTCTCAATTAATCCTGACAGATGCCTCTACTTATGCATTATAAATGTATTATCAGAGCTCCTGGTCACAACTATATTATACTGTGTGAAGAGGGAAGGGAAAAAATGAATATTCAGTATTCTCTTTGAGTTACTATACTCCACCTGCCTCTCAACATCAACCTAATTAACTCTTAGAACATTTACACTGGCCACATAACTCTGAGACCTCCCTCTGGATCGTTTCAAGGCAGGGGGCCCAAGGAAAGACTCGCCAGAAAAATTCACCTTGCCACCGACACAAAAATAATCACCATGTGTGCAGGTTCCATGATGGATTGGTATAGACTCACTGAGGTCAGCAAGAAGGACATTAATAATTTACACTTTAGGGAAGAAGGTCACAAGAGGCCAAACACTAAAGGAGTTGGAATGAGCATTAGCAGAATCGAGGGGAGATGCAGCTAAAGTAAGTATAGCTGAGTAATAGTATTTACACTCTGTGTGTATTTACTCTTTTTTTTTTTTGGTGCTCAAAGCATTTCTGAAAACTGTTTCAGTTCCATTAGTTTTGGTCTGAGGTGTGGTTTGGAATAAAAATGTATTTCCTGTGTCATCCTGGGGTCTGCTTAGTAATGCATTACTTAATATTAACATTACTATTAAGCAGTTAATTTATTTAATAGTTTATTAATGCTTAATAATGCATTAACATTAATAAAGGGATCCTTATTTTGAAAATCCATGAACATCTGCAAAACTTTATTAAAGATGCAACCCAACGTCAAAATCCATACACCGTTTACTAAATTGACCTGAAATTTATTTAATACCTGACCACTGTTGGACTCCGTACATGTCAAATATGAGTCAACTTTTTTCTTTTTGATGCTTTAAAGATTCCATTTTTATGGTTTTAAACTGAATCTTTTGTTACCCTTGAAAACGTTTAAAAAATGTATTTTGGGTTTTTATTTATTTTTTGCTCTTGGTGGAATCACTTTAATTAGTCCAGCGTATTCACACAAGCATCGTAGGCTTTTGCCCTTTTGTTGATACTTTACAATTACCGGTTCTTGAGTTAATAATGACAGTGGACGCTGATAATAAAACAAGGAAGGTAGTTAAATTACTTCAGTGGTGTGGAAATGGTTCAATCCTTCAAACGGACGTTGCGTGGCTGAATCATAGCAACCCACATGGGATGACCTTGATCATAGGACACGTTCAGTCATCATGATGGGATTTTTTTCTTTCTTCCTGTTACACCTATGGAGACTTCCATGGGCTAAACTGCATTAATGGACCACTTACTGACTTAAAAAGAAACACATTTAAATATGGCATCATGATTTAAAGCAACTCATAATGTTTCAAAGTAATTCAGTATTTCTTCAACTCTTGTTTCGTAGGAAAAACTCAATAATTGGTTGTACTGTAGGTAAACGGAAACACACAGAGACACACAAAAAGCGGATAAAGGCATGTTTGTGCTAAACTGAATACTTTTGATTACAAGTCTAAACATAACATCAACAACATGTGATTAGAGTTTAAAAGTTCTGCTGTATTAGAAACCCCATGTCCAGGCATTCTTGTAGCTGGTGCTGCAGCACACACCACCCACCGTAGCATTGTTCCAAACAAAACACTCCCTATGAACACACTATACCAAACAACCCAACCAGTTCACCTCAGGAGTTTTTCTGTCATGATTGCTAACATTTGTTTGGATTGGGGGGATTTACATTCAGAAATAAATACATTTGTTTCATTTTTATCTTTCTGCTTATATAAAATCAGCTTAAAACTGAACTCTGAGGACGTATATGAAGAAAATCAGGGAGTAGTAATGGAAAAGGATAATGTGAGTATGTAAGTGGGAAACAGAGCACACCGTTAATGCTGCAAAAATTACAAAAGTTCTAACTTGGAAATGTCTCACTTACTAGCTAACTAACTAACTAACTAACTAACTAACTATAACTGAAACATCTGTCTAATCAAACCCAAACATATCTGTTATCACATTTTCCACCCTTAAAGCTCAGTTTGATTTTTTTTTCATGTTGAGTCTAAATAGTCCCTGCTACAGCCTATCAAATGCAAATGATTCTGATTAGTGCATACACGTTTGTGTTTGATTTGAATAAAATGCTCTGCTTTGAAATCAGAACAAGCTGTAACTTTATTTTTCTGCAGCTTTATTTCTGTTTAGATGTCCAAAAGTCTCCTAGAATGTGTGTGTTCAAAAGTATGACCAAAATGTTATATATGTATATTTGGATATGAACTGGTGTTTTTTTAATACATGTTTTAAAAGTGAACGTGTGTATCCAGAAATGAAAAGAGCAGTGTGGACAGTGGGAAAGATAACTAAGCAGCACATCCTGTCACTGTGAACGTATAGTAAAGCAAATTCTCAATACTCACACATTTAATATGGGCCAGTTGACTTCAAAGCTTGTGTGTGTGTGTGTGTGTGTGTGTGTGTGTGTGTGTGTGTGTGTGTGTGTGTGTGTGTGTGTGTGTGTGTGTGTGTGTGTGTGTGTGTGTGTGTGTGTGTGTGAGAGAGAGAGAGAGATAAAGTTCTATGGAAAATGTAACATTGTGGAAAAAGATGTTCATCATCTTGTCCTTGGCATTAGATGAACTTTCTAGTAGTTGCTGTCAGAGCTTGAGACCTAGTTTTCCTGTAAAGATCTTTTCTAGTGTCACGTTCTGGTTTATGTGACTATTAAAAACAAAATACAGAATAATGAATATATTCTCCAGTTTAAAGTAAAGTAAAAAAAATGTATTTGATACCCAGAATTGGGTCCACTGTCATTCCAGACATACCTTACCTTCCAAGTTGGTTGTTGTAAAGGTATATGAATAACTGCCAATACCTTTCAGCAAATAACAAACCAAACATACATTTCCATACTTAAGTTTAAAATTATTTTTAATTTATGAACTTTGACCAAAAATTACAAGCATTCAAATAAAAGTGAAGTAGGGAAAAAAACAAAAATTTCTCTAGTTTTTAAAGCAGTTATATGAATGACATTTTCTGAGCAGTGCTAATGGCTTAGTGAGTCTATGAACTCTTTAATTTAGGTTCAGATTTTTTTGCAGATTACCAATTTGTAACAAGAATCATCAAAGCAATAGACACAGGACATGTTTTAGTTAATTCCCTGCTCCAAACACTCCTGATCTGAGAGTTTATTAAAAATTATGTCTAAGCATGCAGAATAATCCAGTTCAAAATCATTAGTTAAAAGTAGAAATGATTTCTCTTTGAGCATTACAGAGCAAAACGCTCACATACTGCACCTTGACAATGTGAAACTGATTTAAGGATTGCAGATTTTAGTGAAAATTGCAAAATGAATGTCCTAAATTGGCTGTTGTAACAATGAATGACAGGTTTGTAAGGTAGAGTTGACACACTGTGAGTGTTTTACCTCATGTGTGCTTTCTGGTACGTGTTCTAAGGCCATTTTTTATAGCATTCAGGGCAATTCTTATAACTCCCTAGCCAAGGAATCTAGACCATTAATTTGGTGAAGCTAAAGGATGGTCTAGGCATGCTCCATTGGAACCTCTGCAGCCCTGGCCAGTCTGGTGCCAGGCCACAGCACTCTATCTGTTTGGTTTGCGTTTTCTTTGATAATGTATGGCGGACTGCCCCGTTCACTGACATCCATAGCGGTCCAATCACAGCACTCTGTTGGTTTGGTGGGCCAATCACAGCACTCTGTTGGTGGGCAGGACGTTACTGCAAATGAGTGAAAAATAAAGGTGGCGACGGCTCATTTGAAACAGCTTTGGCATCAGCTTTGGACTATAGACTTGGGCTTTAGCTTGAGTCAAGAGCAGATAAAGGTACTTAAGTTCTTTATTTAGAAAAAGGATGTATTTGTGTCTTCTTCAACAGTCTGTGGTGGACTGCCACGCTGGCTGACATCCGTAGTGATGAGTACGTCATGTTGTTTGTTATCCAATAGCATGTGGAGACAGTTTCAAAGAAAACCATAGATCCCGCCCTATGGTTGAGAGCCATCAATGGACTGTGGCTAGACTACATAGTAACTTATATAGGATGACTTGCCAGGCTAATAACTCCCCATTGAGCTCTGTTTCTGTCATTTTGGTGCTCACTAATATCGGCAAGCCGCTGATTCAAAGACAACAGGTCAGTTTCCTATTTCTACATAGACATACATGAGAAGATACACAAATTGATGTATAACAAGACCAGAGAGATCATGTAGAGCTTTCTGTTTGATGTAGATAGAGTGACACTTACTGAGACAGATGTTGTCAGTGAAAAATCCCAGAAAACAATCACACTCCTCCCTCATGCTCCCACTTGCTGAGCAAGAGCACCATGGGGCCACGCTGGATGTTGAGTTGTCGACATAGTTGGGAGTTATCGTGCTTCCTGCAGACAGACAGCACCAGGCTTCGATCAGTATTAAATATTCATTCTCCTTTGAGTTTTTACGCTGTGCTTTATTTTCTAAAACATTAATGGACACTGGATTTCCTGTACACAGACCTGCAGTGAAGAGATAATAATAATGTAATTTTACAGGTCTGAGAGCTTGTGCACTGACTTGAGAAATGAAGAGATGCAGGGAAATGCTCTAATTTTCTCTTTTTTTTAGGTCACAGAAGTTTTTTTCTTCTTTTTTTTGTTCCAACGCAGTGGAGGTGGGATTCAAGTGCTTTAATAAATACAAGATGGGAATGAAAATGCCAAGCGTGTGTTTGTGCTGAGGGGCACCATTTGACGGTCTTGAAATGCATTAGGTTGGCGCCTCCTTCCACTGTGTGGAAAATGAAGTGGCTGTTCTTTTTCCTTTTACGGACCGTTATAAAGCAAACTGAAGCCTTACATTATAGAAAGTGCATCTGTTTTGCTATAATGAGAAATCCTTACGCTTTGATAAGTTTCAGCAACCTGAACTTTGTCGTTTGGTTTATAAAATTAAATTTAATTCCAGTCTCCCACTCACTCTTAACCTGTTGTGTAAACATTCATTTCTCTTCCAGCCAGGTTTCTCTCATTCCTTCATGTTTTACTTCCATTCATCCTCTCCCCTAACATATGGCACATAACTCCATTTCTTTACTCCTCTTTTTTCCAGTACTTGTTTATTTTTTCCTCTAAACTGCAAGATGTTTTTTTTATTATTTCTCTGTGTTACATCTCAAAAGCATACCTACCTATAAGCCCTGTGTAGGCGAGGAGACATGCTCCATAGTTCCCTTGCTTGCAGCCATTGGCAGATGTTTCCAAGGGTTCACAGTCATACTGAAACTGTGCCAGACGAGACCTGAAAAAACACAAAATGGGCACAAGCTGGCAAAAACAGCCTAGAAACGTCGACTTTTTCCAGGTTTGTCAGAATTTTTATTGTTAATTTTCTCTGCTGTGGTTTTAATTAACATAACTTAGATGAAGATATATTGTTTTTCCGGGAGAAGAGGGAAATCACCGAACTGTGATGCAAAAGTGATAGAAAGAGTAATATATTTCATCCCCCAGACCTGGGATCATTAGTAAAGCCCTCTGAGTGTAATGGGGCTGTGGAAAAATAATGGCTATGCACAAGAGATAGCAATGAGCGATAACTCTGATCCATCTGGTTCTTTATCTGCGCTAAATATTTAACATGTTATTCTACCCGTTTCTCACTGGGGTGTTCTTTTTAATGGTGGCAGAAAGCTTTAAGGTAAAATAGTGAAGCACTGGGTTTACTGAGTGGCTATTTATGAAGTTTCAAAGAAACCTGATCCTGATTAGCATTGTTCAATGTATGTGTAAAGAGCAGCTCCAATAGATCAATCCAATATTAGGGAAATCACAAGAAATTAAATGGACCGTCCAACAGAATCAAACTATGAATAACAGTAATATTTACAGCTATATATATTTGTGTCCACATGAGAAAAAGTCATTTCTAATGGTCACAAACAAGAAATTAGAGTCAAGACAACCCAATTAAACGCTTTCATTAAGCTCATCTCTAACCTGCACACATAGTCAGCATTGCAGATCCTCATCTGTGTGATGCAGTTAGGCTTGTCCACACTTTCATAAGAACAGCTGGGTACGATGGTCTGCCTTCGACGCTCTGCACATGCTGTGTCCGTGCAGGGACAGAAGAGCAGCTGGTGTGTGTAGTCAGCAGGAACCCGGTCGAAGAACCTGCGCAGGGCCCTGTTGCATTTTGGCCGGTTGCACAAGCCTGACTTGGCAATGGGTTTGATACAAGCTGAAACATATTCTGTGCGAAGCTTCTGGCACAAGTCGTCCACATTGCAAGCCTTGGCTGCGTCCAGGCAGCGATTTATGGTTGTCATGCCAACATCCGTGTCTGTGGATGAAGGGAGGGTCAAAGACAAGATGTCACTGGAACACTAATGGCAAAAGGTCAAAGGTGTTTAGTGGGTAAGTGTGTATAATCTGTGTAATTAGCTTCTTAATTAATTATAATGAGAAATACCTTTTGTGCAAAATTGAACCTCTGGCAAAAATGTAGTTTGACAACGGCTCCATAAAAATATGTAAACACAGACTGTTGGGCTTTAATGTGCTTTCCCTGGAGCTTAATATGAGTATGTGGTTTTTCTGGTCCTATGACTGTGACGTAATAAATGAGTCAACCTAGTGACTGAGAATTCCAATATTCCAATATAAACTACTTGCAGTTCCTAATTTTCCATAATCGTAGCTGAAAAATTAGGCATTGTTACTGGGTGTAATGTTGAATGAATGTTGTAAAGGAATTTTGCTTTAAGGCCAATCTCAATATCTTCTTAAAATAATCAACAGGAAACAAGTGTAACCAGCAGCTGTAGCTGAATAAATGTTTGTACACTTTTGGTGAAGTTGAGGGTCTAAGGATGAAAGCTTTTAAAGGTGAGTCAGTTTACCTGCTGTGATAGATGCTAAACGGACATAATCGTAATCCCTCTGTACTGTCTCATAGGGATAACTCTCCACAAGATTAAGTCCTGAAAGACATTAAAAAAATATTTAAAGACTACAAGAAATTAGTAATATTTCTAACTATTCTATTTATTGCCGCTTCTCTAAGGTAAGGTTATGATGGTGACAGATCCAGAGGGTGAAAACAGACACTCTCTGGATCCTTCTGGGGGATCCCAAGGTGTATCCAGCTCAGAGAAGACAGATAATCCCACCAGTGAGTTCTGGGTCTGGATTCTGGTCTCCTCCCAGTGGGATGAACGGTAATCAGAGGGGGGACACTTCTGAGATGCTCGAAGCGCCTGAATTGACTCCTTTGGATGTGGAGAAACAGCTAGATGGAGGTTCTCACATTATCTCAGAGACAGAGCATCAAGGAGGCAGCATTATTTTAGTCATGATCCAAATCTCATGACTATAGCTGAGAGTTGTGTTGTAGACAGATATTTAAAATCCTCTGCAGTGATGAAAGCTCACCCCATCCCATTCCAAACATAAATACTGATAACAGTCATTTCTATTCAGTCAGATGCAAACACCAGATGACTAAATCATAAAGTATAGTGTACAATGTGTTAACTCTACACACCATGTATGGTAGACTGATGAAGACTCCAGTAGATGCTCAGGCAGTTCTTTTCCTTCTTCATTCCTCGTTTGCACTGACAGCCGTGTAAGGGGCTGGACAGAAGGGCGGACACCGCCTTGGCACACTGGCTTCTGGCGCCCGGACCGAGCTTCATGCTGCCATTACCAGCCACACATTGACGCAAAGTTCGTAGACGTGGACTACACGCCTCATCGCTGGAGCACGAGTCTCCAGCCACCAAACAGTCTGTGCTGGTCAGTATGACATCTATCATGGCTATGGAAGAAAAAACCACAGCAGAAGGGTTAGGGGGGGTCTGAGACTCCAACAAAAACAACAGACTACTGGTTAGAACATTTTAAGGTATGAAACTAAACATTTGTGAGGAGATGAACATTGAATGAATCATAGCCTCACTGTGAGATTCCAGTCAAATTTGGCAGTTTAGGTTCTCTTGCAAACCACTTTAACACTGCTCATGCAATAAGATGCTATTTTAATGTGTGGCTCTTCTTTTTCTCAGCTGCTTCAAAGCTTGGATGTCTGATGAATGTTAAACTTGTTAAAACATTGTGAAGGCAATGACACCGATGTCTCATGTTGACCAAGAATAAAGAAGGTTTACTGTATCACCTGTGTGTTACTATTGTAGAGTTGGAAATGAGGAGCATTTTTCGGGCAGTTTATGATGTTACCAATAGTACAGCAACTTTACCTCTCATGGTAAATGGCTTGTATTTTTATAGCACCTTCTAGGATTCTAGAACACCCCCCAAGGCGCTTTACAACACAGTAATTCACCCCATTCACACACACATTCACACACTGGTGGTTAAGAGCTACAATGTAGGCACAGCTGCACTGGGGCTCACTGACAGAAGCGAGGCTGCTGAGCACCGGCGCCACCCGTCCCTCCAATCCCTACGACCATCACCAGCACGCAGGGAGGGTGAAGTGTCTTGCCCAAGGACACACAACAACTGAGACAGACTGAGTGGGTCTAGATCCTGCAACCCTCTGGTTATGAGACAGGCACCTAATTCCTCTGCCATGCACACTTTCTCACCCCACAATCCAAAGCATTAGGATGGTTTAAACCAGCACTTCACCTAAAGCAATGAGATGAAAGGCTTAAATAAGGAGCAAAACAAAACATGGAACTCAACAATATCCTTCAAAGATAAATTGAGATAATTTTCTCTAAAATCACTCTGATTCTACAATAATGAAATTTCGTGTTGCCCAAATCTAATCCTCCCATAAATTTAGTTTTTAAATGTATTTCTTTAAAACGTTTAACCAAAAACATTCAACAGCTTACTCATTCCATGTATTTCATACCTGCCAAACCTTCCCAGGAAAAAAAAGAATAATTGCTTTCTCCATCGTTCTTTGAATTTTCTTTTTATTTTGCTTGACATCATACTATCTATGACTACAGCCTAGAAGCCTGTTATCCATCTGCAAAGACAGCTGTGGAAACATTAATGTACATGTAAAGTGGAAGGATAGCCATTGGCTAGAATAGATTTTCAAGTATAAAGATAATTCAACCGGTGAACCCAACATTTATCATTTATTTATCCAAGATAGCCTCTTGAGCTGACAAAAGCTGTGGGGTAAAGTGTGGCGTCTGATTTCTCGCTTAAACTGCAGAAATAAATAAGAGAAGAGCCCTTAAATGCATTTTTAAAAGAGAAACCCATGATATGTTCTTTTCAAAAGAAGACAAACCTGCTGTTTGACGTTGAAAAGCTCCTAAGCTCAACTTTATTCATATATAGCACATTTACACAGCCTGTGTTGAGCGCTGCACAAGATAACATCATAAAAACAATAAAAACATTTATATAGCACAGACACAGTACAATCAATTAAAATGTTAACTTGAGATAAAAGCCAGAGAATATAGACGAGTTTATAAAAGGGGCTTAAAGTTAGCCACTGAGGTAGCCTGTCTACCTTCTTTACAATTATTTTTTATTTATTTTTTTGTTCTTGTGAAGCGCCTCATGATTTATATCTTGAAAGATACAAAATCAAAAACTGTTTCTTCCTCTTTTGTCTTCTAATATGAAGGGGAAGATGGTTCCACAATTTGGGAGTCACCACAGCAAAAGCTCGATCTCTGTGCACCAACCTCTTCCTGGGAGTCACCAGAAGGCAATCACTCTCAGACCATAGTGACCCGGGCAGAGCATAAGACTGTAGTAAGGCCTTCAAATATGGTGGACCCTGGCCACGTAATGCTTTAAAAGTCAGCAAAAGGATCTTAAATTCAACTGTAAAACAAACTGGGAGCCAGTGCAGTGCAGCAACAACAGGGATGAAGTGTTCTCATCTTCTAGAAGATGTTAACTGTCTGGCAGCAGCATTCTGAACCATCTGCAAGCGTGACTGACTAATACCAGCATACAGTGATCTAACTGACAGGTGATGAAAACGTGGATCAGCTTCTCAAGGTCCTTTGTTGAAAAAAAGATATCACCTTAAACAACACCCTGAGCTTTTCTTAACCACACTGCTTATCTGTCTCTTAAAGTAAAAATGTGAATCTAAAAACACCCCCAGCTCCTTCACCACTGAATTCCTAAAAGGTTCTAATGCGCAGAGACTCAGATGATCACTACTGCAGGAGCCACTGGGGCAAAAGACAATGACAACCAAGATTGTACATCATTTAGTCCAACGGAAGAGGAGTCATTGCCATTCATCTGAAAATAAGCCTCCGTGTTATCAGCATAACAATGGAAGGGGATGTTGTATTTCTGAAATATAAGCCCAAGAGGAAGCATGTAAAAGAAAAAAGCAGGGGTCCTAAAATGGAGCCCTGTGGAACTCCACAACCAACTGGAGTGACAGGGGAAGTGAAGTGACTTAAGCTAACGGACACACTACGATCTGAAGGATAAGATTTAAACCAATCTAGAGCAGTACTTCTGATCCCAACTCAGTGCTCCAACCTAGAAACCTAGAATCCTGACCAAGCAGCATTAATATATGATGAGTTGGAAGAAAGACTGTCTCGATGAAAAAAGCCTCGTAGATTCTAACATTTGCAACCTAATCGTCAAGAGAAAACCTCCAAGGCTCCAGAAAGTGAAGGTAAAACATTCCAGGCTTATATTGGTGAGAATCTACTCTCTCAATAATTCACTCTTCTCCTGGGTAGACTTGACTCTCAGCTCTTCTGAAAGAGTAAAGCCTGTTTGGTAAAGCAGAGACTTTGAATTGAAAGTGTGTATTGCATTTTACAAAAAAACTGAAAAACATGTTAAAGGGTCCATATTATGACTCTTTCCTTTGTTATACCAGGTCTATGCAAAACATGCTCATGAAGTCCTAAATCCCACTCACATGAAGCAAATTCAGCTGTTTAAATCTTGACATTTTCAGTACCTTGCAGAATGAGTCGTTTCAGGGTTCTGTCACTTTAAGAAAACAAGCTGGAGCTGGCCACGCCCACCCTCCCCCCACTCAGACTGCTTAATGGTGAGAAGCTCTGATATCTGGGAGGGGCTTAGCATAGAGCCGCTGCTCTGCCAGCATCATCAGGTGGAGGATTTTCTTTTGGTTATTTTCCTTATTGTGATGTCACAATAAATGACATTTTGAATTAGGGCCTTTATAGGCATATAATTTCTGAAACCAAACGCTGACAGAACATGGATAGACATATTTTTGTCACGTTTGGAGTGTTTATAGAGGCAGTAGACCCACATGGCAGCACAAAATGATGCGAATGTTAAAATTATGTCCCCTTAAAATAACTGCAGGTTACTGTTGAGGTGATAACATGATTCAGGTGAATCGAAATGGTGAAATTTATGTTAGCTGTACAGGTTGCACTCGTCAAGGCACAGAGGAAAACAAACAAAAAAAAATTATGATTTTCAGACTTAGAATTTTAAACCTGAAAGAATGTTGATAATTCAAGAATCTGGTATTCAGAGAATTTTATTAGCTTTTAAGTGCAGCCATATGGTTGGCATAACTCAACACAGACATTTTATTCACCTTTATATCAAAAAACAAGACCTAATACATGTTTTAAAAGAACTGTATAAAAAAATTCATGATCTGAACAACACTCATCATCCAAAAAGCAGACTGTAATGATATCTTAAGAAAGAACAATACAAGATGAACTTTCCAAAAAAAATAAGATTAATAATCTGCTGATGTTTTGTAAACCTGACAATAACCTCTAAATTTCTGACATTTATTTTAGGATTTCACTCCCCAGGTGTATTTATCCATACATAATTTTTAAAAATCTAGAATGGCCCTAATAGGCAGTAGTGATGGTCAGAATGAAAAAAAAGAAAAAGAGGAAATAATTAGTCATAGTGCTGTGACCTGTAATGCACCAAGTCAGTTTAGTTGAGGTCACGAGTGAAGCTGAAGGTCATCAGACCATCCCAACTGAGCAATGAATCAGTGACTAGAAGATTAGAACAGGTTTTTATAACCCTATTGTTCATAACCATAAATTATTACATGAAAACAATTAACGAACATATAATTAAACACCATGAAAGTATAGACCAACCTTTCATTAATCCACTAACAGTACATCTCTTTCTAACTTTTGTCTCTGTGGCTCTCAGATGACATGTTGCAGTGCGGCAATAAGACAACAAGACTTATGACAGGAAACGAGGACATGATAACTGATGTGCTGAAAAGTAAAACTCAGCTGGGATGGTCAAAGTATTGATTTACAATGAGGGTGCTACATCTCTTCCTTCAACGTTTGGAATATTTTTATCCACTGCAGCTAAACATGCACACTGACTCTGAGTCGCTCTGCATCATGGCTGAGAACAAAGACAATGTTATTCCATCTATTTGCAGACTGGTGAATGTCAGGTAATTGCATCATGATTCATGAGGTTTTTGTTCATGTTGACTTTATGGCTTTATTTGAGAATGATGAAGATATAAATATCTGTTGAACATTTAAATTAACAAAACACAAATATTCTTTATGGTACGAATGTCTTCTATGGTGAAACTAGCTTCTACTAGTTGAGACGTTCTCTGCTGTTTCCTGGATGCTAAACCAACAACAGCCTTCCCCGTCGTGAGTCAGGATGGGTGAGTCCATGAATGTTCAGTGACAGTGTGACGTAGATCTGTCAGGATTTTCAAATCCTAGAGTTTCACCGTCTGTTTTCTATCAGAAGCTAATGCAGGAGATAGGTGTAGGAGACTATTTTCATGGTCAGCCTGCATGAAAAACTCAGAGTGACCCATTATAATCAGAAATAATAATAATAATAATAATAAGTTTTTTCTCTTTACACTTATTTACCAGAAACCTAAAATTTTCCAATAATGATTTGTCATTTTGTGTTTATTTTTAGTTAGATCTATTATTTCGTATTAACTCCGCAATAACTAAAGTGTTCATCCAGCTCTTATGCAGACCCTCTCTAAACCTCATGTATATGAGGAGGTTTTGTGAATCCTTTATATTTTTACATTTGTGTTCTGAACATTTTTCTGAAAACACGTTTAAAAGTCTGACCTGCAGAAAACAGAATGCATCTCATCATTCACGTGCCAAAACCTCATATTATCTCTGGCTTTCAGTTTTGTTTAGCCTTCACCTCAAATCCACATTTTTGTATTCCACGCTACTGCTGCTTGTTTACACTGTATTCTGGATCAAGATTGCTTCAGATGTGTTTTGATCTCTAAAACATACATTCACAGAAAGTTAAGAAACAACGTTTTCTATTCTGTTATCATATTCTACCAGTGTTCCCGTGGCTGGACTTTTACTCCAGCTCCACAGGTGCATTGAGCTTCACATCAGGAGTTATGCAAACTCTCATCCACTATTCCTCACACATTGGCTATAGTCAACACAAACATTTGGATCAGGGTGAAAACAGGTTCTAACCTGTGCCAGCAACCTGGACAGCCAGATGGTAAGTCACAAATTCAAGGCCAAAAATTATATGAACTTTTGTCTTTTTTTAACCACACGTACCAGTTTGTGCTGCCTTGGCAGATGCTGAAATAGACGTCATACATCATGAATGCAAATGAGTCTCTTGATTTGACATTTCCAATAAGCCCGTCTCAGTGTACCAGTAGGTTTAGCCTATTAACTGTGTCAGTAATCAGTGTGTTCAGTAAGCCCTCTGTTTCTCTGCCACATAAATCACAAGAAGATTAGCTGATCAGTTACCCTTGCACATCAAGCTAATGGTCCACTTCAGCAGAGATAAAAAAATGAAACCTAATGAAGTCAGCTGGAATGCTACCCTCACCTTTCAACACCTTAAAAGATGTGAAACTGGAGATGAAAATGTGATGCAATAATGCAAATAGAATATTTAATTTGCTCCTAAATTTAGAAAATGATTGAGAATGTTTGGAATAAAACCTGCAACTTGACATGAGTGTGCTTCCTGCATCTGGAGAGGGTTTTTGCACATGATAGTGTATCTACATGAATATGATAGAGGTTCAAAGAAACAAATGTTTTCTTTGATACTCTGGCAGCCTAGAGCCCTCTCCCTGTGCAGTTAAACACATGTAGTCATTACATGACTTCAGGAATGAAATGTGTTTCATTTATAGTCTCCGACATGAGAGAGAGGATATGGTAATTAGAAAGCATTACAAGTTGTCTTGTTTAAATCCCCACATATTGTTAAATCATTCTAAGTAAACGTTAGTCTATAGTACGTGGAGTATTTCACTTGAAGTCATAAGTGTTTTGCAGTTGTCACACCTGCCTGAGGTATCATTATCATTCACAGCATTAAGTGATTTATTCACTCCATTCTAAACATGTAAAACCTCCATGCTAACAGGATTCACGTGGATATATTATTGGTTTTGGCATATTAAACACATGTTAAAATTGGTCTGTTCTTCACTTACTGGTAAAACTCTAAAAATTAGAATATGGTGCAAAAATCAATTTATCAGCTGTAGCCATATTCATCACAATTATAACAAATAAAGGCTGAAATATCTGACTATGCATGGAATGAGTCTATCTCATATATTAGTTTCACCTTTTAAGTTGAATTAAATTAAATAAATTAACTTTTAATTTTTTGAGTTTCACCTGTATACTATTCAACAATAATTCACTCATTCTTGAGAGTTGGGACAAAACATGTCCTTCATACAAACGTGATTTAGGTTAAAAATAAAAATTAATTATCATGATTTACCGACTTGCCATGTTTAATCTAAAGGAAATTAGTATCCAAATGTTATTATTAGTGCAAATTTCTGTCAACTCCGTCAGATTTTTCATAAACTTCATTTAATCAGGCAATAGCATGGCCATCTGTGTCACCAAGGACCCTTTTGAGGTTCTCATGCTGTGCTGATAACAGCACTAGCACACACACTCTGGTCATTTTAAAACTTTTAGATATTTTACACAAACACTGTCATTATTTCTATGGTCATAACTGGACTATGTCAACACCGTATTTCCACTGTGATGTGCTTTTTAATGAAAAAGTGGATTTAACTTAGGCATTTTAGTGAGGTTATTGAGACAGCTAGCAACTGAGGAAAACGTTACTAGCTGCTATGTACAACGCATCCTTTGGAGGGAAAATACATGGCCTTTCGTCAACTCCATCAGATGTCAACTCCGTCAGATTTCACGTCTGACGGATTTGACATGTAAGCTGACGAAGTTGACAAATCAACCTCTAATGACTTAAAGTGGTAATAAAATATTATTTTTTATATTATTTTTATAAGTTTTTAATTGATATGATTAATTAATTGATATTCTAAAGAAAAAACTAGTATTAATTTTTAATTTGTTACATGTTACAATTTGTTATATTTTGCTCCTGTTCAGTGACAAAAGTGTCCCAGTCAAAAAACATAAAAAAAAAATGTATACATTCATTTTGTTAAATTTGCATACATTTTTTAATCAACTTGTGTCCTGATCATAAAGAACAAATGCTGGTGAAGGTTCTCAGTCATCCAGGTCATGGTAATCCAAGGGGTTCAAATGAAGGCAACTGGACTTCTTTGGTTTCTTGAAGACGTTTCGCTTCTCATCCGAGGAGCTTTGTCAATTCTGACTGGAATATGGGAGGGTCGATCTTATAAACTGTAGCTGTCTATTGTTGCTCAACGAGCAGCATCTGCCTGTGAATGCCCCTCCTCCCTACCTCTTGATGAGTCGTTAGCCTCGTTAGCCTCTATTGTTTGTGAGTCGTTGTTTTGATTAGATGCAGGAGGGTGTGAACTGGACTGAAACTGTTTTGGAACTTGGTTCAAAGCTGCATTGTAGGTGCTGGAAAGGTGAAACCTGAGTCCTCCTCCTCTATTTAATGATGGTTTCTCCATTTTGACATAGATGGCTTCCTTCACTCCTCTCTCAAACCATCTATCTTCTCTGTCCAGAATGTGGACTTTGTCATCTTCAAAGGTGTGGCCCTTGTCCTTCAGGTGTAGGTGGACTGCAGAGTCTTGGCCTGAAGAGGTGGCTCTCCTGTGCTGTGCCATGCGCTTGTGTAGTTGTTGTTTAGTTTCCCCTATGTAAAGCTCTGGACAGTCCTCACTGCATTGGACTGCATATACATAGGGGAAACTAAACAACAACTACACAAGCGCATGGCACAGCACAGGAGAGCCACCTCTTCAGGCCAAGACTCTGCAGTCCACCTACACCTGAAGGACAAGGGCCACACCTTTGAAGATGACAAAGTCCACATTCTGGACAGAGAAGATAGATGGTTTGAGAGAGGAGTGAAGGAAGCCATCTATGTCAAAATGGAGAAACCATCATTAAATAGAGGAGGAGGACTCAGGTTTCACCTTTCCAGCACCTACAATGCAGCTTTGAAACAAGTTCCAAAACAGTTTCAGTCCAGTTCACACCCTCCTGCATCTAATCAAAACAACGACTCACAAACAATAGAGGCTAACGAGGCTAACGACTCATCAAGAGGTAGGGAGGAGGGGCATTCACAGGCAGATGCTGCTCGTTGAGCAACAATAGACAGCTACAGTTTATAAGATCGACCCTCCCATATTCCAGTCAGAATTGACAAAGCTCCTCGGATGAGAAGCGAAACGTCTTCAAGAAACCAAAGAAGTCCAGTTGCCTTCATTTGAACCCCTTGGATAAAGAACAAATATTTGTATTGTGGGAAAGCATGGCAAGGCCGTGAAATAGGTATTACATTTTTATATAAAAGGTCTTTAAAAGACTTGAATTTAACTTGAAGAAACTTGTAGGAACCCTGATTTTTGTAAACTTGTCAAAATATGAAATATTTTGAAATAAAACCATTTTTGTTTGTTAAATAGTAGTTCACACATTTTTGTCAACACCATCAGATCTTGGTCAACACCGTCAGATGTATGTTTTTTAATTTTTTCAAAGAAATCGTTAATTCTTACTTCACTTTCTGGTCTTCATGTAATAAAGACACATCTGATCTACTGCCTCTTATGTCTTACTTATTTTTAGTATGTTAAAATCAAAGGCAGAGTTTTAAAATGAGGATTTTTAGAGATCCAAGTTTTCTTAAATGTGTAAAATTCAAATTCCAATTTATATCTTGAATGTTATTACATATACATGTAGCTAAAACCTATTACAATATATTTCTTCTTGTTATGTTCTTCCTGTGTTCGTTTTTCATCTCCATTGGATTTTCTTGTTTTAACACAGTATAGTGATGTTACATTTACCTTTAATTACTGACGGTTTCGGCGACTACTGTCGCCATCTTCAGAGTCACGCCTCTGTCGGCGTGACTCTGAAGATGGCGACAGTAGTCGCCGAAACCGTCAGTAATTAAAGGTAAATGTAACATCACTATACTGTGCTATTACAATATAGTTTAGAACTTTAGATTCTTGTTGGACTGCAAGAAATAAAAATGCATTGTTTTTAGTGTGTCTGACGGAGTTGACATAAATCGAGTTCTAACTCGAAAAAAGTGAATTTGTTAAAAATAAGTTTTTTATTTAGAACCTGCACCTTTACATGGTTATATAGCTTAGACTTTTCTCTACACAAATAGATAATTAAAATGAATATAGTGTATATTAAAAAAAAAAAAAGATTTTAAAACCTGTTTTGTCCCGACTCTCAAGAATGAGTGAATTATATATTTGCTGTATGCTGACCAAGAGACACTCCAACTTGTTTTTGACTTAAAGCAACACTAAAGAGTTTTCAGCACTTCAGGCTAGTCCTTTAAAAGTGGATTTCAGTGATTCTGAAGGTAGAAACTTTACCAACTTTACATTGGACAGCCCTCTGACCAGAAACCACACTTAACAGGTTGTTTTGGGACAGGTAGGTGCACTTTGTGGGAGCTCTCTACCTGCTTTATAGCTGTGAGCTGTTTACTCTGCCAATAGCTAACGTAAAGACTAGCAGTTAGCTTTTTCAGTTCACCGACTGTCAATAAAAAGCACAAGAAGAAGAGAAAAAGTTAGGTTTTTTGTTGGCATCATGGCAGAGCCTGGAAGTAAAAGTAAGAGAGTAATGTCTTTGGAGTCAAAGCAAAGCGCTAAAACCAGAGTGAACATCAGCGTGGCCTATTTGAGGGAGCTGAAGGAAGCTATGAAATCACAGACTGATGGTGACCTGGCTTTGTTGCTACTGGACTTGTAAGTAATAATATTTTTTGTCCAGCAGTGTGGATCTTTTTACTTTGTGGCTTATTTAATATCATTTGGCTGGGTTTAATGTTAGCTTGTTGTTAGCGCTAGCTACAGCAGGCTGTGGCAGGGTTGTTTACGGCAGTTGTAATTCTGCTTTTAACCAGCAGGAGGGAGAAGCTGGAAACTTTAGTGGTACTTTAAAAACTAACTACAGAAATTAGTCCTTGGGAAAGCTCTCCTCTCAGCAGGTTGGGAGTCATTTGCTTCCTCAAGTGTAGGAGTTTGGAAATCTCAGTGTTTTGTTCAAAAATGATGGTAGGATGGATCAAAACGTCAACAAAAATAGGGCCCGACCGATCAGGGCTTGATCCACAGCACTGAAGTCATTTTCCAGGCCTGTTATGGTACATAGGGAGCTGAGACGAAATGGGAAGCTCTGGGTTCTCAATCCTGGTCAGAAGGCTGGTATCTAATATGTTTTAGTTGTTTCCCTGTTTCAACACACCTGATTTCAATCAGCAGGTGATTAACAGGCTTCTGCAGAGCCTGATGAGCTGCTCAGCAGGTGATTCAACCACTGAATCAAGTGTGTTGGATCAGAGAAACCACTAAAACATGCTGGATACCAGCCCTCCAGGACCAGGGTAAAGAACCACTGCTCTACCTCATCAAGAGGAGGTACCATGTTTCACTTCTTGCATCCCTGGTGGTGACAGGGATGTCTCCCCTTCCCTTCTGAACCCGATACCCTGATTTTGTGTATATAGAAGAGCTAAAATTGAAGGATCTTCATTAGTAAAGAGAGGTGCAGTTTTAACATTTTATTCAGCTTTACAAATATATATATTTTGTAAACTCGAATAAAACTTTCAACTTTTTCCAGCTTTCTTTTACTAAAACATACTGAGTGTAAAAAAGAGCTTCAGGAAAGAAAAATCCTCAGTGGGTCCCGAGTCCCCTTCTTC
The DNA here is from genome assembly GCA_006937985.1 of Aphyosemion australe. Classification (NCBI taxonomy): domain Eukaryota; kingdom Metazoa; phylum Chordata; class Actinopteri; order Cyprinodontiformes; family Nothobranchiidae; genus Aphyosemion; species Aphyosemion australe. The sequence continues at coordinate 5,213,001 of SSNS01000009.1, forward strand.
TTTAAGAACCTCAGGCTGAGCACATAGACACCGTTCTGACAGGCTTCAGAGGTTTCTCCACAGACTTTATGGGTTTGGGCTAAAACAAATTGTACCAGATTCTCCTTCTACACATGTGTCAGATCTTATTTTTTCTTCTGTTACATTTATTCATACTACCTCAGCTGGCTGCTCACACATAAAACCAAATGACTCTTTTATTTGTAATAACATCCACAGCAGATTTAGCTTTAATTAAGAACTCACGTTCAATAGCTTTGTTTGCTTTTAAGTAAAGCAACACTTTAATTTGCAGCTTTCTGCATAAACGTTCCACATAAGTGGTGACAAGTGTTTCTAGTGAGGGTTTTTCCCCACTTTTTGTGAGGTTGTATGAATTCTTTTGAAATAACTCCAATCCAAAAAGAGAACATAGTGAGAAAAGATTCAGACTAATTAAAATACCTGACCATTTTATATCTTTTATCAACTGTCATTAAAATTTAGAGTTTAAAGTTGCAGACTTTAATAAAATCCAAGTGACTGTTATATTTGATCCCATTCATTATTAATCTGCTCCTGGGCAGAAGCTTTTGAAAAAGCATTTTGCTTTTGGAAAATGTGCAACTCTTTGTCCGATGAAAGTACAATAGAGCTGTGTGCGTGCTGTACTTGGATTCAAGTTAATGTTGAGTATGATTTGTTCTTTGTGTGTGTGTGTGTGTGTGTGTGTGTGTGTGTGTGTGTGTGTGTGTGTGTGTGTGTGTGTGTGTGTGTGTGTGTGTGTGTGTGTGTGTGTGTGTGTGTGTGTGTGTGTGAGAAAGGGGCTTTTGTGTTTCTGGTTTATCTCCACTGTTACATTCTTCCCATTAAAAATATTACTTGAATTTATTGCATAAAATAAGCAATTTGAGACATCAAAGAGTGCACTGAGTTTGTCGAAATATCCATCTACATTTAGAATAAAGCACTGTCAGCTCCACTTATAATACAAACTTCAAACAATTACAAGACCAAGAAAACCGTAATCTAGCTTGAAGGTTATGGAATTAAAAAAAGACACAATAGCTTTTTCAGCAGAACACATGAGGTTACAGAGTTCTTTTAAAAATCTATTAAATCTTTTTAGAACAGCTGCTGCTTTCAACACTGAATTCAAACTATTAAGATTTATTATACCTCAAATCCAGATTGTGGTTTTATCCTGAACCCATACAGAAATGTGACGTACACCTCCAAAGACAAAAGGATAAAACAACTGAAAATAAATTATTTTATTTTATTAATAATAAATTAATACAGAACAAGAAAAGAAGCTCTGCCAAAAAAAATTTAGTTTTTACCACCAAACATCTCAAAGCGCTGAAACAGCTAGCAGGTAGTCTCATAAACATGAGTACATAGATGCTCCATTGGGTGCTGGAGAGCGTAACAGTGTTGCCGCCATATTGGATGGGTCTCCTCATTCTCCAAAGTCAATACAGAGTGAGCAACTATGCCTGTTTTTGTGCAGCCTACAGTTGCAACAACCAGCGTACTATTGAACATGTGGGATTAATATACTTTTCTAGCCTACCTGATGGGATTTTATATTTTAATTTATTTTGTTTAATTATATTTCAATTTTCATGCCATACCATGTGTCTAATTTTGTGAAAATGTTTGATAAAATGTGTTTTTTAGCTGGGTAAACACCTTCCTCAGTAGAAATGAATGCACTGGGGGTGAATAGAGACCCAACTAAGATGGCGGCCAGCCACTACGACAGCTCCAATAGGCAACGCCAGTCCACGAGGCGTCTACATATATTGGTCCTCCTCAAAAAATTAGCATATTGTGATAAAGTTCATTATTTTCTGTAATGTACTGATAAACATTAGACTTTCATATATTTTAGATTCATTACACACAACTGAAGTAGTTCAAGCCGTTTATTGTTTTAATATTGATGATTGTGGCATACAGCTCATGAAAACCCAAAATTCCTATCTCAAAAAATTAGCATTTTCCAACCGACCAATAAAAGAAAAGTGTTTTTAATACAAAAAAGGTCAACCTTCAAATAATTATGTTCAGTTATGCACTCAATACTTGGTGGGGAATCCTTTTGCAGAAATGACTGCTTCAATGCGGCGTGGCATGGAGGCAATCAGCCTGTGGCACTGCTGAGGTGTAATGGAGGCCCAGGATGCTTCGATAGCGGCCTTAAGCTCATCCAGAGTGTTGGGTCTTGCGTCTCTCAACTTTCTCTTCACAATATCCCACAGATTCTCTATGGGGTTCAGGTCAGGAGAGTTGGCAGGCCAATTGAGCACAGTAACACCATGGTCAGTAAACCATTTACCAGTGGTTTTGGCACTGTGAGCAGGTGCCAGGTCGTGCTGAAAAATGAAATCTTCATCTCCATAAAGCTTTTCAGCAGATGGAAGCATGAAGTGCTCCAAATTCTCCTGATAGCTAGCTGCATTGACCCTGCCCTTGATAAAACACAGTGGACCAACACCAGCAGCTGACATGGCACCCCAGACCATCACTGACTGTGGGTACTTGACACTGGACTTCAGGCATTTTGGCATTTCCCTCTGCCCAGTCTTCCTCCAGACTCTGGCACCTTGATTTCCGAATGACATGCAAAATTTGCTTTCATCTGAAAAAAGTACTTTGGACCAGTGAGCAACAGGCCAGTGCTGCTTCACTGTAGCCCAGGTCAGGCGCTTCTGCCGCTGTTTCTGGTTCAAAAGTGGCTTGACCTGGGGAATGCGGCACCTGTAGCCCATTTCCTGCACACGCCTGTACACGGTGGCTCTGGATGTTTTCACCCTGGACTCAGTCCACTGCTTCCACAGGTCCCCCAAGGTCTGGAATCGGTCCTTCTCCACAATCTTCCTCAGGGTCCGGTCACCTCTTCTCGTTGTGCAGCGTTTTCTGCCACACTTTTTCCTTCCCACAGACTTCCTACTGAGGTGCCTTGATACAGCACTCTGGGAACAGCCTATTCGTTCAGAAATTTCTTTCTGTGTCTTACCCTCTTGCTTGAGGGTGTCAATGATGGCCTTCTGGACACCAGTCAGGTCGGCAGTCTTTTCCATGATTGCGGTTTTGAGTAATGAACCAGGCTGGGAGTTTTTAAAAGCCTCAGGAATCTTTTGCAGGTGTTTAGAGTTAATTAGTTGATTCAGATGATTAGGTTAATAGCTCGTTTAGAGAACCTTTTCATGATATGCTAATTTTTTTAGACAGGAATTTTGGGTTTTCATGAGCTGTGTGCCAAAATAAATCAATATTAAAACAATAAACGGCTTGAATACTTCAGTTGTGTGTAATGAATCTAAAATATATGAAAGTCTAATGTATATCAGTACATTACAGAAAATGAACTTTATTACAATATGCAAATTTTTTGAGAAGGACCTGAATATGTCTGTGGGTAGTCTGGTTCAAAAGCTTCTTGTGTCCCTGGAGGCGTGTTTATAGTTGTCTTTGTTTTATAGTGCTTTTGTTTATTTATCCTTGCTATTCGAGGGGTTTTGACTTCTTGTGTCTTTATTTGCCAATTGGCTGTAGCTATTGCACTCATTGATTTATGTGGATTTGCAGGTAACAGGTGTTACTGAATGTTTTCTTAATCGGTTTGTGTATTTTACCACTTATTTAGCACATGTTGAGTTCTTCTTAATTTTCAAACCAAGAAAACTTCTACTTTGTTTACTCTGAAAATTAATCTTTGGAAATGTCTTTTTACCACCTTTCCTTTGTTATTGGGAGCTTTTGGATCATTTTGTGAAGTAATGAAACAAGCAGAACTGGTCAAGTTGCACTCTTCTAGCCTTCAGCACAGCTGCTGTAAACTTTCCGTAACGTGAGGTTCGATCACCACCACTGCACTTGCAGAATTGCCTCATTTGAGTGACATTGACAGAAGTGTATCAAGGCACTTAAAACCCATATTTCTCCAAGTGATGTTCCATGCCTCTGAGATTACATCAGGTCCTGGATAGAAACCATTTAGAGCTCTGATAACCATCTCCCATTCTGCAGCTTTGCAGGAAAAACTGTCTCTTTAACCAATGCTTTCACTCAGAAACGTCTGAGCCAGAGAGATTTCCTTAGTAAACTCAAACTGCTTCAACAAACACTGACACTATGCAGGGACTTTTGGGTGAAACATATATGCATCCTGTAGAGAGTCTGCTCAGATTTCAGACAATATTAAAGACAAACGAGGCAAAATAGGATGTGCATGAATATTTTCTGAGACTGGCTACAGATGTTACATAAAATATCCACTTCTCACTTTTATAAACCACTGCAGGGATTTTCCTCTCTGGTTCTGGTTGTTCTCACTGAGCTTTTTAACTGCTCCGGTGAGAAATGGTAACAGTGTTATGAGGTAACAACAACACTATGTGATTTAAATCTGTATTTATTCTGATATTTAAGAGAATTTATCAGTGTGGATCAAAAACAATCTGCAATAAAGTAATATTAGTTATACGTGTTCTATTTAATGAAAAGACAAAAAAAGCAAACATGAATTCAATATTCATGACAACATAAAATAAAGCAAAATTAAAAACATCAAAAATTCATGTTGCTGATGGACCTGAGGCTTTAGACAATGGAGACTTACAGAAAGTCTAAAAATGAACAAGCTGGCATTGCAGCAAAACCATAAAAATTCATAAAAAGAGTTTAGAAGCCAGATGTGGAAATGTAATTCTTTTTTCCACTTACAATAAAAAAAATTATGTATTTTTGTTTATTTTACCTGGAAACTGTTTAAGCCCACAAATAAGAGTTTAACTTTACTCAAATAAGTGTATATCCTGTGATATATGAAAAGTGTGTATTGCATTACCTCAAGACAACTATAAACTAAAGTCAATCTCTAAAAACTTTTATTAATCATCTCAGGGTTTTCTATTATTTTTACCACAAAATAAAATAAATAAAAAAAAAAGTATTTTTCCTATAACCCGTTTCCTGTCAGCCATCACATACATAGGGTTAGGGTTAGCAAGTGTGATGATAGACCTAAATTCAAAATGCACACCTTTAGACATGTTATGTTAAAGTTTTTAAAGGTGCAGTTCACTCGTTTAATCAATACATTTGCAGTGGGCTCTAGTTGGAATGAATGTCTTGTAAGTCGTACTCTGGGGAAAAGAGCTCCGGTGCACCTGTTTCTGGAACTAGAATTGAGCCACATTAGAGCTGAGCTTCAGACGGTAGGATTTGGAGTCTTATTTCCTGATATTTGAACATCTCTCCTCTGATTGGCTAACAGCAACACAACTCTACCACTGACTCTGTTTGCTCTGCTACATTGATGTTTTATCTCCACAAATAACACAAGCCTGGAGGAGTTCTGCTGTGTGGTGGAGTTGCTGATGCTAACAGTTAGCTTCTACTAGCTGAGACATTCTCTGCTGTTTCCTGGATGGTAAACCAACAACAGCCTTCCCTGTTGTGAGTCAAGATGGGTGAGTCCATGAATGTTAAGTGACAGTGTGATGTAGATCTGTCAGGATTTTCAAATCCTAGAGTTTCACCGTCTATTTTCTATCAGAAGCTAATGCAGGAGATAGGTGGAGGAGACTATTTTCATCTTCAGCCTGCATGAAAAGCTGAGAGTGACCGATTATAATCAGAAATAATCATTACAAAATATTTTTTCAGTGAACCACACCTTTAACTTCTCAGCCACAGCCACATCACCAAAGGCTCTCACACTGAAATACAGGCTTATATAAATCATCCCCTCTTTTTGTGAACCAAAACATGCTAATAACAAGTTAATTCTCTTCAGTAACAGAACTGTTTACTTTCCGTACATGTTTTTGTCATGCTTTGCATTTTTTTTGTCAAATTACTTTTTCATCCATAGCTTCAAATTTCACAAATTCTCAATCCTGCTTGTGAAAGCAAGAAACATGCAAATTGATCCCCAAATGCCAGAGCTGCTGAGTGAAGGAAACGAATCATAAACAAAAGATTATATCTGAATGAGGCAAAGAACATAGTTGAAATTCATGACTCGAACTGCTGCTTCAACTGAGCATCAATGTCAGTTTGATCCGAGGACTCGACGCTGTGAAACAGACAAGTGCAGTCACAAAGGTTCCCTGGCATTAAAGTTTGTTTGGCTCTTCGAAGTATGACCTGACTAGTAACAACTTGACTCTGAATGTATTTGTTTTTCATGTAAGTTTTATTTTGAAATCCGGTGTGGGTTTAAACCTTTGAGTCACACCCATAAAGAGAGTTGTTAAGAAGCGCAGGACTTAAAGATGTTTATTGACATTAATCATGTCCTATCAAAGCCGCTTTAAGAGGACTCAGGCTATAAGTCCTGTCAGTTAAAGTCATATTAAATCATATCAATGAAAGTCAAAAAGGGTTATCGCTGCCATGGGGGAAGAATAAAGGCTTTACAGGGAAGCAAAACTGCTGGAGGTGTTACAGGAAGATGATATCTCTCAGTCCAATCTGATCAACTGTGATTCAGCCTCAGATCAAATCAGAGTCTCATGACTTCATTTCATTCTGACTGAGAAGATAAGAGGCTTACAAGTCAAGTTGTTAAGTTATATTTCATTACATATTCATCTTTAATTTGTTGTTTATTGTGTCAGAATATTTGCTTATTTGGAACAAATTATAAAGTAAACCCCTGAAAATCAGTTGGACTAAGAGAGTGTTCACAATAAACTTCACTTCAAAAGGTTTTTGGTCAAGTTGTTTGTTTTTTAACAGCAAAACAAGATAACATGCAAATATAGTGAGTTTGTCCTGTAATCAGCAGAATTCTAGTTCAAAGCCAGGCTTCATCTGTGTCAGTCATTGTGTCCTTGAGCAAGACATTTCCCCCATCCATGCCTGCTGGTTGTGGTCAGAGGGCCTGGTGGTTCCTCTCCTCGGTCAGTGTGCCCCAGGGCAGCTGTGCCTCATCATCATCATCATCATCATCATCAGTGTGTGTGTGTGTGTGTGTGTGTGTGTGTGTGTGTGTGTGTGTGTGTGTGTGTGTGTGTGTGTGTGTGTGAATGGGTGAATGACTGACTGTAGTGTAAAGTGCTTTGGAGTCCTCTGACTCAAAAAAGTGCTAAAAAATGTGCAATATTACTGTTAGAGATAGATGGCAGGCAGGCACATGATAGATAGATAGATAGATAGATAGATAGATAGATAGATAGATAGATAGATAGATAGATAGATAGATAGATAGATAGATAGATAGATAGATAGATAGATAGATAGATAGATAGATAGATAGATAGATAGATAGATAGATAGATAGATGATAGGCAGGCAGGCAGGTAGGTAGGTAGAACGATAGATAGATTGAAAGCCAAACTTTGCCAGGGTACATTAAAGTGGACTGATTGATTCGTGCAGCCTTTTTTTCAATACCAAACACAATCAACAATTAATGTTAAAGCTTTTTCTATGTTCATCTGTACCCTGCAGCCTTGTGCCCTCAGGTTTGTTTTCTGCTTTCAGACAGTTGGCACGTGGGAATGTTTGTCCATGTTTAGCTTCAGACATCAGATCTTATTGCCTGAAACATAATGAGTCTTTGTCAGACACAACTTCACTTTACCTGTCTCCAAATACACAAGGGAACAAAATAGAAACGAGGCAATCTTAACGTAATTCAAACATTAAGACTGTGAGCCAAGATGAAACAACAGCATCCAAAACATGAAGATAAAAGTATCAAAACAGAAATTGTGTTACTACTGCAAAACTGTAGATTCTCTTTTAAAAAATCTATAAAGATAACATATAAAACAGTAATTAACATGGACCACAATGCATCTATATTGAGTATCATTGAAATAAATATAAGCTAATTCAAACCACCCTCAGCAGCCTTGTTTCTGCCACTGAGCAATCATAATTATCAGAAGAATTCAGCTTTAGAAACTACTGATGTTTATTCTCCTGTCCCTTGACTTCCCTTAACTTGTCACTCACTATATGCCATTAACACTCCAATGCTAATAAATGAGCCTAACATACCTGCAACCAATTATGAAACTTTGACATAGTTCAATATAGCGTGCAACCCCCCGATCACACACTATCGCTGTGTCAGTCCAAACTCCTGTTTCGCATTACAATTCTTAGAAATTCAGAAAATCAATAGTTCTCACCCTTCTAAATGTATCCTCTAGCATACTTGCAGCTCAGCTGCACCCCCTTGCACACTATTGGGTTTGACAAGATGCACATTTGCTTGGGTGCAATGGTTGAAGAGTGATCCAGAAACAAGGGGCAGCCTTTGTCTGAATTTTGTGAAGCCACCCAGGAAGTGACACAATTGCAGTTCCCTCCTCATCCGCTAGGGGATGGCTCCAAAACAGAGCAAATTCTCATTGCCTCCCATGTTAAAAATTGCCAACTTCACAGCAGGAATAAACATGTTTACAGTCTGGTACAAAATAACATTTTAAGTTTAATAGGTCTAGTCTACAGTCATGACAACAAGACCAGCCTCAGACCACAGCGATCGGAGCCAGGCCGGGGATCTCCAACAGCTGCGGAGGAGCGGAGTGTGTGTTCACGCAGCCCAGGCGCCCGACTCCAATGGCTGCGGTCTGAGGCTGTGCTTGTCGCCTGTGGAGCTCTCAGAGGGATACCACAGAAACTTTGCAGCTCGGTGAGTTGATATGTGCTTCACATTAGAGTCACTCAATCGTGTTTTTCTAGTTAGAAGCACCCGCAAACCTTCATTATCCAATTACGGACCCGGATCCTCAGAGTTCCGCTCTCAGCTCCACCTCTTTGCCCCTTTTTGTATTGTTCAGGAGTGTTGAGACATCCAAAAGATTCAGGCCAAGATGGAGGTGATCGGAACCGCCCACTGAGCTTCAACTCAGCCCTTTAGAAACCTATAGGTGACATCACAGGGTTTGTCCAGTGTTTCTACAGTCATTGTCCAGAAAGTTACTTTTGGTTTGTGATAAGTTTTAACAAATGTATCACTGCCAACTTCAGTGAATGTTTCCATGACTTCTTTAATTCTTGTAATTCTGCAATAATCATATTTTTGCCACAACCAAAAAGACTTTTTTCTAAAATGTACAAGTCAGAAACACAACCTGCTGCTGTTAATAACCAAAAAAAACAACAACATAAAAGGATTCTTTTGATATGGAGATCAGCCTGACAGGAAAAAAAATGAATTCTGTTACTTTCCTCATATGTGACTAAAAGAGGTGCTCCGATTATTTAAAGGTACAGCTGAATAAATTAAAGTCTGTGTCTACGTGTGTACGTGGAGAAATTTGTATGTCAGTGTAATAGTTTGTCAAGTACAAGCTCAATGTCATGCAACAAAAGAAAAGGCTTTATCTGTGCTTGGAAATGGTGACGCTGTGGGCAAATCAACTGTAATGATTGCAATTAACTTATCAGCATATGATCCTTTTTCTTCCAGCAGGTACGAGCGTGGCATATCATGTTATTGTTACTGTCTGCAGCACTGAGCAGGACCTGTGCCAGCAAGTGCATACAAATAATGTCAAAAATACAAAGTACTACAGGCAGAAATGATATGACTATAGCACAGTACAAGACAGCCAATATGTTTGTTAAATGCTAACACTAGAATGTATCATAAACAACCATAACCAGTTATTAATGCCTATTTTCATCTCACAACTCACTGAATCACAAAACTTTATTTAATCCTTAAACCTCAACTTTTATGTGTGAAACCTAGTTGTCAACTGGTAAAAAAAAAAAAAAAGTCACACAGGATATGAAATAACCTGGTTTCTCATTATTATTTAATAGTTTGTTAACATTTATCAATCCTGGGGATTAGAGCTTGATATTTGCAGTCATATAAATTAAACCATTACATGTTTTTGGTGGGTGGGGCAGGGGGGTATTTCTCTTCAGAAAAATGATAAATGTGTAACAAAACAAAGCAAAACGGTGTTCCCTGAAGAACAGAAATGTGCATTCATTTTCTAATTCAATTGAATTCAGTTTATTTATATAAATCACAAGTAGAGTCATCTCAAGGCTCTTTACAAAGTAAATATTCCAAATGAACCTACTTATCAGTGCACTGAGATCAGTTCATTTTTCCAGTTAGTTGCACTGGCTTCCAGTCAAATATCGCGTGGTTTTTAAGATTTTGCTATTTGTTTTAAAAGCTTTTAATGGTCTGGCCCCCGCATATATTACTGAGCTCCTTTCCCCTTATAATAGTGCTAGATGTCTAAGATCAGCAAATCAATTGCTTTTAACTGACCAACTGTCTGCGTGTGTTAGAAAAGGGGATCGGGCGTTCGCTCTAGCAACCCCAAAACGTTGGAACGATCTTCCAACTTGGGTGAAAAACTCCACATCTACAGGGATTTTTAAATCAAATTTGAAAACACACCTATTCTCTTTAGCTTTTGAGTGTTCTCAATCATTTTAGTTTCTTATTATTGTTTTATGGATTTACTGTTGTTTTTGCTATGTTACTTTTGATTTTAGTATTAATCTTATTGCTGCTTTTAATTACTTTTATTGCCATTTAATTTGTGTATTTTTTAACATTGTTCAGCACTTTGGTCGATCTCTGTTTTTAAATGTGCTATATAAATAAAGCTGATTGATTGATTGATTGATTGATTGATCGATTGATTGATTGATTGTTAAAAGTTCTTATGTAAGGAAACCCAGCAGATTGCATCGAGTCACTGAATTGTTTCAATGACTTTACAGCAATCCCCACACTAAGCAAGCATGTAGCGACGGTGGAGAGGAAAACTCCCCTTTAACAGGAAGAAACCTCCAGCAGAACATGGCTCAATATGAGCAGCCATCTGCCACAACTCACTGGGGTTTGAGAAGCATTTCCTGTGTTAAACTAAATTAAATAAACTTGGATATCATGTAGAATTGATCAGGATTTGGTTCTCGGAACAGAGATCCTAAGACAATTGGAGAAAATTGAATAAAATGTTAGATGTCTTTATTTCTTGGATTTATATAGCCCTTTTCTAGGCACTCAAAGTGCTTTCCATTATTCATGCACACATTCACACACTGCCAGACATTTTCCAATACCCTCCTAAAAATCTGACTTCATTTTGCAAATTCAATGAGGACAGGTCAACATGTCTGGCAAAATTGGCCCATTTCTTACTTTTTTATATAATTAGGTGACAAATCTGTTTTTTGTTTTTTAATTTTTGTTCTAATTTTGGGGTGTGTTTTTTTTTTCATGACAGTCTGAAAAACACAAATCTGACTTTCATATTTTATTCTAAACCAAAAACATTTCTGATGTTTTCAAAGTGACAGACGTCACAACTCTGCACCGGAGGAGGCAGGAGGATTCTAGATCACATATGAACAATGGACAAAACAAGCTTCCATGACTTGTTCAGAATTTTGTCAGTTCTGATTGCACAACAACGTTAGAACTGACACACACACGTTGACATATGTAGCATCCATATTTATCCCCATAACCACGACATGCTGCATGAGACAGCTTGTGGGTTGCTTCAGGACCACTCACTCTTCACACTGGAGGCTGATAGGGGCTGCTTTTAAAATATAAAGTGAAAAATTGAGCATGAAAGAAACAGATCCCAGCAAAATAGAAAAAAAAAATCTCAATTGAGCAATAAGATCTCCAACAATGTTTCACTTTCTAGTTCCTACCCTTGTTTTTAACCACTTTTAGATGTCATGATCATTTTTAATGCACCAGGGTGGATCATCAGTATAACTACTGCATGTTGTTTTAGATGAAATATCTATTTAGAAACACTGTACACAATTCATACAACTATATGCTAATAATAATGAGAAACAGTGTAAAATGATGATGGGTACAAATACAACAGTAAACTGGGGATGGAACTGAAGATTCTCACAAAGGCATGAATGAAACCATGGGCTAAATGTACTCAGGAAGATGATTATCAAGTAAGGACAGTAGGGCAGATTGCAAACAAATATTTGTTAGTGGGCTAATAAATAACGGGAAGCTGAGGGAGCAAGGATGGTGCGAAAAAACGGAACACGCGAAAACAAAAAAAGACATTTTATAAAACAGAAATAAACTCAACCAATAAAAAACAACATTATAAAGCCTAAGAAGAGCACTTTTACTGTGGTTTATTTTGTGCTTTTTGTTTTCAGCCAACAAACTGTTTCCACTTTTATTGTAATAAGAGCTAAAACTCATTACAGGACAACAACGGTTGGTGTTGACTCAGCTTTTAGATTAAGTGTTAGCAGTTAGAGCGCTGTCAGATGTGATTCAGCAGCAGAACCTTAATACCTTCCAGCTGTGGCTGCGACTCGATAGTCTTTACCTGATGGGGAAGGGGCATGCATTCCAGTACATTGATTGATTGATACGATTAGTGATGAGAGAACCTAACAGCCCTCTGTCCTCTGTGTTGATCAGGCTCCCAGCATGTCTCTAGTCCTTGAGAAATGCAGCGAAAACATCCTAAATGTGCAGAGCTCACACAGAAATCCTGAGACGAGGCTTCTAGAACATCTTCACTTGTTTCCATTGCATTAAGATAGAAAGTCGTTAGCTTTCTATCAGCTATTTGGGTATTTGGGATTCAGACCAGAAGCAATAATTTAATGCATTTCTCTTTTAGGTTTCCCTAAAAAGAAAAACACTCAAATCAAAAATATCTAAAGGGGTCAGCACCTATAATACCGTGGATATCTACATCCTATTATAGTCTTTTAGACCATTAAACTAAATTGTATTGGAAAAATAAATTAAAAATGTGATTGTTTAATCCTTTATTGTGAAGGGCATATTTTCTCGCGAGATCACACGTGATATTTCGGCTGTCTCAGATGCGCGCGGGACTGAGGAGCGCGTTCATTGGTGGAAGGAAGCAGGACGCGGCTTTAGCGTCTCGCTCCAAAACAACAAAAGTTATAACTGAACCCGACCTGGCAGTGACCTACGGCAGGGGTTCCCAAATTTTTTTCTTTGGGGACCCCCTTGCCTGTGTCCAAGACAAGCCAGGACCCCCAACCCCAACTCCTACACGCATAAACACGTTAAATGTGATAATTTGCAAACTTTATACAGACATAGAGTTATAACTTTTATATGGAGTTCTGATTATACTGTAGGGTGTGTTATTGGGATTTTATAAATGTAATTTTTACAAATAAAATCTTGCTAACCTCACAACCTCAGCAAAGACAAAATTATGGGGACCCCTTGTAATCTTGTGGGGACCCCATTTGGGGTCCCGACCCCTGATTTGGGAACCCCTGACCTACGGGATCTAACCGTGTATGTACGAGCCCGGGCCTCGCCTCGTGTGTAATGGCGTCCTCCTTTGTTGTTGGGTTGGGAGAGAATCAAGCTCATCCAGGCATCGGCTCTTATGCTGTTGTGAAGCTGGAATACACACACCGATCGGAGTTTTGTCTCCCGTAACACGGATTATAACACGAGTCGTCAACGGTAAGACACAATTAATGCGTTTCACGTTATGAAATGAGCTTTGTTGTGCTGGATGTGGTTCATATTTGTTTATATTAGGCCGTTGTGCCGACACATACGGCCAGAACTCAAGTTCTCATGTTGGAGTGCGCGTGCTCGTGGGGTGCATGTGAGCTGGTTTAAGAAGGCAAGATTAAACAAACGCGTCAATGTTAAATATCGGCTTCTCAGCCAGTGAAAAATCATTAGGAAGCCATTGTAGACGTGTTTTTAAGTGGAAAAGTGAAGATTTCAGGTGATGACCCCTTTAAGAGCCTTCAAGTGTCGAAGACAACTGATATGGTTTAAAATCTTTAGTTTCTTCAGAAGTTTCCAAAGATGAAATGAAAGGGGCTCAAACTTCTTTCTGGCAGCTCAAAGACATGAAATCAACCTCAATGGAAACTTTAAGTTTGAAAGAATCTAAATTTGTTTTTGGGAATAAAAATGTTGTTACCAGTGGCACTCTTACAAAGGAGAAAAAGAACATCATTCATTTTATTGGTCCTAAACACTAAAGTAAAAGCAAAGTGAGGCAAAGACTCATGGGAATATTAATTTTGTCACTGATTATTATTTTTCATTGACTTTTTGTTCTTTCCATATGGCGATCGATCCTCAAGCCAGGACAAAGATTGGGGCCACTCTGTTGACTATTTCATACCAGACTGCACAGAAGATTTAAAAATGTATTCAACATGGAGGTTCAATGAGAAAAATATAATATCATAGGATGTAGATGAAGAAGAGAAACAGGTGATCCGAGGCACTCTGAGGACTGTTTATTGAGCAAGAAAAAGAAAAAGCTGACGCGTTTCAGTCACGTAAGACCTTCTTCAGGGCATTTTAACAGAACAATGTTACCTCCAGGAAATTTTCAGCATATAAAAAAGTGTGCTGCATGCTGGGAAATCCATTCCATCCAACCAGTAATCAACGTGCTGAATCGTAAATAGTAAGTAAATTTTATTTGTGTAGCACTTATCACAGAAAAAGAATCACAAAGTGCTTCACAAAGATCAACAAAGCAAATCATATAGTCATCATAAAATAATCTTTAAACAAGACAACTAATTATATATTATAAAATAAATAAAAATCAGAAAACAGAAAGTCATAAAATTATAAGATGATAAAACAAATGAAAGATTATTATAAATTCAAGTTAAAAGATAATAGATAAAAGATTCAAGTTAAAACAGTTTTAAATTAAAGGGTCTTCAGCTGCTTTTTAAATACTACTTAAGGATAAAGGAAGTTCATTCCAAAGTCGGGGTGCAACAGCCTGGAAAGAGCGATCACCTCAACTTTTATATCTGGTCTTTGGGACTTCTAGAAGGTTTTGGTTGGTGGACCTGAGGGCTCGGGTTGGAGCATAAGGCTTTAACAGTTCAGTAACATAAGGAGGAGCTTGGCCATGTAGAGCCCTGTATGTTATAGTCAGGATTCTAAAGTTAATGGGTAACCAGTGCAGAAACATCAGAATAGGAGAGATGTGAGCTCTTCTGTTTGCTCCAGTTAAAATGTTGAGGACAACTGAGTTAGCAATAATTTATGTAGAACGTTTGTTTCATTGTTTAACATTGTTGTTGCCTTGCTTACGTATTGACAGCTATTATGACAAAAGATGCTCTGGCAATGAATGACCTATAGCCAATGTTTGGATGCCATTCTATGGGAGGATAAATCAACAACATGAAGCATGTAAATGTTCAATATGGGCTTTGCAGAGTAAAAAAGACGTTCAATATGTGTAAGCCATCTTCAGAAAATAGGAGTTAAAACGTTTTCCAACTATTTTTATTAGTTAAGTGGACGTTAACACATTCAACATGTGATGTGAGGCTTCATATTGTCTATCATTGCCTGTGTGTTATTTAAATGTATTTTATGCATGATAATACGAAGCACGGCACTAGATCTTAGATGTGCCTCCGTTTGCTTCTGTGATTGATGCCCTCACACATATCATCAAACTCTTTCTGAAAGAAATCAAGAAATTATCATTCACCTATAGGGCCCACATCAGGATGACAAAACCTGAAATATGGGTCACCGTGACCAAACATGAACCCATTATTGTAGACTCCAGAGCAAAGGACTCAATCATTCAGGCCCATGGGGAAGAGACGGGGATCTGCAGTAGCTCAGTAACACAACCTAAATGAAAGCTGCAGAAGGATGTGACACACCAAAAGATATCGCCCAGAGATCAAAAGGAACATAAGCCTTCAATCAGTAAAGAATAAAGTCACTACAGTTCTGACACTGGCCACTGCAAAACTAGCAAAACCTTGGTTATTTAATGTCTAAGGTAGATGTAAACAGTCTTTAGACTTTAGACTATACATATTTACCATCAGTAGTTTATTTAATAAATAAAACCTATAATCAGACACTGAAGTCTCATAATGGAAAGAGAATGATGATATTAGAGACAAAACTTAATATTATCCTCATTAGTTTACATGTTTGCTGATAAACTGTGTCAATATGACAAAATAGTCATTTTTCATCAAGTAAAATGGCATAGCAGCATGTTTTTTGTCTTCCAGTAAAACTTGTTTTTCTCTACAGATTAATATTCTGTTGACGACTTTTTTTGCAGAACCACTGAGTGACAGAAACAGCCATCCATTATTCTAACAAAAACCCATTACACATTTTCATCTCAGCTTGTAGAGCAAAAGCACTTTGTATGAGATGATTACAAATTTCTCTTTCACTCACTTCAATTTAACTTCCACTGGCAATAAACCATAACAATGTCCTAATTAATTTCAGCTCTGAAATTCATAGTTACACATTCAGTCAAACTGTCTGGATTAGAGCTTAAAGGGCCAGTCACTAACCAAAGCTAAACTTTAATTTAACAAGTGGTTTTAGTAAACATGTTGGCTGTCTGTCTTCAAAGGGAATGATTAAAAAAAAAATCACAGACAATTTTTAAAACTATGTTATGTATTTTTAAAAAATGGGTTCGGTAACTGAAATATGCCAAGTATGCTATTCCTGATTTATTTATTGTTTGTTTTTTTTTTTTTGTTCTAGCTTAATCATGGTTTGATATCACACATTCATCTTCTTGTCATTCTCAAATCTTTCCATAATTAGGACACATTTAATATAACAAAACTTACAATAAAAACACTAAAGAACTTCCCTAAACCTAAAATGAAAAGGCACTTTGGGTAGTCTGACAACAGATGGGTTGCTTTTAGTACATCTGTTCACATCTGGCCTCGCTGTGTCTCAAGAGATCACTTCTCATTAGATCTCACTTCTCTATATTTGAGTGAACGTGGATTATGTACAGTTCCAAAGCACATGGTTGAGCCCTGCTAAGGTCCAGTTTTACAAACCCAAATCTGACTCAACCTCACAGCTCTACAGGAAAAAACAACAACAGCGTACAAACGATATGCTGTTTGGTTCCTGTTCACAAACTATTTCTCTTTGCCAAGCTGCCACAAAGGACTGACCTGTTGAATGTGTTTGGATTGTTGTCAAAATGTTTCTAATCGTCATTCCATAAATAACAGTCTCCCTGTGTGTGTGTGTGTGTGTGTGTGCGTGCGTGCGTGCGTGCGTGCGTGCGTGCGTGTGTGTG
Organism: Aphyosemion australe; assembly: GCA_006937985.1. Classification (NCBI taxonomy): domain Eukaryota; kingdom Metazoa; phylum Chordata; class Actinopteri; order Cyprinodontiformes; family Nothobranchiidae; genus Aphyosemion; species Aphyosemion australe. The sequence goes on from SSNS01000009.1 coordinate 5,230,079, forward strand.
TGCAAAAACAGAGGCATCAATCCCGGCAGAGAATGCTGCTGTTGTGTCTTTGGGCAAGACACTTAACCCATCTTGCCTGCTGGTGGTGGTCGAAGGGACTGGTGGTGCCTGTGCCTGGCAGCCTCACCCCTGTCAGTGTGCGCCAGGGCAGCTGTCGTTACATTGTAGCTCATCACCACCAGTGTGTGAATGGATGAATGATACACTAATGTAAAGCACTTTAGAGTCCTTTAACTCTGAAAGGTGCTAAACAAGTGCGGTCATTTATCATCATTAAACCCAACAGACTCATTAATATCACTGGAAAAACCGCCCCTGAGCTGCAACTAAACAGCCAATCACATTTGGTTGCTAGGGAGAACTGGAGGATTTTTGGCCAATCAGCATCACTGAATGTATTGTCTCTGGGGTGCTGGCAAATAGTAACCCAGCTACAGGAAATAGCTAGCAACCATGCTAGAAGGTGATGGATCTCCTTTCCCCCTCTTTCACATTTAGATTTTTTTTTCACCAGCTGCCACTGTATATCTAAATTAAGTGAGAATGATTTCATTGTTTTTTTTGTTTGTTTGTTTGTTTGTTTTTATTTTTTTACTTCTTCCAAGACCTGTCTAAATACTCAAATAAGCCTAAACTAACCAGAGGTCAATATTTAGGACAAGTTAAATGCCAGTAATGTTCTTTATGCTCTAGTAACACAACACATTACAGCCTATTCATTTAACCCAGGAGATAGACTGGTGCTTAACTTGATAATAAGATCATTCTGGTTACACATTTGTATAACGTTCTCTAAAAAATCTGCAGCAACAATACAGATGATAAAAAAAATAAATTAATTAAACAATTGTGAAAAAAAAAATCCATGTTTCTACCATGCAATTTTAGCCTGGTACTTAAGCTGGGAATGCTTGGAATACTCCATCAACCTTGAGAGCTAGTCTGAGAGCTTCCTCGCCACCCTGAAGGCACCAGGAACTGCCCCTATTCCAGGGACGTTTGGGGGCAGCCCTACAGCATGCAGTAAAAATAGATGGGCATTAAGGAAATTAAATGAGAAAGCCAGTAGAAATGGTACTATTTAAATCGGTATATTTCACATTACGCCACTAGCTTGTTCCTATAGGAATAATTTAGAGCATCACCAATTTTCGTTATGGAAATGCAGAAATTCACTTTGCTTGACAATTTTAAGAAAGCATGGACAATTCATGGAGGAAATACTTTCCAGTAAAGAAAGTGTTAAAGATTTTAAGTAAAGGGGAAAATGAAGCCAACATTCAGCTTATTTCTCCTGTAAATGATGGTTACAAAGAAGACTGTCACTGCAAATGTCTCCTCCAAACCACCGCACCACATCATTATCTACTGATGTCTTTTGCATGTGTTTCCTCTGCTGGAAAGACTCTCCTGCTGTCTTTTATCCCTTCTCAGCCTCGCTCAGGTCTCAGAGGCCTTTCTAGATTGCAAAGTTAGATGATCCTCTTGTTTTTTTTGTTGTTGTTTTTTTTGGTGAGGAGCAATGCTGATTGAATCAGTTACATTTCAAAGGGGAATCATCATTTGATTACTAATGGATTTAATAACAGAAATTGTAGGAATGTAGTGTGCCCTCTAAAAGTAAAACTTTTACAAAGCAAAACACCCATTTAGATAAAGTTTGAATTTAGCTGTTTCATAAATATTTTCATATTTTTCATCAAGTAAAGTATTGTGGCGGCCCTGCCCATTGACAGGTCGGGCAGGGCCGCATTGCATTCTGGGGGGGCTTGTTTGGGGTTATTTTATTGTGTTTTATGGTGTTCTGGGGGGAAACCACTACAGTATTTCCTTAAGGTCTGATGGGTTTCATAAGGCTCCAAGTTAATATTAACATCAGCTATCATCACTATCACACAGCATCCTCTGTTTTTAACTTTCTATATACATTTATTATATATTTATTTTTCTTCACATGATGCTTTAAAAGTGTTTGAGTAACCCTGTTTCTACACTTAGTGAAAGAAATATTAAAACTGACGTCCTAATTTAAAATATAAATTAGAAAAAAAACTGTCAACATCAACTGACCTCCCACATGTCTGAGACAGCATACGGATCAGTTAGAAAACTAGCTGTATGGTGATCCCCCCCCCCCACACACACACACACACACAATAATACTAAGTTAGAGATGTAATTTAAATAATCAAATAATTTGCTACTTTAAACAAGAAAACTGAAAAAATGTGAAACAGAAATTTGAACACAGGATGGAAAACGTGTAAGGTTAGTTTGGAAAAATAAGAGAACAGTGATTGAGAAATGAGGTAAGGTGAAATAATGTAAAACTAGAGCTGTGCATTTGTGTGTCTTAACGCTGATATTTGGTGATCAAGCCACCCTTTAAAAAAACGTGGGTGTATGATAAAAAGTCCAGAAATTCAAAGGACAATTTGTCTGATTTCAAGCAGAGACAAACTTGACATGTGTCTTAAATGTCCCTATGTGACCTGAATGAACTCCTTTGATTCCAGCAGAAAAAAGGAAAAATACTTAGTGGAAGAGAATGTAGAGAAATGTTGAAGATTACACAGTTAGAGCCCGTAGAAGCATTCAACAACTGGAGGTAACATTGTTCTGTTAAAGTGCATGCTACATTACCATTTGTATGATAATCACATAGATTGCTTCCTTTCCTTTCCTTTGTCCCTGAATACCAAGACTGCCAAGGCTTGCTCATACTGAATGCGGCGTGTGTCACCTCCAACTAGCTGCTCAAGGTCTCCTAGTGGATTAATCTGCTGAAAAATGAATGTATGTGTTTTGATAAATGTTCAGATTATTGCATGTATAACAAAAGCAGTCTTCCTTAATGACAGTCCTGACTCCGGAAAGGCTAGATAATAACTAAATGTTTTATAAAGATTGTTGTGGATCTAACTGTGTGCTGCATTATGTATCAGAGGCGAGATGCGCTCACCAGGAAGGCCACGGGCTCTTTACTTTCAAACCACAGTCACAGAAACAGGAACAATGGGAAAAGGCACAATATATGATTATATGTTATTAGTATACACAGTGACTGCTGCAGATGTGGTCTTGAGGAAGTATGACTCAAAGCACTTTAAGCAATAATTCTAAGCTTTTATCAGTTTTAAATGAATATTCTCAAGAATCTGAAAGCTGTTGTTTATAGGAGAACAAAACAATCATAAAACCTCAAAAACAATGTATAAATGAACAGAGTTATTATTGTCAAGCTGTTTTCTGACATTTTCTCAAATGTGCCATGAAACTTACTAATTAGACAAGAATCAATGGCAGAAAATAAGCAGACATTGCCTCTGATTGCATTCTGCCACAACTGTTAATCTCATCTTGTTCCCACGCGGCACTCAGAATGCAGTTTTACTGATAAATGCTGAAACTTTATTTGTTTTCAACACCACATGTGTGATGTAGTGAGTAAAATCAGCTTTTAAAGACATCATGTGTGCCTTCTCTGTGACCCTGAACAGGTCTATCCAGCTTGAAGGACATGATCAAAAGTACCCTCTTACACACCTTTGTCCCTATTCTTCTTCCCTTTCTTGCTTTCCGTCTTGTTAAAAAGCCTCCTTCATCTTTGATGGTCAAAATGAGGGAGTCTGAAAGACATATCAAGCTGTGTCTTGTAATGATGCAAACCATGTGAAGTGCAGAGCAATGGATCAAGATCCTAAGAGGGGTAACAATTCTGAAAGAAACTCAGAAGATCTTGCAGCCAGTCTAACATCTGTCAGCTGATTTTGGCAACATCAGAAGGAGATTTGCCTTTCCAGACTCAAATCCAGTCAGGTAAAAGCATTGGTTTACCCTTTGTTAACCCCCAAACCACACAATATTAATAAAATGTGGGTTTAGCTTAAGCATTAATTTAAATTAAAGTTGTAGAGTTGAACTGAGTCTTTTTAAACTAAGAACATAAGCAACAAAAGCAAAATACCTAAAGTGCATGAATGATGAGGCAGTTATACAGTTTGGCTAATTGTTAATAAAGGACAAATACTGACTATACTTTAATGAGCTCAAAATACATGTAAAATACACAAATCAGAGCATGAAAGACTCAGGTATTATTATCAAACATCAGATGAGATGTTCAAGGCAAATGAGTGAACATGTAAAAGTTAGCTAAAAAAAAAAGTCAAACATTTTTCTCTATTGCTCACCAGCCTTTACTGCAAATGGACAACTGTCCACACGTTTCTTTACCCACTGATTATGAGGACCTTTGACAAGGAGCTAATGGAAAATGTCTGCAACAGATTTGGCTCTAATGATGCAGAAACTGTTGCATATTAACGCTTTAGATGGCCATCTTAATGCTCCAGGATTGTAATGTGAAAATGGCTTTAAGAGATGACAAAAAGTCTGTTTACTCAAGATTTTTTTACTAAAAACATTTAGAAATGTGTGGTTCTGTTACTACTTCAACATGCCTTGACCTAAATGTAAATTATTATATGCACTGCTCAAAAAATAAAGGGAACACAAAAAAAAGACATCCTGGTTCTGAATGAATGAAATATTCTTATTAAATTCTTTGTTTTTTACATAGTTGAATGTGCTGACAAGAAAATCACACAAAAATCAGATTTATCAACCCATGGAGGTCTGGATTTGTAGTCACACTCAAAACTAAAGTGGAATAACACACTACAGGTCAAAATGAGGTTCAGTAGTGTGTGTGGCCTCCACGTGTCTGTATGACCTCCCTACAACACCTGGGCATGCTCCTGATGAGGTGGTGGATGGTCTCCTGAAGGATCTCTTTCCAGACCTGAACTAAAGCATCCGCCAACTCCTGGACAGTCTGTGGTGCAACGTGGCGTTGGTGGATGGAGCGAGACATGATGTCCCAGATGTGCTCAACTGAATTCAGGGCTGGGGAACTAGTGGGCCAGTCCATAGCATCAATGCCTTCATCTTGCAGGAACTGCTGACACACTCCAGCCACATGAGGTCTAGCATTGTCTTGCATTAGGTGGAACCCAGGACCAACCGCACCAGCATATGGTCTCACAAGGGGTCTGAGGATCTCATCTCGGTACCTAATGGCAGTCAGGATACCTCTGGTGAGCACATGAAGGGCTGTGTGGCCCCCCAAAGAAATGCCACCCCACACCATTACTGACCCACTGCCAAACTGGTCATGCTGGAGGATGTTGCAGGCAGCAGAACGTTCTCCACGGCATCTCCAGACTATGTCACAGCTGTCATGTGCTCAGTGTGAACCTGCTTTTATCTGTGAAGAGCACAGGGTGCCAGTGGTAAATTTGCCAATCTTGGTGGTTTCTGGCAAATGCCAAACGTCCTGCACGGTGTTGGGCTGTAAGCACAACCCCCACCTGTGGACGTTGGGCCCTCATACCACCCTCATGGAGTCTGTTTCTGACCGTTTGAGCAGACACATGCACATTTGTGGCCCGCTGGAGGTCATGTTGCAGGGCTTTGGCAGTGCTCCTCCTGTTCCTCCTTGCACAAAGGCAGAGGCAGCGGTCCTACTGCTGGGTTGTGTGAAATCACATTTTTATCGTCTAGCGCAGGGGTAGGCAATCCTGCTCCTCGAGTGCCGCCGTCCAGCATGTTTTCATTGTAACACTCCTGATTCAATGGTTGAATCACCTTCAGCAGGTCATCAAGCTCTGCAGAAGCCTGTTAATCACCTGCTGATTAAAATCAGGTGTGTTGGAACTGGGAAACAGCTAAAACATGCAGGATAGTGGCACTCAAGGACCAGGATTGCCTACCCCTGGTCTAGCGTTTCCAGACCTTGCTTGAAGGCTGCTTGTTTTTAAGTGTTTTATGCATTATGTATATGCATGTATTATGCATTTTTATAGTTTTATACTGTTGTTTACTGTTTTAATTTTTTTATCATGTTTTTATGTTCTTCAGCACCTTGGAAGGCACTTTATAAATAAAATTTTGATTGATTGATTGATTGATTGATTGATTGATTGATTGATTGATTGATTGATTGATTGATTGATTGATTGATTGATTGATTGCCCTCCTACGACCTCCTCCACGTCTCCTGATGTACTGTCCTGTCTCCTGGTAGCGCCTCCATGCTCTGGACACTACGCTGATAGACACAGCAAATCTTCTTGCCACAGCTCGCATTGATGTGCCATCCTGGATGAGCTGCACTACCTGAGCCACTTGTGTGGGTTGTAGACTCCGTCTCATGCTACCACTAGAGTGAAAGCACCACCAGCATTCAAAAGTGACCAAAACATCAGCCAGAAAGCAGAGGAACTGAGAAGTGGTCTGTGGTCACCATCTGCAAAACCACTCCCTTATTGGGGATGTCCTGCTAATTGCCTATAATTTCCACCTGTTGTCTATTCCATTTGCACAACAGCAGGTGAAACTGATTGTCGATAAATGTTGCTTCCTAAGTGGACAGTTGTGGACTTATTGTGGCCACAGTGAGCAGTGTACATTGTTATACATTGTTATGTCAAAAGTAAATATACACTGCTCACAAAAATTAAAGGAACACTTTTTTTATTGGGCCTGGCATGAAATCAATTAAACCTGTCTGATAATTTTCTGGTTGATTAAGCAGCTGAGGGCATTGTTAATCACTTTCAGCTGTATTGGTGTTCATGGACTTAACGACAGGTGCACTAAAGTGGCAACAATTACAAAACCCTCAAAACAGGACTGGTTTAACATGTGGAGGTCATTTCAAGTTTCTCCCTCTTGATCGTTTTTGGCTGGTTTTCCACTCGTGCTAGTTTTGGCTTGAGTAATTATCTCTACTGGCAGCATGAGGCGATTCCTTAACCCTACAGAAGTTGCACAGGTTGTCCAACTTCTCCAGGATGGCACATCCACACGTGCTGCAGCAAGAAGGTTTAATGTGTCTCCCAGCACAGTCTCCAGAACATGGAGGAGATTTCAGGAGACTGGCGGTTATTCTCGGAGAGCTGGACAGGGCCGTAGAAGGTCCACAACCCATCAGCAGGACCAATACCTGCTCATTTGTGCAAGGCGGAACAGGCTGCGCACTGCTCGTGCCCTACAGAATGACCTCCAGAGGGCCACTGGTGTGAATGTCTCTACCCAAACAATCAGGAACAGACTTCATGAAGATGGCCTGAGGGCCTGACGTCCTGTAGTGGGCCCTGTGCTCACTGCCCAGCACCGTAGAGCTCGACTGGCATTTGCTCAAGAACACCAGAATTGGCAAGTCCGCCACTGGCGCCCTGTACTTTTTACAGACGAGAGCAGGTTCACCCTGAGCACCTGTGATAGACGTGAAAGAGTCTGGAGAAGACAAGGAGAACATTATGCTGCCTGCAACGTCGTTCAACATGACAGGTTTGGTGGTGGGTCAGTGATGGTCTGGGGAGGCATATCCATGGAGGGACGCACAGACCTCTACTGCCTAGGAAATGGTGCTCTGACTGCCATAAGGTATCCAGATGAAATCCTTGAACCCTTTGTCAGACCCTACGCTGATGCAGTAGGTCCTGGTTTTCTCCTAATGCACGACAATGCCCGGCCTCATGTGGCAAGAGTATGCAGGCGGTACCTGGAGGATGAAGGAATTGAAACAATTGAATGGCCTTCACGATCCCCTGACTTAAACCCAATAGAACATCTGTGGGACATTATGTTTCGGTCCATTAGGCGGCGCCAGGTTGCTCCTCAGACTGTACAAGAGCTCAGGGATGCCCTCACACAGATCTGGGAGGAAATGCCACAAGACACCATCCGTTGTCTCATTAGGAGCATGCCCCGACGTTGTCAAGCATGCATACAAGCTCGTGGGGGCCACACAAGATACTGAAAAGCATTTTGAGTTGCAGAAATTCAGTTTTTGAAATAATGGACTAGCCTGCCACATCTTCATTTCACTCTGATTTTAGGGTGTTTACACAATTGAGCCCTCTGTAGGCTGAAAACTTTTATTTCCATTAAAAGACTTGGCATCCTTTTGTTCCTAAGACATTGCCCTGTCGTTATTTGTATAGATATCCAACTTGATATTGAGATCTAATGTATCTAATGTGTTTCTTTAAAGTGTTCCTTTAATTTTTTGAGCAGTGTATATATATATATACACACACACACAGTATGTGTGACCATGAATAAACTTATCACAGTATCATGTGAGCCAAAAAAACAAAAAAAACCCATTTTTTAAAATATTTTGGCCAAGCAAGTGACAAAACAGGAGAATTGCCATCTTCCGCAGTGGTACCTGTCACCACCCAGGGTGTAGCTTTCTGGATCAACAGTTAAACCTCCAGAGCATTATTTGTAAACTCAGCTAAAAATGACATAAGAGTAGTCAATGGAAGAGTTTTTCAGTGTCACTCTAGGACTTTAGAGTTATTGCACAGAAGAATGCTCCCTCATAGTCTAAACTGTTGATAAAGAAGGACTTTAAATGATAACAAAAGCTGTTATTCTTTATCAGAACCCTTTATTCTATATAAAAACCCACTAAAGACTACTGACCCTTGTGTGTGGCAAATTTAAAAAAAGAAATATGTTTTTTGATAGCATGAGACTGAGTGTGAGGTATTCCTGGGAATTATAAACATTTTTTACTTTCCGATTTAGGAAAGTAAAAAATGCACTTAATAGAAGGCTTGATGTACTGTTGCATCCTTTTGTTCCTAAGACATTGCCCTGTCGTTATTTGTATAGATATCCAACTTCATATTGAGATCTGATATATCTAATGTGTTTCTTTAAAGTGTTCCTTTAATTTTTGTGAGCAGTGTATATTACACCTTACATTACGCAACGTGGTTTAGTAGAACCAGTTGACCTAACTTAAAGCTGCAATAGCAAATTTGGAAAACAATAACATTTTTGTCATGCCTCTTAACAATGTTCTAACATAGTATAACTATAAATATATTGTGTAGATAAAAAAAAATAATAATAATAATAATAATGAAGTGGTTCTCCTGCATTTTTATTTTATTTATTTATTCTTTATTTAACCAGGAAGGTCCCATTGAGATTAAAAACCTCATTTTCAAGGGAGTCCTGGCCAAGAGGCAGCAAAAGTTACAGTTACAATATATATATATATATTTTTTCCAGTTACACAGACATGTTATGTACAGAATTACAGAAGGCAATTATAACACAGGGAATCTGTTTCAAGGGCTCTCAGTCTGGTTTTAAATGTATTCAAGGAGATGAGCTCGGTTAGTTTCCAGTTTTCCTGCAGCCTGCATTACTCTAAAAACCTCCGCCTAATACATGGTTCAAACTGAAAGCAGCCATTGGACCATCCGGTTGTCTGTCTTGCTGAATCGCCACACTTCACTGGGTCCTCCATTCATTACACACTCATGTATTTAGCAACCACTGGTGTGAGACGTTCTCCACTCAATAATATCAGAGAAGGAGAAACAGCCGGCTGCTGCCACTTCAACTTTAGGACAAACTACCAGAGTCCCAAAAAGAAAAACACCATTTGAAGTCGCGGACAACAAAAGTAGTTCAGACTTAGAAAACGGCTACTGGTGTTTAGCGCTGTAGTTTCCTCTGGCAATGTGGGTTTCCTGTTCTGGCAGAAGCCTCTCAGGGAAGATACTCGAGGAGAGGAGTGAGTGTCCCTTGATCGTGTTTGCGTTAAAAACCTAGCTTGTTCTGTAGATTTGCTACAGCATCTTTAAATAAATTCAACATTTCATTTCTTACAGTGATTTTTTTTCACAGTTAAGGTCAGCGCATGCTTCAATACAACACAAGGACTAATTAGGTGGTTGAGCCGTTCAATGACTTTTTTTATTAGTGTATTTTTTTGCATGACTAGTGTCAACTCCATTATTGATTGGATATATAAAAAAGGAAGAAAAGAGATAAATGATCAGTTTTTTCAGGGTGTTTGGTTCTACAGCAGCTCATTATGATCTACAAATCTTCATTGTGGTGAATACAGACATACTTGTTTTCCACTTCTTATACAGGATTCACTTCCACAACTTTTACTTTATTTAAATGACAACCTTGTTGTTTCCTGCAGTTTTTATTTGTTGCAGCTTATATTTATATTTCAAAGAAAATTATTATTATTTATGGTTTCTTTTTCTTGCCTTTAATGGCAACTTTATTCTTCCCTGCCATTTTATATTATGCTTTGCCCACATTATAATTGTCTTTAAATGTTCTTTTCTGAGAAAAGTCACTCTGAATTTCAATGTACTATAAATACAACAACATTCATTACATCACCATTAGAAAGATGCTTACTGATCATTTTAACAATAGAAAGATTGGAAAACAGGTATGGGGTTTACCAATGATAAACGGTTATATTAGAAAAAATGAAAAAACAATATATTTCTATCACGTATTTCTGAATGCAGAATTTAAAAGTCTTTAAGTTGTCGTTAAGTGTTTATGAAGACAGTTACTGTATGTTAGAGCGTGACACGACAAAATATAAAAAACAGAAACCTTCAAACCCACTCCAGCTTTCAAAGCATGCACTCACCCCCACCACCCTTCTTATCACAGCAGCAGGGTTGAATCCCTCAGGACGTGTGTGGCAGAGAGTCAATGGACCTAATTTGGAGTGCTTCTTCTCCTGAGGCATGTGCATAGGAAAGTGTCTCTGGTTTCACTGTTATCACTCACAGAGGCTGTCAAATGCTTAGTGGCATTGGCTTGATCCAATTAATTAGGGCCTAAGAAGGCATGAAGAGGAACAGGATTTGGATCTACAGGGTGGTGACAGAGTCAAAGGCCTCCACAAATAGAGCCAGTTTCTTATCACATGCTGTCCGTTAATGAGACGTGCTAAATACCATAGATGTGAGAATGTAGCGGGGTGAGCAGATCTGTCTCTTAAAGCATTGATCTCTGAGAGAGTACGTGTCGTTTCCAACAAACGTGGACGGAACAAACAAAAACAAAAAAGGACAACTGAAGATTTTGTAACTTTTCTAAATGAGATCTTTTTCTTTCTATAAGTGCATGCTGCAGTCATTTCCTTTGCATCATTTCCTGGTCAGAAACAGAAGGTGACGTCCTCTCCTGCGTGAAGCAGATGTTGTAAATCCATTGCATCTCACTCAGACTGTTGCCCTCCAGCTGTTTTTTTTCTGCTACTTTGCTCATGATGTGTTTCCTTTCCTGGAAGACCACAGGAATCAAGTAGCACTCTCTACAATCTCCTCATCAAAAGGCTGAACAGGGTTTGTGTAATGACCCATAGAGGGCTTTTTTAGAATAAAATGTGTGTAGCATGAACGCATATCCAGATGGTTGAGTCATTTTTGAAAATACTTTATCGACTGTTATGTTTAAATGAACTGCTGTGAAATAAATGTAACATTTATGTGAGTTAGAGGGACAACTTTGACTGATTTTAGTTGTATGTTTGAACATCAAAGGTCTCACTTAATGCTTTTGTTTTATTTTGGAACAAAAACTTCACTTCCTGGCTGGTTTGCTTCTATAAATAAATTATTTATTTCATTAAAAGAAAGAGTTTGAATACATTTGGATATAACAGAATATTCCAATGCAAAATCGGAAGTTATTTAGCATAAAATAAAGCAAAAGGGTTTTCTTGAAGTAAAACGATGTTCCCAGGACAAATTTATTGTCATTTCTTGATCAATTTAAGTTGATTCTGTAAACAAAATGGAAAAAAAGCAACAAAAAAAACTCACTTGTGGTCATAAAACCCAGAGAAAACAACAAATGAATGGTTTTCTCCTTCCTTCCTTTATAATGGCAAAGACAAGGAGGCTTCCTGGGAGCATCTGAAGCATCATTTACAAAAGAACTGGACAATTTCAAAAGCTACAAGTAAACACCTCCTTTTGCACTACAACAGTCAGACCCGTCTGGTACCTGTCAGCCCAAATGCCCTGGCTCCCAGGCAAAAAGAAGTTCTGATCACAACCTGCTTTAAAGTAAAACACAACAGTGGAAATGCTGCAGGCTCTAGGTAACACAGGCCAGTTTTTAGCCATAAATCTGTGCTCTGCATAATTTTAAACCTTCACAAATTTCTCTCAAATACTGTATTTCTGATCGGTTGTTTCCAGGGAGTCCGAGTTTTGTTGCCATCTTTCCAAATGGTCTTCATCAATTGTTATTCAAGTTTTATGAAGGTTTTTCTAATATTCTCTTCGGCTGCATTTTCAACTCTTTTTCTGCCCATTCTTTGCTCCTGACCATGGCACCACATTGTGCAATGTAAAAAGCTTAGGTGTGTCAGACACACAGAAAAGCAGAACTATACACAGCAGATGAAAAGTGTCTGAGGCCTTGTCCACACGTAGCTGTTTTTTTTAAAAACAAATAGCCACCCTCCAAAAAATAACGTCCACACCACCTCATTTTTAGAAAAAACTCCATCCACACGTAACCGCATAAGTGCATAGTTAAGCACATTCATAGGCATAGGCAGTAGTTCCCCTGAATCCTATCCATTTCGTCTTCCTGCTCAACTTCAACAAAACATGAAACATGGCGCCTAGCTCGCTTGTGTGAACCGATAAGGAGGCAAATTTGGTCTTAAATGTAGTTTTGGAGTATAAAGTCTACAAGCATCAAAAAGCACTTGGACGATTGATAACATGAGCACAGCTCTGAGGGCATCCATGTTGTAGCGTAAACACAGGTCGCACATGGGCTGTCAGCATTTTTGTCGCAGACAGTGACGTGAAACCTAAAACTCCGGTTATTGCTGTCCACACGGAAAAGCTGAAAACAGAGAAAACGCAAATCTGGCCGGAGTTTTTAAAAAGATTTGTTTTTGTTGCGGAAATCTGCATTTTCGTGCGGATGACAGGCAATATCGTAGAAAAATATCTTTGATTTAGGAGATACCCGGCTACATGTGGACAGGGCCTGAAAGTAATGTCTTTTGGCGCTTACACACTAGCATCGGCTCTACTCCACTCCACTCCGCTCCACCGGCCCCAGCCCAGCTGCGTTGGTTCCACTGCCTTATGGATGCGCACATGGGCGGCCTCCAAAATCAGAGTGAAAAATTGGCGCGAAGATATCAGTGATGTCATGAGTGTATCTCCAAGCTTGTGGGCGTGTCAAAGGAGAGAAGAGAAGTCTGCGGTGGTTTCCTTAAACAAAGACGTTCTGAGCAGTCTTGTGCTTTTGGAGATTCTTTGCCCTCTGAAATTGCATCCTGCTTTGCTGTGTGTGGCAGCCTGGCTGCACTGTGTGTGTGTGTGTGTGTGTGTGTGTGTGTGTGTGTGTGTGTGTGTGTGTGTGTGTGTGTGTGTGTGTGTGTGTGTGTGTGTGTGTGTGTGTGTGTGTGTGTGTGTGTGTGTGTGTCTGTGCACTCCTCACAGCAGAGACAGAGAAAAACGGCTTCAGTCAGAGGTTCGTTAACTTCTCAACTGATCCTATCCGTTAATCGGAGGCTTCCCCTATGGTAGGCGTGAATTTGAGCCGGCCAATCAGTTTCGGCCTGAGGTACAACGCTTTGGGAGGAGGGCTGAAAACACGTCCGGTTCAGCGCCAGAAAAACCCAGGTTACCCGGATTTGAACACAAGATACCCAGACTCGGCCAGGTAGAGCCGATGCTAGTGTGTAAGCGCCATTTGAGACACAAGAAACAGGACCAGAGAGATGTTACCTATAGTTTGATTTAAAGATATAACGGTACGGGAAGTAAGATTGACATCCTGTGGTCAAATGTGGGTACTGCAGTCCCTGTATCAAAACAAATGAGTCTGCCTTGAGCAACTGTTGCCAGTTACAGATCAGCTGGCTGTGAAGGAAATCTGTTTCAATGCAACCTTCCTTCATACTTGACTGAGACATTAGATTGTAAAATTCATACCTATTGTACCTTCAAGTAAAGGAAAAGATATAGATTGTGTCTCTGTAACAAGCGTCTGCTACTAAAGTGTCTAAAGATTAAAATAAAATTATTTTTGCCAGTTCTTTATTGTGTTTTGACACAGCTCTGGTTCATCCCTTGACTTTGGGAGCTTATAATGGTTGAATGGTCGGGTTACAGGTCAAAGTTAAGTGTCATAAGTTCTCTGAAAATGGTCGAATACTAGACTGAAAAGGAGTATAAAAAGGCTGCAAAAGTCTAAAGAAAAACTTCTGAAGGTTTTCAGAATGCCTGAAGCAATATTGATCAAGGCAACTTTACAAGATTATAAAACAGCCCGATGCTCGAAAGCAAAACATAAATCAGTGAAGGATGACTCAAAGGTTTTAACAAAACGCCTAGTCCTGTTTCATTTCAGCATAAAAATATTTCCTGGTATATATTTTGCTTACTTATTTATGAATTTTGTTTGCGGGACTTTAAATCTACAGTATCATTCAGAAGAGTGAGTTTACCACCCAAATGGAAACTTTGTTCTATCATTTGATTTATTTTTTCTTATTTTGTTGGTTTGTTGGATGAAATAGAAAAAGAACAAAAACACAAATAAGTAAAACAAAACAAAACCCATTTTTAACAAATATTTAAAAATTACATTTTAAAAGCAGTGTGTGACAGTTTTACTTGTTTACAATCAAATACTGCGTATCACACTCACAAACGTGTCCTTGTTCATTAATATTTCTCACCAAAGTTTATTCTAAATATTTCTATTAGCTTGAAATTTTACATTTTTATCTACATGTACATAAACTGTGGTCGACGCTCCATAGTCATGCGCCATCTTGAAATACCATAGCTGTTTAGGGACATACAAGATATGACGCTCTGCGTTTGCGCTCTGACATGAAAGTTCTCCTTCCTCTAAATTTGTGTGGGGAAGGTGCCGGTCCTCTCTGTGGCAGACTTGCTGGTTTGGGGAAGTTCTGCTCCTTCTCCTTGGGTTGCTTGCCCTGCTCTAACTACATGTGATTGCTGAATTGAAAGCTGGAAGTCATTTATGACTGTGACGGTGCGCACACGATCGCAGGGGACAGGGAGGCGAGTGGCGCGGCAGACGCCCTGGCAGGTGTGGCAGACTCGTTACACGCGGCAGAAGCAGCAGCTGCAAATGACTGATCAGACCCGTATGTTCACAGGACAGGGACAGAGAGCTCTCTAATCCCTGAGAGAGACGCTGGTTGCAGGAAGCAGCAGAAACAGTAAATAAAACTTGCAGACGTTTGAAAGCTGGTGTGTGGTGTTGCCTTTTTGATGTGTGTGGGCCACCGTAGCTGCAATACTTACTCTGAACTGCATGGCGCTAAGGAGTCAAATTTTTTTACACACTGGGGCTTTAAGTAAATACTCCTATTATTGGTGTTTATAAATATTGATTGCACATTTCTATTGTCACAAACTTACAGGTTCTCAAAGACCTTTGAAAAAGCCTTTTTTTTCAATTGCTTTACTGACTACACTGGTCCCCGTGTAAATGAGTGGCTCATATACTAAAAACATACAGCCAGGCCTGACATTTAACGGATAAAATTTGACCATTTTTCTTGTCAAACGCTACAAAACAGTTTTATTTATAACAGTGGACTCAGACGGTAGAGACGGAGAGCCTCACTGGGGCTTTGGATTACAGCCATTTTGCTTCTCTTAATAATTCTTATTTCTCATTCAAGAAAATAATTACATTTACATTTAGAGCAAACAAGCAGTTCCAGTCATTTCTTTTTTATTGTGGCCACAATAAGTCCATAAACGGATTTCACTGATTTGATTAAGTGAAAAGATGCCCCCAGGCATGAGATATCAAATTATTGTCAGCGTAAAACTGTTTGGTGCCGTAGCTCAACTTATATATAGCCCAGTGTAGGAGCTCTGGGTCCTCTGAAGGCTTAACTAGGGTGTAATTTATTTGCCTGGGAATGTAAACAAACAACAAAACAGTAATTAAATACTATAAAGTCTTAAGTTACATCTAATTTAACTGAGTTACTGCAGTTATAAAACTAACATGCAAAGACACAGACATCGTACCGTTTTCTGTTAGTGAGCTCATTCGTTCTCCGTGTCAAGAAGCTTTGGTGCCACAGCGCTGCACGGCAACAGCATCCATCATGTGAAACCCAATGTTGTGTGGGCTCCTTCTCTTCCAGAATGTTTCTCCTTTTTTCCTCTAATTGTTGCTACAAATTCATGTAAAAACAGTCAGTCTATATGGAGAGAATTAATAAAAATAGGTCATAATGCACATTTTCTACTTTTTCAGCTTCTTAATGTTTTCATTTAAGCTGTAAATTTTTATTATTACTACAAGATTTTCTACTGAAACAACCTTTTTTCTCTAAGAGGACTTTAATGAACAATGTTTTTGGTCATCACATAAGGAATAAAAAAGCAAGAAGTGAATTATGAGCAGCTGTGGAGGAAGAAATGATAAATTCATCAAATAATCACTTCCTTCCACATGTTCTATGGTTATTAATGCCAGAAAGTCATATAAGAACCAAAGACCCCGTCCGTTTTGATCAAAACTGACTCAGTGTTATTGCACAAAAATAAGAGCAAACACTGTTAGCACATATCTGCTAATACTATCATTTATAAGAGGATTAGATTTCTCTGCAGCTCAGCAAGTTCAGTACAACTGCTGTGTTTTCAGGTTATTATGATGACACAGTCTATTATGTGAGCTAAATAATGCACCCAACACTTAAATGTGTATTTCAACCTTTGTACCATGTATCATTCTGAAGTACCTCCATTTGTCTTCAGGAAACTAACTTCTAACTAATAATTTAAGCTCCAAGAAAAAAAAGAGTGAAGTCTTCCTAATAAACGTTTGTCACAAAGGAGGTGTGATCGTTGTCCAAAACATTTGTGTTTGTTCCTCCTGCATAACCCCTTCAACACTCAGCTAATGGGGTTCTGTAACCTTGGGCTGTTTTCACACCTATAGTTTGTTTACTCCGGCCTAAATCAGTTCGTTAACTTGTGGCTTTTTTCTGCAGTTTCTTTGGAAAAAAGACAAATGCATGAAAACATTTCACTACAAACAGGTGAGAATGTTCAGTCTGATGATTGGCCAGATTTTTCTGAAGGTGAGACAAAAGAAGTTCTGAACTTGAGTTTGAGTTGAAAAAAGATCCTTTACTCCAGCCCAAATGTCAGTGAGGTAACATACCTTGTTGTCTGTCTTTTGAAGCCTCGGATATAAAAGTGTGTGTACTCTACTGCATCCCAGAAAGCTAAGCACACCTGGTTAAAAGACGGAATTTGGCTCAAACTTGCAGCATACACCAGAGGGCTAAAAAACAGGATTTCTTATGCCAAGCTGGATGTAACTTGCAGGTGACGTCTCTGAGATAATAGTTTGGGCATACGCGTGTGTGAAAAGCACAACACAGGTGGAAAATCAAACAGAAACATTAGATGTTGTCATAGTTTAATTAGATCCTGAAGTGTTTTAATAAACATCAGATTGTCAAATAAAGTCCAAACTTTCTCATCACCTTCAGAACCAACCAGCTCAGCACTGAGGCGCTGATCAGATGTTTTATTTAAGGTTTACTCAGAAAATATTATTTCATTAACTTTTTAAAAATATTTTCTAGTCTGTTGCTTTTGATCTAAAGTAAAAATCTTCCTGATGAATCAAAACTCTCTCATATGAGTCTAAGTATCATAAATGCCCATTTTTGACTTGTTCCTACCTGTGCATGATTATTATCATAACGGCTCTAAAGATAATGTGATCAGATAATCCTATACCTTGTGCGGTGTGTTACGAGTGCCCCAGGAAGCAAGGCCAGTCGGTACCGCTCCAATCACAAATCTGTGCTTACAAACATTTTGGATGGTCTTGGTCTGACCTTCGGGCTCAAATGAACATGCTGCCTGTTGAATGTGATGTGTAGCCAATCAGAGAGTGAGGTGACGGAAGCCCGCAGCACGCTCCTCCTCCGCCATGTTTGAAGTCACGACGTGTGGTCTCTCATGCTTTAAAAACTGGAAGACAATTTAAAAATTGCACCGTGTGAACAGGCGTTCTGACAGAACACCATACCCATCAGAATGACATACCTTTGGTATGTGCATGCGCAGCAGTCAGTGTGTTTACATGTGCATCTAAGTCGATCTAAAGTAATAAACTGGGAGCCTTCATCCTAGTTTACATGCACGTTAAAAAAAACAAACTCTCAAATGAAGTTCGTTCCACTCCTGTACAGTAGGTGGCGATATGTGCCCTTTCATGTTGGCATTCTTCCGGTTAGCTTATAGCAACACAAATAGTAAACAAACACTGGCGAGAGTGAAGCAGATGAAGTTGAAATAGGATATGTGCAATATCTGAAGGAATGGACGACAATGACGCTGCAGCACAGCTGATTTGGTACGTACTGTGCTGTTTGATGGTGTTACACCTGTTACTTTCTGGTGATGATGTTATCAGCAGACTGCTTCCGCGGTCTCGTCACTTCCGGAAGTTACTGGTATCAGCTCGACTGAGCCGTTTACATGCAGATGAAGTTAGGTTCCTACCACATTATCTGGGTGATTCAGCGCAATTAGAACCAGTTTGCCTTCAGCCAGACTGTAATGTCGAGTTACATTTTTAAATCTGGTGCTAACGAAAGGTTCTAGTGATTATTTGTCAGCCATTCTATAAACAATGAATGTGTTTACAGTATCATTTGTTATGTTGTTTTAGTAAAATACACAGAAATAATAATCTATGAAGGGGTATGTTGGTTCAGTCAATAAAGGATCATTTCTATTAAACAAGTGGCTATAAAAAGGCACACCTCTATAACCTGCATTTTCTATGAAGCAAGCAAAACAGCATACCCTATACAAACACTGGTATGCTGTTTCAATAAAGTAGGCTAAATTAACAGAGGGCGTTATAAAAATCATCTTCTGGTTTGCTACTCTGACAGGGTATGCCACATCGACAGAAGCCCGGCCTTTAAGGGAGAAAGCCCTGCTGAACTTAAGTTTTAGGAAAACACCTTTGCAGTTGTGTCAGATCAAAGATGGATGAATGAACCACTCTGGAGACCACCTCCTCCATAAAGTCTCAGTGTAGTTATTTGGTCAGCACCTCAATGCTATCAGTGTGTTCACATCTGTATAAACAAGCCACACTAAACACTAGTTTAGTTATATAAACTAAACACTGCAGGTGTGAAAACACTCAATTCACTAACGGACCCACACTAATTTTATTCTGGTCAGTTCATTTGTTCAATTAGTGTATTGTTTTGGTTTTTAATCCTTTCAGATCAAAGAGAAATTGCTTTAATTTCCAATGTCCAACACTCTGGCTGTTTTAATGAGAGGTGCTTCATAAATAAAGGTTTCCCCCACTTCACATTAATAAAGTTTCATTATTACTTAAACTGGAAAAATAACAACTGATCATTTTTTCCACCTAAAATCTTGATCAAACTAAAAACGAATAATTAAAAAGAAGCTTCTGCTTCTATTTAGTAAATCATTTAAATCCTAATATGTCAGTTACTGCGAAGCTGTTTGTTTTTAGTGCTGGTCAGACTAGCACACTTGTGTTGTATTAAATCAAGTTTATTTTCCAACAAACTGCTGCATATTTTCCCCAAAGCTATTTGCAGCATATGCATGCTTTTCCGCTCTCTTTTATTACACTAAATCCAAAATATTCCATCCGGTACAATTTGTGGACTAAAAGAAGCAGCGCGCTCAACGTTGAAGCCTTCAAATGGAACAAAACAATTTGTACTTTTGATAAAACTGGATGTGCAGTCACTGAGTATTAGGTTTTCCCTTTAGAAGCACAGCATCCAACCACAAGTTAGAGTGTTCTTCCAACTTCAACCACACTGGCTTCTCCTGCTAAAACCTTTGTCAGTGGTTGCTGTTGCATAACCTCTGGTCTGATCCAACAAACTAAAGGCTTTGTTTTAAACCAGTCACTGCTTCAATATTTAATTAGAGAAAACGCTAGCTGAAAGAAGATGAAATTCAAGCTATACAGACTATGAATGTTTGACACATGCAGTGTTTTTTTATAGTTAATTGAAATAAAAACAGAATTTTCAGAACTTCTATTTAGAATTCCTTTGGTATTTTTTACATTACCTTTATTTAAACTCATTATTACCATTTACTCACTAACATAATGAAAAA
Source organism: Aphyosemion australe (assembly GCA_006937985.1). Taxonomy (NCBI): domain Eukaryota; kingdom Metazoa; phylum Chordata; class Actinopteri; order Cyprinodontiformes; family Nothobranchiidae; genus Aphyosemion; species Aphyosemion australe. The sequence continues at coordinate 5,250,127 of SSNS01000009.1, forward strand.
CTATAGTTTAAGAAGTATTTATCAGATGGCAAAATAATATTTTTATCACTAAAATTAAACAGCATGAGGTTTCCCATGAGAATATCTAAAGAACTTTCCTAAAACTTTTCATTAAGCAACAATTTGCGGATCATTTACCAGATTTTACAACACCGTTGCAGGTCATAAATGCATCCAGCAGTTATGAAGCACTGTAGCATTTCTAATTGAACTCAAGTCTCTGGCTGTTTGCTAAATGTGTCCCATCTCTGCTTTCACCCCAGTTTTTCATTATTTGAGGATAATTCTGGCTGCACATCGTTTTTCAGCTGTAAAACAGTAACTTTTTCTGACTCTTATTTTGCTGCAGGCTGGAAAACTAAAAGCTGGACTGAGAAACTCTAAAGTACTCTGAAATAGCTCAGAGAAACTACTGCGTAAGATGACTGATACTGCATCTGGATGGTCTTTTTTTCAGGGAAAATACTTTTATGGAGTTAAAGTACTTTGATTTTGAATCTACTGTAAAAAGGTACTGAGCAACCTTAAAGGGGACATATTATGACTATTTTTCTTAAGTTATAATAGTTTTATGGTCTACAAAAAACATGTTTATGAAGTTTTTTGCATAAAATCCCTCTCACATTAAGCAATTTCAGCAGTTTTATTCTTGACAGTTTCAGTACCTTCCAGAATGAGCCATTTTAGGGCTCTGTCACTTTAAGAAAACAAGCTGGAGCTGGCCACGCCCACCTATTTCCCACTTAGACTGCTATAAGCTGAGAAGCTCTGATATCTGGGCGGGGCTTGGAGTTAAGCCACTGCTCCTCCAGCAGCTGCTCTCTCTTGCACATGAGTGGTTGTTCTATGCAACATGACTTTTTGGAACGTCTCGTTTTAGGCACATAACTCCTAAAACTAATCACTGATAGAAAACGGAAAGACAGATTTTTCTTCATGTTTGGAGTGTTTTTAGAGGCAGTAGAGGTCCACAGGGCAGCACAAAAGGATGCAAAATGTGAGTTTTGCATGATAGGTCCCCTTTTAAACATCATTGCACTGTGTTTCGTCTCTGAATTAACAGTTTCTGGACAAAATACAAACACCTTCACTAATTAGTTAACAGGGATATAACTGCAGGCAATCGACCGCAATAATGGATTAAGGCTTTAAACCCATTCATTTTTATTACCAGCATGCATCACTCCTAATCAATGGCACGTCTTTGACTTTCAGCCTCCCCCCCAACAGGCCATCTGTTTCAGTCGTTCAGACATTTAGCAACTCCTTTGTTCTCAAACTTTATGTATTGCTTAAAGTTATCATATTTTTTATACAGCAAGCAGACTGTTATGTGAGGAAGTGAGTAATGTCACCATTAAAGGTCAGCGCCATCAGACTGACTGATATCAAGTGAATGTCAATGTGCAGATATTCAAACCTCAATAATTAAACAGAGAAGCCTTTTTGGGAGAATGGCAGGAAAAAAGGTGGCAGTTCTCAGGAAAGCTTTCAAATATGTGAAAGGAGCTGTAGCTCTAATTCACGGAGGGAAAATCAGTCGGTATTAGTTTAAAATTCAGCATCTCTGAGCCGGGTGGTTTAGCATTTTCTATACTTGTATCTGTTCTGGGTCAGAGATGCTGAAGTCTAGTCGACACTAGGGGAGATTTAGAGGAAAGCTGGGACAGGTCTCCCCCACAGGGCTCAACATGCTGCTAATTCTCTCATCTATTAGCTTAACAGGCAGGTGTTTGGATTACAGGGGAAAACCAGACTTTTTCAGGGGGGAAAACACACGGAGGTAATGAGGTTCATTTTTGTTTCCAATGCGAGCTAATACACACCTAAACCATCTTCTTGTAACATTATGTTGTGATTAATCTCTGGGGAGATTAGATACAGGAATGACTTTCATAAAGGTTTGCACATATTTCTTATTACCAGAAAAACCCAACATAAAGATTGTGTCTGAAAGTGTTGTTGATAAACTGTTGCATCAAACTGGGAGATTCTAGACTTAAGAAGCATCCTGATTGAATACTTTGACTGTTTTGGGACTTTTTTCCAACAGTATGGGTGAGGTTTGAAAGAAGACAAACATTTTTCTGTGGTGAGTAATATTTTTCAAAGCAGGAAAAAGAAATACTCCAACACATTAGTGAAAAAATGTGTTTTTAGATTTGATATTGTGCAGATAGTAATGAAAAACCAACATGTTCATGTTTTGAGGTAAGAGTCCAGGTGCAGACATGCTCTGAAAATTAATGAAAGCTCTGGTGTTCTTGAAGACGTTTATATCACAGGTTGCTTAAATGTTATTTATTACTGTCAGTACTTAACAGATGACAGTTAGAACTACTTGAAATTGTAGCTAAATGTCTCTAAAATTGACTGAGGGTACGTAGTTCCTAAATTTGAAAGTAACTTAAAAAAATGCTTAAATGTGACTATTCCCATTCTATGATATAAAGTAAGTCATTTATATTTCCCTTATGTCCCTCCCCTGGCCGCTACATAATGAATCATTTCATGAGCGATGACCAATAGAGTTGTGTGTCCACGAGAATGTGCACAAATTCCTAGCTTGCACACAATCAGCACTCACGCTAGCCTGAATGCTAACTCGACCTGCACTGAAATAATATCAGTCTGTAAACTTCAAGCTTACTGTGGATGAGAAGGGAGGAGAATGAAAGGGGATTTATGTTTTGTGTGTTGGAGCTAAGTGATTTTTTAGCGTTCAACACTACGCTACATCAGTCTATTGTTTTAGCCTGTTGTAGCGTTAGCAACAATGGCAAGTGCCAGATTCCTGTCAGTTTTAGATGTTTCCCTGGTTGAACTCTGCAGAATTTATTAAAATAAGTGATTAGCAGCTCCTGCAGAACCTGATGAAGGCTGACGAGATAATTAAGCAGGTAGAATCAGGTGTGGCTGAGCAGGAACATAATGTCGTTAATTGTCCGTTAGCGCTACACGGCTATTTGTGCACTGTAGCCCTTTTTATAAAACAATGGCGGCAATTTGCCACAACGCTGAGGCGGCATCTGTGAGCATAAGGTCGTTTATAAGAGCTCAGACTGTGGTGGTAATGTGGCGCAATCGTGTTCTTTTTATAAAAATTAGCGATGGCGGTATAAAGGAGGTATGGGGGCAGTCTGCGCTGTTGCGGACTACCGTGTATCTTGGACATAATTTGCTTTGTATTGCAATCAAAGCAGCGCTCCTTAAGTTTTTTTTCACAAGCAGCTACAGGTGTGTGTCCTCCACAGTCCCTGTCAGCAGTCAGATGATCTGAGCTGCAGATCTAACGAAGAGAAGCTCCCGGCGCTCTGCACTCCAGTTTATCATCTCAGCTGATTCTGTTTACAAAAACTAAACTTATGCCCGTGTTTACTTTCATTTTCAATATAGTTTCCGGCCGGAGCTCGGCATTAATTCATCACGTGATCACCATCCTCTGTTGCGCCAAGGTTTAATTTGCGTTTATAAGACCGGTGAAGTCACAATATTACTGCAATATTACTACCAAGCGTGGCGGCACAAATGGCGCAAAATTCCCGCATCGCTTACGCCAGTGGTTCTCAATTAGTGGGGTGCACCATGCAAACATGAATTTTATTTAATGGAAAGGCAGTGCATGTGTTAGATGGAAGAGAAATTTAGATTTTTCTTACTTTTTGTTTCACTTTATATTTGTTGTTTGGTAGAGTGACGTATAAACGGCCCGTACACGGTTATGTTAAAAAGAAGTCTCATCTTGTTTCCCTGCGGTGCCCACCATAGTGGTATTTTATTTAAATAACATGCTTTTTAACATAACTTTCTTTTTGTCTTATATGAGAAATTGAAAGAATCGCTGCTGCATTTGCTCGCAGCCAGAGGCCGCATTTTCCCTTCACTTTCATTTTAAAAATAATAATAAACATTCAATAAAACATTCATTTTAATTAATATTTAGTCCACACAAGCTGACCAGAGTGCCCCAGTAACATAGAAACAATGCAATTAAACAATTTTACTTAAATTATCAACATTTCACCTGCTGCAGCCCCAACGCACATTCTTTCTGCTCCGGCGTAAACCTGAACCGGTCACCTGCTTGTGCGTAATCAAGTGTCTCTATGGAGCTGCTGAAGAGGCTAACGAGGTTCTGGACTTTTGCCTCAGACAGACTCATGGCTGTTTAAATGTTCTGATGATTCAGAGCTCCGCTGACACGCTGGATCTGAAGATCCAAAGCGGGTGCTGGAGTAACGAATTCTACTTCAGCCAGAGTTTTAAAGTCAGGAAACATTTCTCCAAAAGAAATAACCAGAAGTCTACCAGACTCTCTGAAAGAAGGGTTTCCACTTTCCAGATCTAGAAGCTCTCGACATTTGCGCTCTTGTGCACAAGTCTGTCAGACGCGCTCTGAGCTCCTATTGCGCGCCGCTTGTGCGCACTGCCAGATGCGGAGAATAACATAGACGCTCCGATGTGAATCTTTCCATGATGTTTCCTCCACGATGGATTCTGTGGTAACGGGTAAAATATCTGCGCACCTGCATGAATCATTAACACACTTACTCACGGACAAATAAACAAATCACCTCTTGGTGATCATAGATGGTTGAATAATTTGTCTACTCGCCCAACCACACTCTCACCCCTGCTCTGGGATCAAGATCATTCCCCCGCACTTTCCCCTACCGCCCTAGCCTGGCAAGCCATCCTATATATGTGAATATATAGTCTGGCCACGAACCATTGACGGCTCTCAGTCGTGAGGCGGGATCTACGGTTGTCTTTCAAAATGTCAGCACGCAATTGGATAGCGCTAGGACCAATCAGAGTGACGAACAACATGACGTAATCACGGCGACGGAAAAGCGGGAGGCTTTAATAGCGTCTAGCTTCAATGATTTCTGTCGTTTTTGTATGAAAAACACGTGAATATCAGATGTACTGGGACATTGCACTACTTTGTTTGATAAAAATAAGAAGCCGCTAAGTATATCAGACAGACTCACGCACGTTGGAGTCTAAATAATCCAATGTTGATGACAAAGCCGTTTCAAACGAACGTGTTTTCCGAGTTGCCGCCATGTTGCTTGGGTTCGCGGCCGCAGCGCTGACGTCATCGGCTACTCCCGCTCTGTGATTGGCCCAAAATATAGAGCGCTGTGATTGGCCCAACCAAAACTATAGCGAGTTGTGATTGGATAGACACAGCAGTGGTTTGGGCTGCGAGGGTTCCAATGAAGCGTGCCTAGACCAAACTCTGCAAAGCAAGAATTGGTCTAGTTCACTAGGCTACTACCGCCCTACATTCACCGACGAACTATCAGTGCGTAATATGGCAAGCCGTTTTAATATTTATTCCAGAGTGGATATGTATTCAGATATTTATAATTCTATTGTTCCTAGCAGAAATTAACATTCCAGATATCCATAAAACAATCTTACTGTACACAATGAACATTGTGCAAACCCCCCCCCCGCACATTGGGAGGTGGGCGCGAAAAAAATCCATGTACCCTAGGGGGGGGCTTCACCAAAAGTATTTGAGAACCACTGGCTTACGCTGATTTGCTGGCACGGTATGTCTTATAGAAAGGGCTTATGAGGCATTGCTTTAAGCTCCTTCCTCCTCGGCACAGGGCTACTCCCGTGCAGTAGCTCTTTCCTCCCGCTGGTGTGATGCTTCTGTTTGTGGCCTCTTGTTAGACTTTAGGGGACCCAGGGTAAGAGTAGGGGCCCAGTTTTCAGAATTAACATCTGTTGCTGCACGAGGACAACCTAAAAATGTAAAATAAGGTATAAACGCCGCATTACAACACTAAGTTAACTGCTAACAACATTAGCACCCTGAAAACTAATTGCGGTTCAGTAAGTTAGGACACATGAAAACAGAATCAAACTGTTTATCTGCCATTTGTATGGCTGTGTTTCTAAGTAACTGTTTAAAATATGCCATTAAAAACATTTAGTAAACCCTTACCTGTGAGAAACTGATTGCTGCAAATGCTAGCATTGTCTGCTTCAGCGCTTCCTGTTTTTAGTCGGAGATTACTGATCCACTTCTGCCGTCTTCTTTCGGTAAGTTTTTAAATGAAGTCCTTTGTGGCGCACTACTTTAGGGACACAAAAAAAATGTCTATCTTTGTCCCGATTAGAACAGTTGCAACAACTGTAGACCCCACAGAAGTTGGGCATTTTGATGCTGAGTCTACAGAGTAAATAGGGTTCTGTGCAGCAGCGGCTACTTCCTGACCCCCATCTGCATTTGGTGATGTGGAGTCATGTGAACCCAGCAATAGCCATTCAAATTTGATGACATCACGCTATGGAACACAGCTTTAAAGCCATTTTTGTGTTAAGGTTGACGTTTACGATCATGAATTGACACCAAATGCTAAGCAGTAAATGTACATCCAATGATGACTTTCTGAAAGCTTCATTAATATCCATCCTGTGGTTCAGGAGATACTTTGTGAACACACACTTTCAGAAGCAGACGATAAAGAGCAACAACCAGAGAAGACCACATAAGAATAAAAGTGGTGAAAAGAAAAAAGAGACCAAGGCAGCATGATTACAGAGGAAAGTAATCACAAATTAATACCAGGTGGTAACAATCAGCAAACTGATACCAGGTGGTCAGTGAATCAGCCATCAAGACAGACTCACTAGAATGAGCACGATATAAACCTTTTCAAAATAAAACAGAAGGTCAAGATGGAAAAATAAAACTCCAAAAGCTGAAAGACAAAAATCCAAATGTAAACACATCCAGCACTAATAACCATAACTACAAGGCCATAAAAACAGCTCATTGTGCTGCAGATCTCTGCTCACTTCAGTTCCAGCGTCTCACTCAGCAATGCCTTTAGGAGGTGAGTTATGGCATTCATGCTTGATAAGGTCACATATGATTACATAAATGTTGTGAAAAATAGCAGAAACATTTATGATGCAGTGCAGTGACTGCTGAGAAACAATAACCTTTTACATCACACACAGTTAATTTAAGGTGCTAATATAAATGCTACGTGACTTTGTTAATTGATTATTTATACATCAGTGAAAAAAGGTTTGAGGGATGAAATGCATCTGGTGGCTGAAGGGAGGTTTCTACCTCTGAGCTGCATTCTCCTCCACATGAAGAGGGCATGAGAACGTGTTTAGCTGAATATGAGTTCCTAAATGCATATTTACAATGAGATCTGTGACAAATCCCCATGCAATCCCCCAGCAGCCTTTTTATGAAATAGTCTGTTTCTCTATGTCTTTTAGGGATAAAAGTCAAATCTGCTAATGTCAGAAACGTCAAATGAAAACATGACGACGATGAGGAACACGCCACACACACTTTATAACGGAACTATTTATGTTTTAAGTCTATTTTAGTTTGTGTGCCACGTGAGATTATTCCTCATGCTTTCAGTTTGGCTTATTAATAATAAATGTATTCACCTTGCCCTACTGTTGGGCCTTGATATGAAATGCTTGTGATGTGACCGCAGTGCTCATTTTGTAATTTGAAGTTAATGCAGCAGGAAAATGCCGATCTACTCTTTGAAAGAGAGGTAACTTGGACAGTAATGCTTAATTATATAACTTTGAGCTTCAGTGTGCATCTGTCAAAGTGCGTCCCAGTGTACATTCATCATGCAGATAAGATCAAAGCATGGGCAGTCAGCTACTCACATTGGAGTCATTTTTTAAAATATTTTCCTACTACAGTAGAAACAAATTGACTCAGTAGGAACTTTCAGTTTCTTTAAAATGCATAAAATGATCTTTTTAATCACTTTTTCAGGACCCACAGACTTGAATTGGGGTTCATCTATGTTTTCTTTACATGAAGGAACATAGAGGATGAGTCCAGGTGAGGTCTACAACCTTATGACCTCACGCATCATAAAAACAACAGAATTAATGTCATTTAATCTTTTATGGGATAAATAATCCACTAGAATTTCAAAAAAGATTCTCGTGAATGCATGAAGAGGCAAAGCCAGTGAAAGATCTGTGGTTATTTTTCTTGGGATATTCAAGTGAAACCATAATCTTTTGAATATGGAGATTGCTCTTACGAGGTATAAAACGTGTGTTTGATTTTCACAGCCTCAACAATGTTCCCCTACCTCTAAAATATTAGGTTTTTCTTTTGAGGAAAGCTCAACATGGACTGGTTTTATCTTGCTGTGTTTTTATTTCTGAGCACACAGCCATCTTTCACCGTTCTCTCCTGATGTTTCCCCACAAAAAGGCAACAAAAGACAACCCAAGAATGCCAGCGTTTAATGGCCGTCAATTCCAGCAAGGGCTTCTTGTGAAAACGTGTGGTTATTCAATTTTTGCTTGCAGATAGTTTAGAAAAGGTGTGTCAAGTGTTTTTTTTCTGTTCAAATAAAAGCGTAACAGATCGTGGCATCTGACCTTGTGCAGGGGGACTTTGGGTAACTGACTTGACTGGAGAAGCAAAAATTGGCAACTTTAACCAATTATTTTTTATAACATTCACTCAACCCAAAGGATAAAAATGTTAACTTTCCTATTGTTGTTGTTTTTATTTATTTATTTAGCAGAAAAATGATTTTAAATCATACTTTTGGTCCAGTTTGACACAAAGAGGTTCGAATAACAAATCTTTTCCATTCAGTATTTCTCTCTGGCATCTCCTTTCATTTCTTTAATGAATGACTTTCAAAGAGGATAGCTTATTAATAATTAATACCAGGGTTAAGATATACTGTGATGTATTTTTGCTGCCTTTGTTAAGCAGCAAAGCTGGAAACACACAGGATGAAATCACCCAGCATGGCTGCAGGGGTGAGGTGGACACATTTATCAGTAAAATAATAAAAACAAGATCACTGAAAAGTAACATCACGCACCCCTCTGTTCAAGTCTCTGCTCTGCTGCCACGAAAATCAATATTCCTGCTTCATTCAGTTACACACAGAGCCAGTACGTTAGTGATGACTGATGTCTTGCTGCCTCTGATCACTCGTGGGGGATTTACAGGATTAAACAATAAACCAGCTCTACCGTAAAACTTACACACCTGATGTTCTGTTTGGGTGCAGAAAATGTAAGATTTATTGTCACCTATCAATAGATATTTTATTGTAGTCTGGAAACTTACAGCCTCAATAAATGCAGAAGCTAGAAAATAAATGTCCTGTCATGTCTGAGAGCATGCCTGCGCGCAAGTGTCCACGTTCTGGCACATGCGCGCGCGTGGGAAACTACTTTGCGTTAATCACCACACACACACACACACACACACACACACACACACACACACACTGCGCCGGGATCCACATGATTTCTGACTCGTAACGTGTTTTCTTACTCTCAGTTTATCAATTAAGCAAATCAAAGCAGAAAACCCGTGATGATTAACGGATGAAACTCCTCCTCCTGTGTTAATTTACCAGAAATGTCCCGGTTATGTTGGAATGAAGCGGGTCGTTTTGCTTCATCTCCCCAGTGAGAAATAACTCCAGATCAAAATGATGAGAGAAGTTGTTACTCACCTAAAGTTATGAGAAGAAACATGTAAACTCCCCACAGATCCATCTCCGCCGGGATTCGCGTTCTGCGTCGGAGACACAACACCTACAGCGGAACGTTTACAAGGTAAGAGGATATCCTGATGCGCATTTGGAAATCCTTATTTGCGCTAAGATGTTTTTCTCTTGAAATTTCTCTAAAGGTAATTTGTCTGTAATTTAGAATCCCATCAGTTCCTTCTGAGGCGCTCGTACAGCTGCGCTTTTGCGCAGAGGCAGAGCCATGCGTAATGCTGCGAGGGGAAAGTTGTCCTGCGCGCTGCGCTGAGGTCCGGTAAGGAGAGCCTGCTGTTACGCGTCGAGGTGGTCGCCAATGTCGTTCAGTCCGCTGCTGATGAGGTGCTGGAAGTGCGGAAACGGGTGGAGAGTGAGTTCTGTTTCCGCAGGGAAACACATCGAGCAGTCTGCTCACAATGTCTTTAGTTTAACTCTGCAATGGAGACATCATTATCTCCCTCCCCCAGAGATCAATGGGGTGTACACAGGTCTATATTATGCAAATTTGAAACTTCTCTGTGTAGCTGCTGTGATTTGTGACATTTTGTTCCAATAATTCTGGGCAATATTGATCCAAACCATGACAATATCACATTAATAATTTAAATATTTACTATACCTGGTGATCTTGGAGATAAAGGCCTACCTTTTTAAAATTAAAGTCATTCATTTATTTTCTTATAAGATTCAACATTATTCACTCACTTTGCTTCTATAAGTTTATTTTTTACTCAAAGTGAGCAAATAAAGAAGCAGCTGCAGATACATTTCAATATGTGCACTTAAAGTTTTACCTTCAGCTTGTGGATCCTTACACACACACTCACACACACACACACTCACACACACACACACACACTCACACACACACACACACACACACACACACACACACACACACACACCACTCCATGTGTTGCGATCCATGCTGACAGAGGTCTTCCAGGGCTCCCAGAGAATGAAACAAAAGATTAATGGCACCACCTGATAAAGTAGAACTCTCAGATGAGGCAGTTTTGGGACTCGTCTTGACCTAAATTGTATTTCAAGGTTTGTTTGTTTTTTGCAGAAAGTTTATTCTGTTCTTCTTTGTCAAAATTTGGGTTGCTAACACACCTTCTAATTAATATAAAGTTAAAGTCCCAAGTCATCATCACACACTGGTGAAATTACATCTCCGCATTTGACCCATCCCGGTGGGGAGCGGTGAGCTGCAGCTGTGGCCGCACTCGAATAGAAAAGTTTAGTTATCAGCAAAGACCTACATAGGAAATTTGTATTTAATTTTGTGTTTTAGGTTTTAGTTTTATTCTGTTTTAGAAGAAGAAGAAGAAGAAGAAGAAGAAGAAGAAGAAGAAGAAGAAGAAGAAGAAGAAGAAGAAGAAGAAGAAGAAGAAGAAGAAGAAGAAGAAGAAGAAACTATTTTTTATATAGCACCTTTCAAGATAAAAATCATGAGGCGCTTCACAAAAAATAAAAATAAAAAATTATTTAAAAAAATATATCGTAATAAAAAATGTGGAAAAAGGAAAAAATAGATTAACAATGTAAAGGAAGAAAAAAATCAATAAGAAAAAGGTAATACATGATCCTGAGAAAGGCAGAATTGGTAGAACCATCAGAATGAAGAGAAGGTAGTGATGAAGAATCAACAGAAGGCCACTCAAAAGCCAGTCTGAACAGGTGAGTCTTCAGCTGCTTTTTAAAGGAGACCACTGAGTCCACTGATCTCAGGCTCAGGGGGAGAGAGTTCCAGAGTCTGGGGGCCACAGCAGCAAATGATCTGTCACCTTTGGTCTTGAGCCTGGTGCGCTGCACACCCAGTAGGCTTTGATCACTGGACCTCAGGGACCTGCTGGGGGTGTAGGGACTGAGAAGATCACCAATGTATGATGGTGCTTGTCCATGTAAGACTCTAAAAACCAGAACCAGGATCTTGAAATGAACCCTGAAGTTAACCTGCAGCCAGTGAAGCTGGAAGAGGAGCAGGGTGACGTGGGTGTGTTTGGAGGACTTGGTCAGCAGCCTAGCACAGGCATTCTGGACCACCTGTAGACGGTTCAGGGAGGTTTTATTTTCATATGACCACATTTTATATCTTAAACAGGTGATGAATCTATGTGTAAGCACAAAACTCAGTGCAAAAGCTTGTGATAAAAAAAAACTCAATTTTGCTTTTGTTCAAAATTGCACTTTTGTTGTTGTTTAACACAAAACCAAAATGACTGAGTTCTTGATGGATGGTGTGAACAATTTCTGAAGAGAACTGGCAGCTAGATGTGCAGTTCTCAGTTTTGATAGCTGTTCAGATGAAGATGGTGACAGAAAAACTCTGACCACTTGCCAGAAGTCTTTCTTCTCTTTTCTTTTCAGAAAGTGTTTTGTGCTCTTGGACCAAACTTGGATTATTAACACATAGTTAATTAGTAGATTAAAATAATATCTTTGAAGATTTTTCATCAAGGGAAGACATGATCTACTCAGGAAGGCCACATTTATCATTTTTCATTTACATTTAAAATTTGGATAATTTCTTAGTTGCATCTCTAAACGGAGCTTCCAGATGATCCATAGAAACAAAGCTGCTGAGGAGCAGATAACAAAGGGTCACCATGTTGGATCACCCAGGCACAGTGTGTGTGTGTGTGTGTGTGTGTGTGTGTGTGTGTGTGTGTGTGTGTGTGTGTGTGTGTGTGTGTGTGTGTGTGTGTGTGTGTGTGTGTGTGTGTGTGTGCGTGTGTGCGTGTGTGCGTGTGTGCGTGTGTGTGTGTGTGTGAGAACACCACCCCAGAAGCCCAGAAGGATGATCCAGCTTTGTCCAAAGACGAACAGAAGACGTCAGGAAAGCTGCTTCAGCTGCTCAGCAGCGGTTCTCCACTGGACAGTGAGCCCTGGAAACATCATTTCAAGCTTTTTAAACCTTTATTTGTTTCAAGTTTTTACTTTAGTTTTGCTGGAGAAACAAATTGGAAAAAACTGTAACTGTAAAACGTCTTTACGCCTCAGCGATTGTAATTTTCACTCTCTAACAAGCCTGCTGTGAGAATATCTGAAACAATATATTAACATCTCCACTGGGACCTGAAGTGCTTAAACATGGGGAGAAAGGCTCTGAAGCTGCTCTTTGAATCTTAAAAGAGCAACTCTGTGCCATGGGGATCTCTTGGTAAAGTACATATTTGCACAATGTCTCTATAATTCAAGTCAACATCAAAATGTGCAAAGAAGAAGAACATATGGGGGGAATTAAAGAGAGGGTTTTAGTTTTCTTCCAACACATTAAAGTTTTTGCCCTCATTCTCGGTGGATTTCGGTTGCTGAACTGCCAAACTAACGCGATCCGGATCACCCTTGGGTTTACGTCAGTCTATTAAAGCAGAAACCTGATTATTTTTATCGTTTTGCCATACGGATGTAGGCTGGTCCAAGATCTCCTATAATGATCTCCCTATTTAAGATGGAAGTGCAGCATAAACAGGAAAGATGGACAGCTCTCATTTCTTGCTTTAGGAAAAGTCGCATTGATTTCCTATCTTTGTGAGCCGGAGCAGAGCGTACACAACATTAATCAGTAATTAGTTACTTTACCCATAATCATTTGAGTGTCAAAGCATCAGAACTGTAAATATTCAACAAAACCAGTTAGCAGCTGACTGCGGTTTTACACAGAAATATCCTGGATTTGCTTTATTCAACCGTGAACCAGAATGTTTATGTGTCTTTATGTGTGTGTTCTGTTAAGATGATGTCCTTCATTTTATGTCATTTTAGATTCCTCTTCAGTTTGGTCTTGTCTGTCTGTCAGGCTGTTGTTTAAAAACGACCAAGTCAAGTTTGTAAGAACTTCAGCAGAAGTAGAGTGAAGTATCTTTTAAAACCTGACGTTAGAAGATTTTTTTCTTTTCTTTCTTCAAAAAACAGAGCGTTGACCTTAGTGGAAGACGTTCTGTCCTGGGATGTGTTAGATTGATCTGATTTAGGGCAGATCTGAGCTAACCTGACATACCAGATGGCTTGTGACACAGATGTACCTAACATCAGAAAGCTTTTAGAAAATGTGACTGAGTGAGCCATATGTCTGTTCTAATCTATCGCAGACTAGTTTCAACTAATGACAGCAACAGATTGGAGCAGGTTCATGAAATTAAACTTGTGCTGAGCTTTAGTTAGAGGGGCTAGTGGGCATTTGTAGGCTGGCAAGCCATCCTATGTATGTCAATATATAGTCTGGCCACGACCTATAGACAGAGCTCAGTCGGGGTGGCGGGTGGGCGGGGGGCGGAATCTACAGTTGTCTTTCAAAACGTCTCCGCATGCTATTGGACAGTGCTAGGACACCAATCAGAGCAACGAACATGACATATTCATAGAGATGGAAATAAGTCAATGGGGCAGTCCCATACACCATTGAAGAAGAAGAGAAGTACCTCTATCTGCTCATGTTTCAAAGAAAAGTCCAAGTTGATGCCAAAGCCATTTCAAACGAGCGTCCATTCTGGAGCTGCCGCCATCTTTGTTGTTTTGCTCTGTCACAGCTCTGGTATCATCGTAAGAAAAAAACTCTTCCATCATGGTTCTAAGCCTGCCAGACGTCTCTCTACAAACACAGAATGCTGTGATTGGCCTGACCTAAACTTAAAGGAGTCATCACCTGAAATTTTCATTTTTCCACTTAGAAAACTGTCTATAATGGCTTCCTAATGATTTTCCACTGGCCGAAAAGCCGATATTTAACATTGACGCGTATATGAACGTTTTGTTCACCCGTGACTGGAGGAGCATAAAGATACGCAGCAAGCGTTTTATTCGTGGACGGTAATGGGAAACGTATGTTTAGAGGTGGCGAGCGCAATAAGAGGTGGAGGAGAATGAGGGACAAATTTGTCCGTGTTAAAAAGTCTCTGAAATACAAAAACACAATATAAACACAATAGTAAATGCACTATATTGGACCAGATACATGACAGGATACCCCAGAAAAGCGCTACGCCCTCTGTTGTCCTGGCGGGGAATTGCTTCTGCAACATTCACCAGGTGACAGAGAGGTCCGATGGCAAAACGTCTCTGTCAATGCGTGAGCTTCTCTCCCTCGGGAAGCTGACGGAGAAGCATATATTAGGCTTTAGCCAAGCTAATGGTAGACCTACGGAGGCTACAATGAAGCATAGCAATACCAACCTGTAGAGCAAACTCTTTTTGCTACTGCTATGGTCTGTCTAGATTTCTAGAATATTCATGCAATGAATACCAAAAATGTGACAAACTGATCAGCATGCTGGCAACTTAACAAAACTTTGGTTTTGTCCCTGAGATAAAAGAAAAAACCCACAAATCTGAATTGTGGAAACATGCTTAAGCCTTAAAAATCTAATGTTGGTGTAAGATTTGCACACATTTTAGAATAATTTGCTTGGCAAATAAACAACCTACCCCAAGACAAAAATGTTCTCTTTCCTATGAAGAATAGGAAAGAGAGAATACAGACTTCCTGGCTGATTTCCCTATGAAGTTGAAATTCCAAATCCAGTTTCCAAATTCTAATTTATTTGTAAAACAAAATAAAATTATGAGCCACAAAATAATAAACATCAAAACAAGACATAAATGACAACACAATGACACAAAAGGTAAAGAGAACAAAGTAATAAGTGATACTTACATGCAAGCTTAGATATGTATACACACACACTCACACACACACATACATACATACATACATATTGGGAACAGATGTTGTTTTTCTACGCTACTTTTAAAGAACTAAGTAAGAAATGTAATATTCAATGGCAACAAGTCAAACAGAAAATGTTTGATCTCTGAGCTTCTAGCCTAGATTTTGGGACAAATAAAAGTAGTTAATCAGCTAATCTCAGGACCTACAGTCTGCAGGTCAAGCAGATACAAAGTAGCACAACCTTTTGGGCATTCATGAGACAAAAGGTGAGTTTTGAATTAAATTCTGTAGCACACAGAGAACCAATGGAGTGAAAACAAAGAGGTGAGATATGGTCATGTGTTCATCTGTTCCAGTTAAAAGAGGGTCAGTAGCATTTTAACCGAGCTGGAGGCACAAGAGGTTTGTATGACCCAAACATGAAGTGCATTGCTCTCAAATGACACCATGCTGGGAACGAAGTAAAAATAATGAAACGCAACACAAACTTTAGAAATGTTTGCCTGAAAAACTCAACCAGAGCTACTGCTGACTGACTTACAGAAAAAACCTGAATGAGCCCCAAGCTGGTTACTGCTTGGCTCAAAGACTCATAAAAACAAAAATGGGAGGACATGCAGGAAATTACTGGTGATATATATATTTATAAATGAAACTAAAAGAACCATAAAGAATAAAAACAAAACCCCTGTTCAGGGGAGAATCTAGTTTCTAATTAAGACCACGAACGTGGGAATAATCCAACAGACTGATGCATGGACACACACAAGAACCCGGGGCAATAGGCCTAGGGCCGTAGCACAGAGAGGAGCAAAAACATCCTCACTCTGCTTCTGATGTAGAACAATTCACTGGTATTAATGCAAATGGTGCTCTAATGACCTGTTGTCCTCTTATGGAGAGCATGCTTTCAGCCACAACCAACATAAATCAGAATATGAATGAAAATGATAAAAATATCAACCTTTGAGACAGATAACCTTTTGAAATTGTTGCCTTTATCAAGCAAAGTTTATTTGCAGAAACTTTTTCATACAGTATCTATTCTTAAAGCTGACTGCTGGAAATCCCTGACATTCTGTAGTTGTAAATGTTGTGCAGCTTCCTTTTAATTTGTCAGCCAGATGTACACTACTGTACAAAACGTCTCCTGAGATAACAGCACGTCCCAGTCAGCTGTCACCCTGAGCCCGGAGGCACAATGGCACACCTAGAAACCGAAGCAACTCAATGGGATTAAATTTAGGACTTACACCTCTGCTTTTAACACTGGAAAGTTCCTAGTAGGCTATTATGGGGTGGTTATCTCCCAGTCATCTGTGGTTTACCAGTTAACCCCACATAGTCAGAATGTCACCAAGCTTTAAGCTCCACCTGACTTATTTGGACACAAACTTTATCACTTATTTTGTAAATTTAGGCTAAATTTTGACATAAACCCGATTCTATTTGTGTTAACATTTGCATTAATGTCAAGAGTTGGGGTGACGCTTTATTAGGGAAACACTCACACACCTGTGTAGATAATATGTGTGGGTGGAATATTTGTATCTATTCCTTTGGTCTGGTGTTATTGTTGTTTCTCTTTCTTACTTATGTAGCCTCACGGAGGCCATGGTTTTTCACCCTAATGAACTAAGTTACACTTTTAACTTACAGGTCATGTCAAAACAGTCAGGGCACCTTTAATCTTTAATCTTGTCATCAAAGTTCCTAACTTATCCGACATCACGACTCCAGGATGACGCAAGGCTTTCTTTCTTGAATAAAGTTTATCTTTCCTGCCTCATGAAAGACTTTATAAGTATAAGTCATATGTATAATAATACTTGTTGAATTAACAATAGATGGATGTCTAATGTTTGAATAATGTGTCTAATAATCATAATAATGAATGATGGAGGTAAAATGAATATTTATTCCTGTAAGGATGTGTTTCAAATCTTTAATTGCACCAAATTAGTATTTGTTGAAGTTAATGTTAATCTGTCAGTATATTCACATGCACAAGTAATAATATTACTTATAAACATTTAGCATTTAGCAAGTTTTAATAAGATTTACACCACATTAAGGATGAATCATCTTAAGTGTTGGAGGAGACTGGTGTCTGAGGTATCTTGGTAACGCCCACTCTAAGTTGTCCAAATTTGATTCGTCCAAATTGATAAACATGTAAAGACAAGCCTTTTTCCAGATGCCCCAAACAATCGGAAAGGGGCTTCATCGGAGAATATGACTTTTCCCCAGTCCTCAGCCGTCCATTCACCATACTTTTTGCAGAAGATCAATCTGTCCCTGATGTTTTTTTGGAGAGAAGTGGCTTCTTTGCTGAACTTCTTGACACCAGGCCATCTTCCAAAAATCTTCGCCTCATTGTGCGTGCAGATGCGCTCACACCTGCCTGCTGCCATTCCTGAGCAAGGTCTGCACTGGTGGCACTCCGATCCCGCAGCTGAATCCTCGTTAGGAGACGATCCTGGCGCTTGCTGGACTTTCTTGGATGCCCTGAAGCCTTCTTAACAAGAATTTAACCTCTTTCTTTAAAGTTCTTGATTATCCTATAAATTGTTGATTTAGGCCTTCATGGCAAAGAAGGACTATGCAGTTCATCTGATCACTCTTCATAACATTCTGGAGTATATCCAATTTACTTTTATAAAAACTTTTCCAATTTCCCATATTTGTGTCATTCTCAAAACTTTTGGCCACAACTGTACACTGTAGCTGATCACCAGCAGGGTGTGAAAATGCGTGGGTGAATGACTGATTGTGTTGTAAAGCACCTTGGGGGGAGTTCTAGGGCTCTAGAAAGCCCTATATCAGACACAGGCCATTTACCATTTTGACACATCAGAAACTTCTGTCCCTGAAGAGAAGCTTCCAGCTCTCATCCATTCTCTACATTTTAATAATAAATCCAGACACTTGAATATGTTCCAGGTTCAACCAAATAAAACATAAAAAAAAAACGTAATTTTCGTTTTGTTACTTTTCTGCCCAAATTCATATGAAGGCATGCAGAAGCTGCCAACTGTCTGACACTCACTGGAGGACATGGAAAGTCTTCAGCCAGAATCCATGGCTGAAATTCATGTCACACTATTTTTAAAACTTTTATGCAGGCTGGGAAAAAAATACAAAATAAACCATTCTGAAAATGTTGTCTTGAGGAGAGAAAGTGGATCCAAGGGTCCATGTTGATGACACATTTTCAGAACTTTATTTTAGACCTTGAACCATTCATGTTGTTGACTACAGATGAGAGCATACTGCTCCCAGGACAGTGATGTCATCACTATGTTTAATTGCAAACTGCAATTGTTCTCTCTTGCTTCCAGCCCCTTTTCCAACAACTGTTGGTTGTTAATGTGGAACAGAACTGCAGGAACTTCATTTAAACACAAGCAATGTCTCATTCTTGAATATTTGAAGAGGCTTAATGTGGTTTAGTGAGGCTTAAAATCTTGCAAGCTAGCTCGTATTAGCAGCAGAGTGTCTTTTTTTAAGCAGGGAAGAAAATCCAACCTGTCAACTTGAGTGTTTGATGATGAGGGACTTGAGCGTCTGTCAAACATGCCAGGAAGTTTAGGTGTGTGGTGTCACAGTGATCCATGAAGGCTGCTACATAGCCATGGCCATGCAAAACGGAGTGTGTGGTGGGAATTTGCACAGACGGTGACTCTTTCTCTGCAACAGATGGCATTGCATAGTGTGTGGAAGGTTATGTTATTGCCCTGCGGATGACTAGTTTTTGTTCTAAACTTATTTTGGACCACATAGTTGCACAAATAACACATATGCATGCAAATACTGATTATTTTAAAATAGAGCACTATATAAAGTATTAATTTGTTGAAGAGATAATAAAAAGCATGAAACTATTCTGCTACAATAACAGATTCTGACATTGTGAGAATCATTCCAAATCCTGTCTTTAAGAACTGAACCCTATATATATAATATATTGCATAAGAAGTGTGTTCTCATGGTTTAAACACCTTTCATAACTTCACCTCAGGGTTTGGGGATTATTGCTCGGTGGAACAAAGAAATCAGGTTGCTCAGGCTGCAGAAAATTTATGAATTCTTTCTCTTTTTTTCAGTGGAGACCATCTATCTCCGTGGGAGGTTTAAAGGGGTGATAAGGTTATCCAGGAACATCTTTCACTGATTTCCCGACGCTCTGAGTGGCCAAAGCAAGTCAGATGGCACCTGCATCAACAGCCTTGTGTTTTAAGTCATCTCTGGGGATTTAATGAATGTGAGTGCAAACACACACACAAAAAAAAAAGCGTGGGTGAGTGCAAGAGCAGAGGTGTCCTCTTGAGTTTTCAGTGAGAATTTACAACTCGGCTCGTGTCTTTTCAAGTGAGAGGCAGCAGATGTTTGTAGGAAATACTTCCAACTTCTGGGAGTCAGTGCTCTAAATACTCAAGTCATAGTTTCTTGCACTGTTGAAAATGCTTTTCCTGACATCAGAACTGTTGACCTTTTACACCTAAACTCCAGTAAGTGGTGTGATTCTGACAACTTAGGTGCTTAAACATAGTCCATAGGTGTTAACAGGAGATCGGCTATCACACAAAGCATGCACAGTGAATTTTAGGAATATAAAACATTAAGAATATTTAGCTTGTGTAACTTATTTCTACAACAAACTGTCCATTTTTCATTTTCTTCATAATAATGGGAGGGAAAGAGCCACATGAATTTCAAGTGATGCAAAGATAGAGATTTGCTGTCAGTTCTTCCCTTCTGGCTCAGCTGTCTTCTTGTTTTGGTAACACTGATTGGTCGGGCCACTTTGGGCCAATGATTTATTTAAATGTAGTTTATGCTCTGATTTTATTAAGTAGTACTTGCAAGAAACACTTTATAGCAATGCCAGACAGTGAAAAAAAACCATTAAGAAACAAATACTGTTTTATTCCAAACCAACTAAAGGTAAATAATAAAAATAAAAGTCTAAATTGCAGCAGAAATCTTTCATCTGAATAAAGGAAATCTTCGAGAAAATCCTAAAAGATTTGTTTGAGCTTAAAAAAGAGCCTTTTGTATATTTGTGGATCTGCAGTTATCACACCTGCTGTTTTTGCTCAGGGGGATTGAGACAGAAAACAGCTCCCTCCATTAAAACATCACAGGAGGGGGGGTGTTGTTAATGATCCTGAAACAATGAAATACAAACCAGCAAGCTGAGTTAGAGTAACAGATTAATGTGTTTAGCATTAATCAGATGTCAAAACACTGGACAGCAGCTTATGATACTTTGATATATTGTCCTAAAGTGACACTAAAACTTTACTAATGATATTTTGTCACTTGAGAGCAAAAACTGTCCCAAGCTCAGTGTGTTTGTTAAACACCACATGTTCATTGCTGCTACTCTCTGGGTTTTAATTCTCAGTGGGAATGTTCCTTTAAATCCTTTAAAGCTCTCATTCTCGCTTTTTTTCCCCAATACATTTGCTGTGGTCTCTAGTATAAATGAATGCCTTGTGAGACAATTTCTGTAGGAAGAAAAAAAGCTCTCCTGCTCCGTTTTCAGGAAGTAGAAGTCAGCTGGAGTAGTAAGGGGCAGAAAACGGCAGGTTTTGGAGTCTTATTTCCTGATATTTGGACATCTCCCTCTGATTGGCTAACAGCAACATGACTCTACCACTGACTCAGTTTGCTTTGCAATGTTGATGTTTCATCTCCACAAATAACACAAGCCTGGAGGAGTTCTGCCTTGTTGTGGTGTTGCTAATGCTAACAGTTAGCGTCTATAGCCAAGGCCGTATCTACCATTGAGGACACCGAGGTCCGGACCTCGGTATTTTTCTGCAGAATATTAAAAAAAAAATTCTCTAACAGCCTATGACGGGGGAGGCGCTACAACAACGCCAGGCAGCCGAACTTATTGTTTATGATCATAGTCGTGGGAACATGTTTTCAGCAGGGGGTGCTGAAAAAAAAAGCTCAGCTGCGCTCACCTGCAGCCTACGTGTAGCATAGGCATTGATATGAGTCTCATTAGAAAGAAGACACCCTCCAACAGTCTTGAAGCGCTGCTTAAAAACCTACGACTCCTGTCTGCAGTTGACCAATGAAAACACACCTTTGGGACGCTGCAGCAGCAAGACTCCGCCTCTGAGTTTCCGATTCAATTAATGTTTAAAATGCGAATTATAAACTACACACCCGTTTTTATTTTTGTTAATAGCCCAAATAAAACCGGAGTTATACTAAAATAATTAAACTAAGAATGGGTTCAGTAGCGTTTTGTTGCTGAGGGAGAGGATGGCTGCGTGATCTGACAGCAGGTGTCAAAAGGGCTGATGCGCTGTCACGGAGCGGAGAAAACACTGAGACAAACATTGACGGCAAAACTTTAGATATTGGAGCGATCTGTG
>SSNS01000009.1:5272352-5307106 GCA_006937985.1 Aphyosemion australe
TCTCTCTCTCTCTCTCTCTCTCTCTCTCTCTCTCTCTCTCTCTCTCTCTCTCTCTCTCTCTCTCTCTCTCTCTCTCTCACACACACACACACACACACACAAACACACGCAAGAACATCATACATATACAAGTAACTTTATTTTTAAATAAATAATGTAACTGGAATCAGTTATGGTCTTGTCTTTGTAATTAATGTGCACGGGATAACGGAAGTTGGACCTCGGTAATTTTGAAACTCTGGATACGGCCTTGTCTATAGCTGAGGCGTGCTCTGCTCTGTCCTGGACGCTAAAATTCTCGTTCTCTTTTAGAGGACCTCAGATTTGGAACAATCTACCATAAACAATAAAACTGTTAACAAGTTTTAGAACTTTTAACTCCCAGGTGAAAAAATGGCTGAAACAAAAACAAACTTGTGAACGCTGATGTCTCTTATCAGCTAAACTAATTTATTTAAATTAATTTTGCGTGTGTGTGTGCGTGCGTGTGTGTGTGTGTATGTGTGTAGTGAGAAATGTGTTTTTTTGATTGTCTCTGAAAGTCCAACCAAGGACCAGGGTTGCAAATTGGCCTCTGGCTAGAAAACCTATGTACAAAACAATGTAGCATTGTCTTTTGTGCTGTCCTTGCTCAAGAAACCTAAACTAAACTAAACTAAACCAACAACAGCCTTCCCTGTCATTAGCCAAGATGGGTGAGTCCATAAATGCAAATGCGTGTGATGTAGATCTGTCTGGCTTTTCTGACCAGAGCATTTCAGGAGTAGAAGACTTTTTTCACCTTCAGCCTGCATGTGAAACTCGGCGTGACTGATCAAATTTCAAAAATAACAAGTAAAAACAGTTTTTAGTGAACTTGGCCTTTAATGTCCACACGAAGAAAAAAAATCCATAAAGATGCATGTTTTGCATATTTTATTCATTTAAATAATAACAAAACTATTTATTAGTTAATATAAACACTCATTGTTTTTATGTTTTATATTTGTATTTTCTTATTTTTATTTATTTTTTTATTCAATCGATGCTTCAGTAAGATTTATGGACTAAAATGTGCTCTACCACAAGATTGACTAGAATGTCAAAGGGGTTCGTTTCCCACCAGGAGAAGTCACTTTGCTATGTAGCAAAAAAATTGGAATTGATTTTATTTTCTTGTCTCAACTTGAGCCACTGCTGGACCTCCCTCTGCAAGCAGATAGATTTATTTTCCCAACAAGGCTCAAATTGGTATAAAAAACATCTAGAGGTGCAGCTATTATACCAAATGACTATGAGTCCTCACTTCATTCACTTGAACACTGATTTTATCAAACAGTAATTTGTGTAAATTAAATAAAAGATTCCAGTGTTTGCAAAAGAGAAAAGGATGGCGTTGAAATCATGGGGTCCCTTTAGAGGCGTGTGTTCTTACTAAAACTAAAACTCCTAAAGCAGATTGCAGTCAACATGCAGACTTAATAATTTACTGTTGGTTTGACGTGAAAGACGGGGTTCGCTGTAGGCCACGAGCTGTGTTTTAACTCTGACCTGACCCGGACACTGCTTCACTGATGTTTTCCATGCAGGTTGTGTCTCCTGGGAAGACAAAAACCCAATTAGATAAATTAGAAGGCCAAATCTGGTGAGGACAAAGGTCAAAGTGGGAACGGGTGCTGTT
The DNA here is from genome assembly GCA_006937985.1 of Aphyosemion australe. Classification (NCBI taxonomy): domain Eukaryota; kingdom Metazoa; phylum Chordata; class Actinopteri; order Cyprinodontiformes; family Nothobranchiidae; genus Aphyosemion; species Aphyosemion australe. The sequence continues at coordinate 5,274,013 of SSNS01000009.1, forward strand.
TTCTCATGCTTCTTAAACCAAACAACTTGGCAGCAATGTTGTTTCAGGCAATTTAAAGTAAAACCACATTTACACTCACTGTCACTGCACTTCTATATCTCAACAAAGTTTCCACTTTATTGCCAAGTTGTCAAAACACCTTTGCAGGTTTGATCTGCATTCATAGAGCTCCATTTTTTCACATGCTCGTATAATTTCCATGGAGAATTTTGCATTTTTTTGGGTTCTGTCCCAAACCTTTTGTTGCCTCCATCACTGTCATTTTTTCTCTAGAACAAGCTGAAGTAGCAATTTACTCCATGTCCTTATTTAATAGTCTTCAGAGTGAATGGCTGAAATTGAGTGTCAGTTTTCAGCAGGAAAATGATTCTTCATTTTGTAATGTTTGGTTCAAGTAGTTATTTAGAAAATTAGCTGTTTGACAGGGAAGATGGGTGCAACACACACAGCTATTATCAAGCTGTCATTTTGCTCTTTTATTGATGTGACAATGCTATTTACTGATACATAACAGGGAATCAGGCAGATACCTGTTGGAGTTTAAGGAGGTTGGATGTTTTCAGCTCATTTTGCATAAAAATTAATTTCCATCTGCATGATGTGTGTCATGGCAGCACATCAGGTGCTGGTCCAGCCCTTCAGGCCTCCAGCAAAGAGAATTTAGCCTTCCAATCACGCAGCATTCAACCCTATAGGTTGTTCAGACTCTCTTGCATTGCTTATCCTTGCCTCAGGTCTTCATGAATATTGCACAGCACTATGTTCTATGGTAAACTCCGTGATGTGAGGAATGTATCCTATTACTTCATGAATTATAAATAAGGGTTAGAGAAGAGGGGTGGCTCGGATTCAATGTAGTTCTCTGATTTTTGGATAAAATCCAAAAATCCAGAAGCAGAAAAATCTGAGTTTTTAATTAAAAGTAGTCATGTAACTCAAGTATTTTTATATTTTATTGTATAAAAAGCACTGATCTCCTTTAAATCATGTTTATTTATCCAACTATCCAACTCAGTGCAGCAGACATGTTCCAGTAATCATGTTTAAATCAACAGTTAAGATTTTTGGTTGGTTTTTAAAGAGAAATTTACTGTTTTTATAAACACTCCAAGGTAAAAAAAAAAAAAAACAGTTCTTCTGTTTTCTATCAGTGTTTGACTTTAGGAATTATGTGCCTAAAATAAGGCGTTTCAGAAAGTTCCTGTTTGTGATGTCACACACTTGGAGATTAGCATAGACCCCTCCCACCCTTACAGGCTGGAGGGGCAGCAGCTTTACTCAGAGCCCCTCCCAGATATCAGAGCTTCTCAGCTTATAGCAGCCTGAGTGAGGGATAGGTGGGCGTGGCCAGCTCCAGCTGGTTTTCTTAAAGTGACAGAGCCCTGAAACGGCTCGTTCTGGAAGGTACTGAAACTGTCAAGAATAAATTTGCTGAAATCACTATGTGAGAGGGATTTAGTGCAAAAAACTTTATAACATAATTTGTTTAGATCATGGAAATATTATAATTCGAGAAAAAAAGTCATAATGTCCCTTTAAAGTTGAGATATATTTTCTTCTGTCACAAATCCTTAAATTATTGATAAAATATAAAGTTGTTAGAATATTCTAAATTAAACAAGATCAAGTTTTCTATTGTTTTTGCTTCAGCAAATGTTATTTTTAAATTAATAGAATAGAATAGAATAGAATAGACTTTGTTAATCCCACAGTGGGGAAATTCACTCGATACAGAAGCACATACACTTAGAGAAATAGTTTAAAGTTCCCACCTTGGACCTGAAGCCTATAAAAACATCTGTTTTCCTAGAGTTACACATTATCTCAAATTGGTCCAGTACTCTGAGTGTATTTATGTCTGTTTGCATGTGTGCTCATGTACAAAAACTAAGAATCAGACAAAAGGTAAAAATGAATAAAATATATTGGTTACTTTAACTTAAAGTGACGGTATGTATTTTTCCTGGCGATAGGGGGCAGTATGTACCTAAATCATTGCAAGCAAGCAGTATTTTTTTGTTCTAGTAAGACCTTACCAACAGATGGTCATTAGGGTCAAAAATCCCTGGGAGCGCAGTTTTTGAACAAGTACTTTGTCAAATCGTTCAACCTCCAGCAAAATGACAAGCACATCAAACTCCCTTTCATCACTGGCAACAAGTGAAGAGGAAAATGTTTAAAACAACAATGTTTATGAATGGGGAAAGTCTTGTTACCGCTTGTTACAAATCTGTAAATGTGTTTTGTCCTCACGGGCTCCCATAGAAGGAAACATGGCATCTAATATGGCGTCGCCCAGATACTTAGACTCACACCGATGTATTTTATACGATCATATGTTACAAAGTCAACAATATTTTTCAACAACTGGGCATCGTTTAATTAATACATTTTAAATTGGATTAATTATTTGGCCATCAAATGGCAAAAATGGTTAAAATGCAACACAACGGGTAGCATAGCATGTAAAGGTAAATACATAGAATAATTGAAACATCTTTCATGACATTTCTGTCACAACAGGTTGACAGTCATACTGTACTGTTTTTTAAGTAAACATGATCCAAAAAAATGTTTTAGTCATTCACAATATTTTGTTTATTTACAATTAAATCAGTAATTTATTTTAAAAAGAATACTTTAAATAAAATACATTTTTTAAATCTAAATGTTATTAAATATGTTCCCTTAGCATGGTTATACAAGATAAATGACATGAAGTCATGTAAATGTGACTAGATTTGTTAAATCTATATTAAAATTTTAAAAATGTTTTTTGTTAAGTGCCTGAAAATTACACTCATTGTGATTTAGTGGTCGTGATATTAAGCATTTTTAAAGGTCCTTTTTGAGTCCTGCAAGCCATTGGCTGGTGAATTGGTTTTGCAAACATTGGTCACTTTCATCACATAAACAAAAACATAATTTAATCTAAACTTCCATCAGTGTAAATAATCTGTGTGCCTTTACTTGACCAGATGGCTGAGTGTGTTTAACTCAATATTTCTAGTTGGGGAAACTCAAGAACTTTGAATTCTGGACCAGTAACCTCACATAAATCAATTTAATCATGACAGCACTGTCACGGATCCAAAGAGCAATTTTATTGCAACAGCTGTGATTGAAAAAGAGAAAATTAATTACCTTACATCATAAAAATCAATCAATATGTTTTCAGTGTGAAGCTGGTGTTCCCAAAAACATTTCAAAGGAATGACTCATACTCTCCCATCCATATATGAAGAGAATGCATTTTAACTCAAGAGCTCTTTAATTCTAAAGGCTCTACGTTTACTGCATCAGTATTCTGCATAAGTAGCATTAATCACTTGAAAAATCCTAAATAAATGACTTGTCAGTGAATGCCACGAGAGAGGTTGTGTCATTTTGACTTAACTCTTCACAGCAGTGCTCTCACAGGCTGCCATTGTAAAACTACTCACATAACATGCAGCAAGCATTATAAATAATAAGGCAATCTGCTGTAGGTGTCATCCCTTCTTGCTTTAATAAATAACGGCTCCAGCTCTGCAGTCCCACGTCTCGTACAGTAGTGCTTGTTTTTTACTGTTAAGCTGGAAATCACTGCAATATAATATAAGTAGCTGTATTATTTAACTTCTTAATAACATAATAAATTTAGTCTTGTTTATACATGTTTGTTTGTAACAAATCCTTTAGGGGTATTTCTCTTGGTTTATTCTCAAAGAATGATGGGATTAAAGAGCTTTCCCAATAAAACCATGTGAGTATAGATAAAATTTAAACTGGTCAACTAATGTATGATTTTTACTGTGAAAACCTACGATTGTATCAGATTGTGTGATAAAACATCCTGTTTCTGTTCTGATTTGTGTTCATTGACATGAACATCAGTTGTTAAAGCTGCAATGGCAAATCTGCAAAACAAGCTAGCTTTTAAACACAAACACAAGCTACGTTTACATGCGCCAAATTTCCCCTATTCGACTCAAATCATGGTTGATCGAAAATCCCAAATCTTTGTTTACATGGACACTGACTGAAATGATCCGATCATGCCGTGATGCATGCAGCATAGGTTGCGCAGAGTTGTCTTTCCCGAAAAAAAATTGTAAACAAACGCCATCTTGTCCGCACATCTTTTCCCTTGCATTTTATTTTCTTATTCTTTAGCTTTAGTGAATTCCCGCTTCCTGCATCTTTAGATGCACTTGAGTGTATAACTCGGCATTTCTAGTCTTTCGGCCATCAAGACGTTCAATAATATTGAGCTCCCGTAGTGTTTCCAGTAAAAAAATTGTGTCGGCAACAGACCACTTCTGTTTACCTCCCGCCATGTTTTCCACTTGTCCTGAGCATCTGCAAAGGTGGAAAGACGTCACGCTGAAGTTGCACACATGTGCAGTGGGCATTATTTTACTCCAACAATCCAAATGGATGTGTAGATGGACGTCAATCAGATTGACGATTAGACATAAACACCTCTCTCAATCGGAATGAAATTTCATTCGGATCGGGCCGTATTGGATCAGAATATTCCGATTGACATGTTAGGGCGTTCATTCCGATTACTTGTGCCCATGTAAATGTAGCTACAGTCACAGAACTCTCACCCCTCCCATCAGCTATCATCCCTAGGCCACGCTCTCCTGATACCGGAACCTGCATTGCCACAGTACAAGAGAGAGTGCTAAACACCAATCGCAGTTTTCTAGATCCAAACGTCTTTTGTTGTCCGTGACTTCAAATGGTGTTTTTCTTTTTGAGACTCTGGTAGTTTGTCCTAAAGTTGAAGTGGTAGCAGCCGGCTGTTTCTCCTTCTCTGATATTATTGAGTGGAGAACCTCTCACACCAGTGGTGTTCTGTTGCAAAATGTACGAGTGTGTAATGAGTGGAGGACTCAGTGAAGTGCGAAATGTGCGGTGGTCCAGTGAGGCAGACAACTGGGTGGTCCAATTGTTTGTTTTGGACTGAGCCGTGTTATTGGCTGAGGTTAGAGAACCACTTAATTCAGTTTTTTGTTTTTTCTTTTAAAACCCCACAACATATTTATAGCTATACTATGTTACAACATTGTTAAGAGGCATGAAAAATGTTTTAAGGTAGCTTGTTTTGCAGATTTGCCATTGTAGATTTGATGACCTTGATTGTCTCCAGCGACATCCACAAGAAAGACACACATTATTAGGTTTTCTTCATCTGGATCAAGCTTTGTTTTGGTAAGTTTACTCACTCTAACTCTATTCTCAGGTTTCCTAGACCTTTTTATCAGAGACAACACTAAATTTAAACACAACAAGGAAGTACTCACTATTCGGTTCTTGGCGCTTGTTGGGTATGGTACAACTTTAGTGTCAAAACGCCATGTACCTCTTATTCTTGTAGTTTGCTATTGTATTCTTATTTTTCAATCAATCAGCTTTATTTGTATAGCACATTTAAAAACAATCAGAGACTGACCAAAGTCACAAACTCATATTTTTGTGTAAGTTGGAAAAGAGCAGCATTACTTTGCTTCCTGTGTCCAACCCAAACATTTACAACAGTGGTGTTCAAGGAGAAGACCCAAAGTCTTGATCCAGAATCAAACAAGAACACAAGAAAGATAAAGGTCTGACCTGAAATCCTTGAACTTTATATACCGGGAGACCTAATGACTAACTGGGGCAGTAGTGGTAAATAAGTAATAAGGACCTCCTGTGAAGAGAGACAGCAGAGCAGCAAGCAAACACTCAACAGTGGTAACTGAAAGTTTGTTGTTGTTTTGGGTTATACTGCCACCAGTCTATATTGTTTGGTAGAGTTGGAAAGCTAATCCAACATATTTCAGAATGCAATTTCTAGTAGCAATACATAATACAGCCATGTACTCATTAGTATACTAATAGTATATTAAGAAGAACACGTGCCCCAATAAGTACCATATACATACCCCATAAGTATTTTTACCCAGTACATACCCTGTAAGTACCAGAGTATCATATGTATATTTCTACCCATTTTCTCATAGAAATGTAATTCTACTGTTTCACAGAACCAATTTTTATTTAAACACCAGCTTGATTCTGTGAAAATAAATGCTCACATTTTTAAATGATAAACGTAAGTGACCTGTCCTTGTAGAGCGCCTTCAGAGTCAGAGGACTCCAAAGCGCTTTACACTACAGTCTGTTCATCCATTCACACACACATTCACACGTTAATGATGATGATGAGCTACATTGTAGCCACAGCTGCCCTGGGGCACTCTGACAGAGGCGAGGCTGCCAAACATAGGCACCACCGGTCCTTCTGATCACCACCAGCAGGCAAGAAGGGTGAAGTGTCTTGCCCAAGGACACAAGGACAGAGCCAGGTTTTAAACCAGCAATCAGCAAACTCCTAACCTCTGAGCCACCGTCATCATGGTAAAATGAATTATCTTTAAAAAGTATTATTATTAACAATGTTTCTTCCAATTGGTGCTGCATCTACAGTGATGCGAGTGTTGTACCGGTCTGTCGTGGTGAAGAGAGAGCTGAACCAGAAGATGAAGCTCTCAATTTACCGGTCGAAGTTCCAACCCTCAACTATGGTCACGAGCTTTGGGTAGTGACCAAATGAATGAGATCGCAGATACAAGCGGCCAAAATTAGTTTCCTCAGCAGGGTGTCTGGGCTCTCCCTTAGAGATAGGGTGAGAAGCTTGGTCATCTGGGAGGGGCTTGGAGTAGATCCGTTGCTCCTCCACATCGAGAGGAGCTAGTTGAGGTGGCTCGGGCATCTGGTTAGGATGCCTCCTGGACGCCTCCCTGGTGAGGTTTTCCAGGCACGTCCAACCAGGAGGATGCCTAAAGGGAAACACAAGACACGCTGGAGGGACTATGTTTCTTGTCTAGCCAGGGAACGCCTTGGGATTCCCCTGGAGAAGCTGGCCCAAGTGGCTGGGGAGAGGGAAGTCTGGGTCTGCTTAGGCTGCTGCTCCCGTGACCTGACCCCGGATAAGCGGAGGAAGATGGATGGATGGATGGATGGATGGATGGATGGATGGATGGATGGATGGATGGATGGATGGATGGATGGATGGATGGATGGATGGATGGATGGATGGATGGATGGATGGATGGATGGATGTTTCCTCCATTTGTCAAAATAATGTATCTTAATAAAATTTTCAGGGAAACTTCTCAACAATAAAAGGAAACAATTTCTATTCAATATTTGCTTCAACTAAGTTTTAGATTTTCATCTGACTCATTTCAACAAAATGTGAAAGCAATGACTCAGAATATCAGAATACATTGTGTTCCAACACCTCCATGAACTTCAACTGCATGGCTGATTCTAGACATTTAATAAGCACACACTGGCTTTTAAACAAAGGCTGCTGTGAAGTAAAGATTAGAAGCATGGAGCTTTTTGAAAGTTTGTTACAGTTTTTACAACCAATGAAAACTGGCTCATTGCGCTTATAGCATGAAACCACAGAGGTGCTTGATAAGGGTGCTGTTAAAGTGGAGGTACAATCAGAGCTTATTGAGACGATTATGTAACGTCCATTACCTTGGTACATAATAAATCTCATTATCTTGTTGACAACTGTAAGCAGGTGAGTGGCAGCTATAGGTCAGAATAAATGCTACTTAATGCATTTTCTAAGATTGTTTATATAGACTTCCACAAAGTTTCATGAGCAAATTAAATATGAGCAAAAGCTGTTCAGACATCATATTTTTTAATATGGAAAATCACACAATTTCCTCCTAATACAGCGTGTTTCTCTCTATGGTCTTTTGCTTGTTTGAATAATTAAAGTGACTGAATAAGATTTGGCCATTTTCTTTATTATATTTGATTAAATGACCGAGTAAATGATCACAAATAAACAAATGTACACTGCAGTGGATGTTAATTTTAACATTCAATTGAGATCTACAAAAGTCTCACTCAGGGAAATCCGTGCAAAATCCAATTTAGTCACAAATAAATCACAAAAGTCAGCTTGATCTGGGAGATGATCCATTTCTACATTGTTTGTGACACAAATATGAATATTTATAAAAAGCTTCCCTGTGGTCATGTTTCATGGGAAAACTTGATCTTCACTGTTTTAAAATAAACACTCACCATCTATGATAATGCTGTGTAATCCAAACTGTGTGTGGAGGACTTTTATGATGCAAACATCTCATCACATATTGCAAAAATGCTGTAGTACACACAGTTACTTGGATCCACGTGAAACGTGCGCCGCGTGTCTCCTGGGAAGCGAGAGTGAATTGGAAGATTCAGGATCTGCTCGGCTGAAGAAGGATTACATCCCACAGAGTCTCGTGGGGGGAAAGACACAGATGCTGCATTGATCCTGCTGATAAACACCGAATGGCTCCAAGCTCCAGTAAGTGTCAGGTTCCCGAAACGGAAACACCAAGGCAGCCAGAGATGAACTCTGAAACTGTGCTGGGGGATTTGCAGATAAACCTGTATTATGTGAAATTATCAGAACTAATGTGAGCTATTTGCCAATAATTTCTAAAGTTTTTCACTCAAATGTGACAGCAGGAAACATGAACTTAGTGACAAATGGACTTGGATTATGTGTCTTTTCTAGAACTGTGTGGTCGTTTATCATGAACTGAAACAATTTATTGTTATTTTTCTTATATTTATTATTTTAAAGGGGACATATTATGACATTTTTAGTAAGTTATGGTAGTTCTATGGTCGATACAAAACATGTTTATGAAGTACTTTGCACAAAGTTCCTTTCATATAAAGTGATTTCAGCAGGTTTATTCTTGACAGTTTCAGTACCTTCCAGAATGAGCCGTTTTAGGGTGCTTTCACTTTAAGAAAACACGATGGAACTGGCCACACCCACCCATTCCCCACTCAGGCTGCTATAAGCTGAGAAGCTCCAATATTCAGAAGGGGCTTGGAGTAGAGCCACTGCTCCTTCAGCTGCAGCTCTGGTGGTTCTATTCCATGGGTTCCCAAAGTTTTTTCTTTGGGGACCCCCTTGCCTTTGTCTAAGACAAGCCAGGACCCTCAACCCCAACTCCTACACGCATAAACACGTTAAATATGATAATTTGCCAACTTTATACAGACATACAGAGTTATAATTTTTGTATGTTTGAATCTAGATTGTTCAGCTGCCAGAGAGTAAGGCACAAATATTAATATTGTTAATTGAAAAAAAACATTCACTGTTTCTGTGCAAATAAAGTTGGTAACATTTGAATGAAGCCAAATATTGTCAAGAGGTCACTGTAAATCAGGGATATTTGCTGATGTTTCTGAAGTCCACGGTTTACAGTCTACAACACTGGATGAGTCACTGATGTGACACTGAGCTTCCCCTTTGTTCTTCTGTAGAGATTCCAATAAAACAGTCTTAACAAGGACAATTGATGGTGCTTATGGAGCTGTAACTGTAGGTGACCCTTTGCAAACAGCATTCAAGAGGAAGCTTCCAAAATGTTCCAAGATGTTACAAGTGTTCTCAATTTCCTTGCATGAGTCGTACAGTCACTGTCGTGGCAGCATTTTTGCTAAGTTTGTGCAACAAATTTCCGCTTGCAACAGTAACAGACTTGTCTTACCCTTCTTGATGTAGTCACTGTGTGTGAGAACGTGCCAGAAATGACATCATTCGCCCCACATAGCCTGGTCATTCATAAAACATTTTCCCTAAAGTAACAATTCCAATATGTTACTTTGTATATATTTACACATAAATGGTCACATATTAGAATTCATACATTATCAAATATATATTACGGTTTTCATATATGGCTACATCTATGTATATGAACATGTATTCCAGTTTATGGAAAGCAACAAATCAGTCTGCATTTTTCTATTTATAGTAATATATTGAAACTATATTGACACAATCTGTCAATGTATTTAGTAGGGATGAGCGAGTACACCACTATCTGTATCTGTTCAACCATCTAAATTATCTGTATCTGTACTCGGAGTGGGTGGGGCCTAAACTGGAAGTGGGCGTGGTTTAACGATGTACATTATTTTAAGTCTGAAATTGATATGGATTGATCTCAAGTTGCTATATGTATTGTTTATTTGAAAACTATTTACAGATCAGCCTCAGAATTGATATTCAGTGTTTTTGATCACAATAGTAAAGGAACGATCACAGAACAAGTTTTTCAATAAACTCAGAACATGAATACTAAAGTGCACGAATGAATATAACTGAACTCATACTAGAATAAGACACAACTTTTTAAATTTTTTTAAATTTTATGATCAAACTATTTTTTTTTAAAGTTCTTGGCATTTTCCTCACACAAAGTTAAACAAAACAATGTTGATTAAGGTGTGTGTGCGCGTGTCTGTGTGAGAGGGAGAGAGAGGTTTTTCTACTGACCAAATAGTCCTGTGCCGTATTTCGAGAGAGAGAGAGAGAGAGAGAGAGAGAGAGAGAGAGAGAGAGAGAGAGAGAGAGAGAGACCGCTACGAAACAAGTAACTTTAAATGTTACACAAACTGAAAAAGAGGCGAGCTGAAGTGGGGAGTACTGATTACTGAAGCAACGTGACGAGAGAGAGCTACAAGCACACAGAGGCATCAGTCACTGTCGTGTGTGAGCGGAGCGCAGCTCCCGGCACGGCAGAGATGGTTTTGAGTGTAGGGAGGGGCGGGCGCTCTGTGTGACTGGCCAATCACAGAGCGTAAAGGCAGTCAGTTACCCAATGAGGATTCTCCTTCCACCCGAACACAGATAATCATGAATTTTACTCGGTTTATGCTCGTACTCGTCAAAAATGCATTATCCGTACCCTAGGCTCATCCCTAGTATTTAGCCTACTATGAAATGTTCACATTTTAGATAAAAATTTGATATTAATTTGTTAATGATAACATTATTTAACAAGATGTCTTAAACTCAAAGTTCTCTGAGAAACCGTTTTTTAATTGTTATTTTTGAAACATGATTGGTCACTCTGAGTTTCACATGTAGGCTGAACGTGAAAATAGTCTTCTACACCTATTTCCTGCATTAGCTGCTGATAGAAAATAGACAGGGAAATGCTTGGATTAGAAAAGTCAATCAACTGCACGTCACATTGAAAATTAGCATTCATGGACTCACCTATCTTGGCTCACAATGGGGAAGGCTGTTGTTGATTAACCCTAAATCCACACTGGAGGCATCAGCGATGCAGAACGGCAGCGGAACGTCACTGCTTCAAATAGAATCCATTATAGTCTATGGGGTTTATCCAAACCGGCCGCACTGCTAAAGATAAGACTGGGTTCTATTTTTGCTGCTGTCTCCTCCAGACTTGTGTTATTTGTGGACATAAAACATCAACGTTGCAAAGCAAACAGAGTCAGTGGTAGAGTCACGTTGCTTTTTGCCAGTCAGAAGTGAGATGTTCAAATATCAGGAAATAAGACTCAAAATCTTGCCGTCTGAAGCTCACCTCTCCTCTGGCTAACTTCTACTTCCTGAAACAGGAGCGCCAGTGCTTTTTTCCCAACAGAGATCGACTCACAAGGCATTCATTTATATAGGAAACCACTGCAAATTTATTTAAAAAACAAACAGGTGAACTTGTTCTTTAATGACATTCAGGAATGGTTTAAAAAAGTATAAATCAGTACACCACAGGGTTTTATATTTTTATTCTGTATAGAACGGTGTGATCTCAGTGGAAAATGTGAATATTTTCTCGTGTGTTCCACTAGTTGCCAACAGTCACAGTGAGCTGCAGACCAATGCTGATTATCACAGTTGGCTCTAATTTCTCCAGCAGTTGAGACTTCCAAAGGTTAGAAGGTTGAAAACATCATAATATTTAAACTGATCAATTGAAACAAATAATGTTTAGGCTCTACATTTTCTAGAGAGAATGCGCTTTCAGCGTTAAAATAATCAACTTTATACATTATACAAGACTTTCCAAGAAGCCATGCTATAAAAGACCATGAGTCACCTGACAAATTACAATGGACAAATGGAGAAACCTTGACAGTGATCACTCTGTGGAACTGAACCCTCCCGACCTCACACAAGAGGACCCTTCATGAATAAGACAGGATGCAGCCGAGCAGAGGAAACACAACAATCTCACCCTTGCTGCTGTGTGATTTGCTCAGCGTGAAATGACTGTAGTGTTTGCATGAAGTGCAGCCACAGCTGGCCATCAGGTAAAGACTGTGGAGAGAGGTCCAACTGGGCCTTATGAATTAGGGGTACATTTATTGAGTCTCCAGGGAGGTCTGCTGATTGCCTGCAGCACTCCTAATTGATTTAGTGCAAGGTCACAGCCTGAGTGACAGAGGGTAAAAGAAGGAATTTCCTGTTTCTGCATCTATAATTCAGTGGCTTCCTGTGTGTGTAAGAGAGTGGAGGGTTGTATAGAAACACGTTTATTAATTCACAGGAGCCTCACTGAGATATGTGGCCACCACACATACACAGTACTGTGCAAAAGTCTTCAGCATCACCTCAGCCTCTTTACCAGGGAGCTGGATTCTTTAAATGTATTTTGAACACCTCTCTTGGTTCGTTGAATTTTTTTTTTTCTTGAGATGTTATGTTGCTTTTTTTAATGTCTTTTCCTATTTTGGTTATTTTCTAGTTTTGCATTCCAGTACCATATTTCATGGTGCTGTCATTGGCTTTAACTCAATTTTGTGATTTTGTGTAGCTTTAATTTAATTTCCTTTGTCTGTTCCGCAGCCTGTTTTATTTCATGCCTGTTCGCCCCGCACAGCTCACACTCCAAGAATTTGGTCTTTACTCCCTTCATGTAAGCATCATTTCTTGTTAATGGTAGTCTGATCCTCCTCTTTTTATCATTGTGTAATAGGTTTTACAGCCATGCCCTTTTACCTCATTGTTCTCTGAAAAATCTGTTGTTTTCAGGGTATCAAGCCACTCAAACCTGATCTATTGTTTTTTTGTATTGAAGAAGCCTTTAACCCTATGAAGTAAACTTGTTTACATTCAACTACTTGAAAATAAATGTAAGTAAAAGCAGCTGTTCCCTTTATCACATCAATCTACAGATTAAATTGGGAAGTTTTAAAGATGCAGGGGAAATGTAGAGCAAAGCCCTGAAACAGGATATAAGATATGCATCTGACCTTTCAGTTGATCCATTTACTGTATGCCATGTTTCTAGCTAAAAGCTCTTTAAATGAAGTCAGCCTTTAAATGAAAATGAAGTGAAATGGAAAGTTTTTACCTGTAAACGTTTAAAAGGTTCAAAGGTAGTTCATAAGGATTTTTGAATGCACTACATATAAAAAATTAAAAACATTGTCTTTACTAGTTTACCCTAATCCTAACCCTTCTGATTAATTCAAGAATTTAGCCTTCATACCATTATTGTCACTCACTTTTTTACATTTTTCACAAAGGTTAGTTTTCCCAGCTACTTATTTAAATAATCTGTTTGGTAAGCTGTCATTCCATCATCATCATCATCATCAAATTTGTCTACAAGAATGACACTTTGAGTGAAGCTAATTACAGACCAATCATATTCCTAAATATCTCTGAGATTGCAAAGAAACTGTTTGCACAGATTAAACATCTAAATAAACATTTATTACATTACATGCTGTTTGGGTTTTGGTGTCAACAGTCTGTTTTTAAAAGATCAACATTTCCCTTAATAAGTGTTTGGGATCAGTCTTCAGCTTTTAAAAAGGCCCATGTCTCAAGTTGTGATGGCTTTTTGTCTAAATTGATAAATGTATTTTTTATTAAAAATCAGAAAACAGTGTGATAATAGTGTAATTCTTACCTTGACATCCATGTAGGAGTCCCACAAGGCTCTGATCTTAGCCCAATTTTATTTTCATGTTCTAGTAATGATTCATTTATGCTCAGATGTTGACAAATGTGTACAGATGACACAGGTTTTTTTTTACTCTTGAAATATACACATCCATCAAGCATTTGTGACTCTTACATCAGCAATGGCTCAAATATAAAGGTGACTGATTTTCTCTCTGCCATAGAACATAAACTGTGTTTACAAAACAACCGTCAATAATTTGGCACTCTAATATTTTTGTGAGGTAATATTATACTTGATATTGTACCTAAATGAAGCTGTCGTTGGATCATGTTGGACTCCACCCCATCTGGAGTTTATGTTCATGTTAGTTTATGTTGCACCTGTGGGATTTCATCGCAGAATTAAATCATTATCAAAACTACACATGCACTCTCCTACTCTTTAGGCGAATATAACGTCACATTTTAATGTAAAATACAAGTTTTTTTGAACTGTGTGAAACAGAAATCCTGCTAACTTCAATCACAAAAAGTCTGTTCTGTCAATATCTGACAAGAAATCTCTTTCACCAGATGGTGGAGGAATTCTTACATTTTTACCCTGTGGCAAATGTATAAGTACTGTCAGTATGAACTGAATACATGCAGGGTTTGCTCATCTCTTTAACAATGGGTAATACTTTGTTCATTGTGTGCTGTTCTGTTAACCGGGGTTGTGTTGTACACATTCAAGCTGTCCAAACCCTCCATTTGCCAACACCCCCCTCTATGCTGTCCCTTTGAAGGTCTGATGCATTTCCCTCTGGTGTCTCAAGACTTTTGAACCAGCCACACAAACACACTGCCAGTTTCATGAGAGAGAGAGTTTTGTTTTTCTTCTCTTCTGCATTGCTTGAACTCATTACAAATAGACAAACATGGCTGTGTTGCAAAATCTGTAATACAATTCCACAAGTTGGCAGATGAAGATGTTCCATCACTTGAAACAAAGAGCAGGGTTATTTCGTTTCTAGGTACTTTAATGGCTAAAAAGTGTCTCCTCAAATCCCAGAAGCAATTTTGTTTTGGCAGAGACTTAAAACTCATTCCAGAAGGAATGTTAGTGTTCTTTTATCTGAAGACAAAAACTTGCCCATATTTTATTTCTGTGTCAACCTATTTCATTTTAAAAGCACCTTAGTTGAGACACCAATGACCCTTTAATCTGAAGTGTGTGAAATAACCTCAAATTGTTTTTTTAACTGATGATCTGTGCAGTGGTAAGATGAAAAAGGAAAGAAGAGGCTGCAGTTTATTTGCTCTTAAACAGAAGTGTACTTCATTTCAGCATGCAAGCTGTTCACCAAGAAAATTTAAAAAATATATATACTGGATCAATCTCAGATTTCAAACAGCCTGGAGCAACCAGAGTGTCTCAACCACGCAATATTTTCCACAAACACCACAAAAAAAGTAATTTCCCATCATTTTAAGAAAAACATCTGTCACTTCAGGGGGCTTCATCCCCTGTCGCACTAAACAGGTTTATGCTAACAAAACGCCAAATGTCTCCTGAGGATCCACAACAGAATTATAGCGGCAGGCATGGGATTTGTTGAATGATTCGCTACCTCTGAGGTTCAGGCCTTAATCACATTTCCAGCTTGTGCTTAAGTCTCACTTTTTGTCCTGGTGGATTTTGCAGCCAGAAACTCCAATGAGAAACTTTTTGGAACAGCTCCGTTTCAGACAGAGCAGTCTTTTAGAAGCACATCTGTCTGGGGAATAAGATGCTCTCTGTATCATACAAAAACATGAGATGTGACTGATTCAGCAATTTATCTGGGCTGAACAGCTTTATGGAGGATTGTTGTGCTGCCATGTGGGAAATTTTGTTTGGATGTTGCATAGTGGTGGTCTTTGAAAGTATTCCCATTTAAAATGTTTTATCTGTTCATTTGATGAACAAGCATCCGATGTGGGATAATGGTGCCAGATATTTTTGTCTGTTTTCTGAAAAGGTAAGAAAATACAATGGAAAGGAAAACATAATCTGTTTATTTTTAACATTTTATTAATTTTACTTAGTTCAGTTGCACAAATTCACTCAAAAAAATTATCTCAACACGCTGTATAGCAATGGTTCAGATCCAGATTAATCAGTTAATCCTATTGCATTATAATCAGATTCAGAAGATAAAAAAATGTCAGTTAAGATGTTGCTCTATTTAAGGAAATAAATAGCCTGGGAAACCAACCTATATACACTCATTGGCCACTTTATTGGGTACACCTGTCCAACTGCTCGTTGACACAAATTACTAATCAGCCAATCACATGGTGGCAACTCAGTGCATTTAGGCATGTTGACATTATCAACATGTGGTTCAAACCGAGCTTCAGAATGGGGAAGAAAGGTGATTTAAGTAACTTTGAACGTGGCATGGTTGTTGGTGCCAGACGGGATGGTCTGAGTATTTCAGAAACTGCTGATCTTCTGGGATTGTCACGCACAACCATCTCTAGGATTTACAGAGAATGGTCCAAAAAAGGGAAAACATCCAGTGAGTGGCAGTTCTGTGGGTGAAAATGCCTTGTTGATGCCAGAGGTCAGAGGAGAATGGCCAGACTGGTTCGAGCTGATAGAAAGGCAACAGTAACTCAAATAACCACTCGTTACAACCAAGGTATGCAGAAGAGCATCTCTGAAAACATAACACGTGGAACCTTGAGGCAGATGGGCTACAGCAGCAGAAGACCACACCGGGTGCCATTCCTGTCAGCTAAGAACAGGAAACTGAGGCTACAATTCACACAGGCTCACCACTCAGCTTGAGAGCTGACCAAAGTGCTTCCCATGAAGTACATTGCAACACAATGAAATAAAAACTGATTGACAAACAAAAGATCACAAGATAAAATCAAATACTAGATATAATCACAGACATGATCATCATGGGAGTATGGGGTACCAGGCCCCTTGATACGGGCTGTTAGGTCCCTGTACAACCAGTGTCAGAGCTTGGTCCGCATTGCCGGCAGTAAGTCGGGCTCGTTTCCGGTAAGAGTTGGACTCCGCCAAGGCTGCCCTTTGTCACCGATTCTGTTCATAACTTTTATGGACAGGATTTCTAGGTGGGTCTTGTTCACGAGTGAGGGAAAGGTGGAGCGTGAGGTCGATAGACAAATTGGTGCTGCGTCTGCAGTGATGGAGGCGTTGTACCGGTCTGTCGTGGTGAAGAGAGAGCTGAGCCGAAAGGCGAAGCTCTCGATTTACCGGTCGATCTACGTTCCTACCATCATCTATGGTCACGAGCTTTGGGTAGTGACCGAAAGAACGAGATTGCGGATACAAGCGGCCGAAATGAGTTTTCTCTGCAGGGTGTCTGGGCTCTCTCATCTGATTAGAATGCCT
Source organism: Aphyosemion australe (assembly GCA_006937985.1). Taxonomy (NCBI): domain Eukaryota; kingdom Metazoa; phylum Chordata; class Actinopteri; order Cyprinodontiformes; family Nothobranchiidae; genus Aphyosemion; species Aphyosemion australe. The sequence goes on from SSNS01000009.1 coordinate 5,291,154, forward strand.
CCTGGTGAGGTTTTCCGGGCACATCTAACTGGGAGGAGACCCAAAGGAAGACCCAGGACACGCTGGAGGGACTATACCTCTCGTCTGGCCAGGGAACGCCTTGGGATTCCCCCGGAGGAGCTGGCCCAAGTGGCTGGGGAGAGGGAAGTCTGGGCCTCCCTCCTTAAGCTGCTGCCCCCGTGACCCGACTCCGGATAAGTGGAGGAAAATGATGACATGAGGGCAGCAGTAGCTCAGGAGGTAGAGCGGGTTGTCCAGTAATCGGAAGGTTGCAGGTTCGATCCCGGCTCCGGCCAGAGAGTGCTGCTGTGTGTCCTTGGGCAAGACACTTAACCCGCTTTGCCTGCTGGTGGTGGTCGGAGGGACTGGTGGCGCCAGTGCTCGGCAGCCTCGCCTCTGTCAGTGCGCCCCAGGGCAGCTGTGGCTACATCGTAGCTCATCCCCACCAGCGTGTGAATGGGTGAATTGAGTTGATTGTGTTGTGAAGCGCCTTGGGGGGTTGTAGAACCCTAAGAAGGCGCTATACAAATACAGGCCATTTACCATTTACCATTTACCATGATCATAAAATTATAAATCATAAAATGTTTCAGGCTGCTGGTGGTGTTGTACTGGTGTGGGGGACATTTTCTTGGCACACTTTGGGCCCCTTACTACTAATTGATCATCGTTGCAACGCCACATCCTACCTGAGCATTGTTGCTGACCATGTCCATCCCTTTATGACCACAGTGGACCCATCTTCTGATGGCTACTTCCAGCAGAATAATGCACCATGTCATAAAGCTCCAATCATCTCAGACTGGTTTCTTGAACATGACAATGAGTTCACTGTACTCAAATGGCCTCCACAGTCACCAGATCTCAATCCAATAGAGCACCTTTGGGATGTGGTGGAACGGGAGATGTACTGCCGACACATCTGCAACAACTGTGTGACGCTATCATGTCAATATGGACCAAAATCTCTGAGGAATGTTTCCAGTACCGTGTTGAATCTATGCCACGAAGGATTAAGGCAGTTCTGAAGGCAAAAGGGGGTCCAAGGTGATACTAGCAAGGTGTACCCAATAAAGTGGCCGGTGAGTGAATGTGAATATATAGTCTAGCCACGACCCATAAACAGAGCTCAGTCATGGGGCGGAATCTACAGTTATCTTTCAAACTGTCTCCACATGCTATTGGACAACAAACAACGTGACATACTCACCATTGAAGAAGATGCAAATATAAAGGACTTAAGTACCTCTATCTGCTTGTTTATCTTGAGAGGTGCTATATAAAAATTGTTTCTTCTTCTTGAATCAAAGAAAAGCCCCAAGTCTAAATAGTCCAAAGTTGATGTCAAAGAATGAACTGCCATCTTATTTGTTCCGCTCCCTTGCATATCCCGCCTACCAAACCCATAGAGCACTGTGATTGGCCTAATACAAAACTGTTCAAGCCAATGGTAGACCTGCTGAGGCTCCTATAGAGCATGGCTAGACCGACATGCAGAGCAAAATCATTTTGCTTCGGCTCCTGTCTGTCCAGATTTCTAGGCTAGGAAATAAGCACTGATTCAAATCTTGTCTTCAACAATAATCCTCCATCATGAGCAAGTACAGAAGAATGTGATAATGAATTGAAAACAGAAATTAAGCAAAAGCACCAACACTTATTGAAATTATGGGAAACTTTGTAGCCTAACAACCTCTGTCTGTAAAATTCTGATAAATATTTGAAAACTAAAGATTTATGCTAACAAAATACCAAACGCCCTCTGAAGAGTCCTTAACAGTCCCATTGATTTCACATAAAAACACAGATGTGCCTTTATTTCCACTGTTTTTACATTTTGAGAGAGGTATTTGTGTACAATGTTTTAAACCTCTATAGAGTGAGACAAATGAAACAGAATGCAAAGCTCTTTCCCACATTCATGAGGACCCTTAATTATCTCCTATTGTTGCTTATAAAACTTGGGTGTTTTCTTTCCTACAAGGTCAGATTGTAAAAACAGCTAAATATGGTTCATCATTGCTGAAATAAGCAAAAGGATTCTTTGGTAAAACAGATTGTTCTGATGCTGGCATGTGCTGCCCCAAAACGAGTGGAAATCATTGATCATTAATAACGCTTTGACAGATATGATGTGTTACCCTTAACGTGCACTAATGCATCATCATACGATAACAGATGAACGGTTTTGGGCGTTTTTATTGAGCTCTAATGCTGACGCCACAGAAAAACAGATCTATAGCATGTTTGTGTGAAGCAATAGTTACAGACAGAATATCAGGTCTATGATGTTTATGTGCGCTGCTCTTCCATAGGAGTCTGAGCTGCTCAACACACTCCGGATGTCTGGGGTGAAGAAAAAACTGATTGATTTGAAATTTTCTCTGCATTGTCATCCACCAGATCTAGATGGTGCAGTAACAGCAATTCCAACAATTGTCCTGAAGTAAGAAAATGCAAACATTTTCTTGGTCGTCTTAGTAACTGTGGAAACGGGGTTTTGAGTAATCAGCTGAAATTATATTGGTAATAAACCACACTTTCTTCAATAAATGATGCAATAAATCCAACAAATTAGGTCTCCAAGAATATCTAGTAACAACCCAGGTTGACAAAACTAACACTGGTTAATGTTTTTGTTTTTTCCTGACTGTATCAGCTGCCTATAGGTCACATTTACTAACATAGATATTTAGGGAAGTGATGCATCAATGTAGAAATCAGTAGCTGGGTTATCTCACCATGAAACCATAATGAAGGGGTCTTGTGAAACCAAGGCGCCTCTGTGGTCTTTTTATGTGTAATCAATGGAAATGTTGAGGTCCTTAAATAACCCCCGCCCCTCGCTGGTTGAACCATGTCCTCAGGCTTTATGTCCATGTGGGAGGAAGGGAAAGTGGGCTCAGTTTCACACGCAGGCCAATGCATGTGGGACGGAGCAGAGAAATATACAAATGATGGATTCTTTTTCCCTTTTGAATTCAAATATGGAGGCCATACATCTTTAGAGGGTCGAATTACAGCGGCTCTTGCAGACCTGTTCTTCAGATTGATGAGAAGACAGATGAACTTAAAACCCCAAGAGCCAATTTAGTCATCAGTATGGACAAACTAAAAGGGATGGCAGTTATTTATGAAGTATTAGAGTGTTGGACATCTTTGGTTGCTTTTATTTAGAGAATCATTTCGTGCCATTCTTAATATCTGGCTTATGTAAATCTATGGAAAAGCATCTTTCCATCTTATAAATTCATTGCATTAAAGTGAAGTTTTTTTATTGCTGAACATTAATTAAGAAAGAAAACAGCTTGATATGTCACATAAATATTTCCTCAATGCTGATGAAACTTCTTGAATATTTTCTAAACTAATATTATGGTTAAATTGATTTTAAAAAAGTGTTTAATTCTGTTGGACATAAATGTTTTTTTGTGTTCCCAGCAGTCTGCTTTAATGTGTTGCTGCTCATTGCAAATTAGAAACAAGTTTTTATATTTTCATACATCTGCTTGCTGTGAATGCAGAAGTTTAATCTCAGTCAGTTTTTGTAATCTAAATGAGGAAACTGTCTGATTACCAGAAATATCTTGTCTCGTTCATGTCTTGCATCACAAGGAATAGATTCCTGTTGTAATTGGTTCACAAATGTGACCTTTTATGTGATGAACAGTCCATTAACCAGCTGCCCACAGGATGTGAGAGAAGCCCTTGATATTGAAAAGTGTCTTATCTAGCTGAGCTATCTTGCTTGCATGCTTATGATTCCGACTGGTGAGAATAAGCTGCATATAATTGGACATTGTTGCTCCTTTTGCATCCCTGATTTTGAAAGGCCACAGCTAAAGAAAAAAAAGCATCAGTCTCATCCAGAAAGATGTGTTGAATGTCCTGCAAGAGATGTGGAAATGAGATGGTGAGATAAATCTGAATAGCCAGAGTGTTTCAAATGCCTCATTTGCACCACATGAGTCAGACCGTATTTGGTCTCAGTGGGAATATCTGGCATGACCTTAAAACAAAAAAATCCATCCAGGCTTTCGCAGTTGATCACACATGACCTCTTTCACATATATCACAATGGTCTCATTTTAATTGGCCAAGCATCAGACTCAGAGTTAAATTATAGAGTAGACCTCCCAAAGGCTTTCACATACAGTGAGCAGAGGAGTAGCATACAAAACTTTTTTTGTCAATTGTGCTAATAATAATTCCATTATATTGCATTTTTTATAAGCCACTGGAAAAGAATAAAGACTCAATTGTCTAGAACATCCACACAAATGTGGTGCACATCATAAAAATATATTTGATTATAATTTTTAGATTAAAGGTGCATGAAGTAAAAATGGTAAATGGCTTGTATTTATATAGCCCCTTCTAGAGTCCTACGACCCCTCAAGGTACTTTACAACACATATAGTCATTCACCAACACACACACACACACCCATTCACACACTGGTGATGAGCTACAATGCAGTCACAGGTGCCCTGGGGTGCACTGATGGAAGAATGACATCCTGTGGTCAAATTTGGGTACTGCAGTCTGAGTATCAAAACAAAGAGTCCACTCTGAGCAACTGTAGCTAGTTACGTATCAGCACCAGAAGATTCTAGATGACAAGCAAAGACGAGTCATACACAGTAAGTTGATGAGTAGATAAATACATTTCATTGTAATATTGAGTTATTGATAATTGAAAAGTAGCTTGAGATATTTTTAGAGACAACTATTTGTTTTTAATCTACCGTTAGCATTGTTAGCTCAATGTTAGCCTTTAGCCTTTTTTACCTGATATAAGGGTAAAACAAAAGGCTGTCATGGCTTCTTAGGGGTACAAGAAATAACTTCTGGGTCGCTTCTGTCCACAATGCTGCTGCCTTTTGCTGGCTGGTGTCGAATTACAAATGCCAGTGCCAGTGTTTTCCGCCAAATACTTGACAACCCTAACCCGGCTCAATAGGGTATTCTACAGTTGACGTCACCACGCAAAGGCTTCTGGGAAGGGCCATACTGATAAGCCGCATTAACAATAGAAAATATACAGTTTCAGAGCGTTTTGACATCGATATGAAGGCATAAAATGGAGGAAGTTGTTTTGACAAAAAAAAAACATACCAGAGAGCTTTTCTTGATGGCGACCCTGCTAATTATCGATCACCAGAACTGAAGCACTAGCTCAAATGTCACGGTGAAAGTAAAAACTAACCCTCGCTAGTAACGCTGTTGTTTTAAACGCCATTATTCCCATCACGGCTCCTTCTTGAGTAAAATAAAAATAAGTTCATTACTCACAGTGCTCAAGTAACATTTTTTCAAGGTAGTTTTTTAACTGTCAGGTTATCATTTGTGTCCCTACTTTTTATATTCCACTCACCTCTGGTCAAAAGCCTTTTTCGTGGACGTTTGGGTGGACATGCTGTTTGGCCCAGACGTTCAGCTGGACCGCTGCCTCCTTGTTAACTTTCCTCCATTAACAACGCTGCCTCCACTCTCCGTTAACAACACTGCCTCCACTCTCCGTTAACAACGCTGCCTCCACTCTCCATTAACAACGCTGCCTCTAACTCTCCGTTAACAACACTGCCTCCACTCTCCGTTAACAACGCTGCGTCCTGCATTAATTCTCCTCCGCTGCTCCTCCTGGATAACCCCACGTCTGAGAGCGTCGTTACGACCGGCGGCTGGTCATTCTCGGATGTAGGACTTTCCCCTCCAGGAAGATGTAAGTAACAAATATACGTGCTTTTCTTGATCTGCTCCACACAGTTAAAATCCGCTCGTCCAACTTAAAAACTACCACCGCTTTGCTTCTTCTGTCTTTAGCTTAGCCCGTGTAGCTTTCCAGCTGTTTCACGTGGTGTCGGCCTGAAACTGGCGTCTCCGGTTCTGCAGCGTTATACTATTGATTTTACCGGCTTTGGAAAAGGGATAAAAAGTCCTCTCCAACATCCGATCTGGGCGTCTAGAGTCAGATTAGCACCTCTCCCATCAGCAGCGTTAAGTTCCTTGCTGTTTGAAAATCTTTAGGAGACGAAAAAATAACTTTAGCTAGATCGGAGCGACTCAGAACCATAGGAACCCATACTAAAATATAGATTGTTTGTATGACCATATTTCCCAGAGTGCTTTGCGGCAATCTATTTTAGCTACTGTAGAAAGCTCTATTATGATTGGCTCTGGAGCCAGGAAGTATGGAGGTGGGACAGATTGTAAACAAAGACTACGTCCCTCTTTGGCCTTTTTAAAAGGAGAAAAACTGACAACCCCCCAGGCAGCTGAGAATGAAATCTGTTTGACTGTAACGTTTGTTCCAACATGATTGAGACATTTAATTCTTTTGTGATTATTTCACTGTAGAATTCTTACTTATTGTATCTTTGATTTCTACAGTACAAAATGAACTTTTGCTCATACAGGAGCTAGCATGCCTGCAAAGCTCTGAACATCAAGTTACTGTCAGAAAAAACATTAGAAACACCACTATAATCAGCTCATTATCTGAAACGAAAATGATTCTTTGAGGTTCATTTACTTATCATTTGTTGCATTTTTTTCCTCTACATGCATTGTGTTAGTGCAATGTTTTCACCTTGTTGAGAGCTTCTTTCTTCTACACAAAGTAAGGTCTGTGCTCACTAAACTATATCAGCTATAAAAAAATGTAATTTTCAGATAGTCAAAACCTTGTGCTATTATATTCTGGTGTAATGTAACAGCCTCCGTTTGAATGATTCACAGCTCAATTCTTCATGTTCCATTCCACAGTCTCAGGCAGCACAGCAAGATTTATTTGATGCCAATGAGGCTTTAAACGTTTCTTACTGAAGATGAATGTGAGGTTACTGAGCTGCCCACAATGTTTTAAAAGCAGCACAGATAACTACATGGCAGAGGAACTGCTGATAATTTGTAACACCGTGATGGTAACCAAGAACATTATTTCAGCAGAAATGAACCACAGAAATCTCAAACATTGATCAAAGCGGTCGGGTCACTCGGCAGCCATGTTTGTGTTCCCAAACCAGTGCTTCTCTTGTGTTTATTTTAATGCAGGGTGAGCTAAAGTGCAATAACTTCCCTTCAGGTCGGCTGATTTCACATGAAGCACTCATTCATCAGTTAATTCTGGGGTGTCCCTTCGAGGCAGCAGTGGTATCTGTTGTGGTAACTGATGTGGACAGAGTTAATGTTGGTTGCAGATTGTTTCCATATGGGACCCGTTTCAAGCACAGCCGCTGTGTTTGGGTCTAAGAACCAGCTCTCATTTCATAGTTTGGACACTTCAAGCAACCAAAGAGGCATTTAGAAAACTTTTGCACTTGGAGTCATAAACAAAGCCGACCACTATGACCTCGGCAGATAACTCAACGGTAAGTAGGTGGACTTCAGTGAGCAATGGTTTAGTTACTTGGCATGTTTATTACCACTCAGTGGAACTATATTAAAAATAAACAATAATTACTTGACCTGACAACCTGAGGAAAGAAAAAAGGAAAATAAAATAAGTATATTGAGACATTATGATGTCAAATCAAGCTGAAATTGTACTAAATTCATAACTAAAAGTTTAGTTTGATCTGTAGCTTCAGCAATTTATAAAAAAATATCCTCTATAAAAACAGTTGATGAACACATTCTTTGTTCGCTACAGCTGCATAAATGTTTGCATCACTTCACTCTTAGGATTTTGGAGCAAAAATAACAAAGATTCCCAGGGTGATGCACTCACGTGGAAGTTTTACTTGTTTTCCATGAAAAACATGGGAAATTAGTCTGAATGATGAATGATTTCATCTAATGCAATTTTACCTTGTGCTTCCTTGAAAAGCTCCACAGGCCATGCTGGCTGCTCCGTTACTTTCAGACTGTTTATACTCTAAATACTACTGGTCATTATAATGTTAGAGGATGAAATTGACCTTTCGCCAAGCCCCGCCCCCCTTAGTTACTGTTACCAAGTCCGACAATAAGTGGATCAAATACTGCAGCTCCGCAGATATCCGCGATAGAAAGAAGTAGACAGATGCGTGTCGGCGACCTTTTATGGAGCAATTCCTCCTCAATATCATCCAGATCGAGGCAAAAGGGTTACAGTATGCAGTGGAGGGATACATTAGTGTCAGCTCTGCTGAGCGAAGCATAGCAGGGAACAAGGAGTTGGGAGTTTGGGAGAAGGTCCGGCGTCCGGGGACGCGTGGATCCAAGGAGCGGTGGCAGCGACGCGGTGTCCCTGTGAGCTGTCAGATGATCTGAGCTGCAGGCAGCTCTAACGGAGAACAGCTCCCGGCGCTCTGCATCGCTATCATCTCAGCTGTCTTTTTATAAAATGTAACTTTTTACGCCCGTGTTTACTTTCATTTTTAATTCCGGCATTAATTCATCACGTGATCATGACACCACCCGCTGTTGCGCAAAAGGCTTAATGTGCGTTTATAAGACACACAGTTGAGGCAATATTACGCTGATTTGCCGGCACGGTGTGTCTTATAGGGCTTTAGAACCTACGTCATCGCGCAATGCATTGTGGGTTTGCTGCGCCATCTTTGTTGTCCACAAACCAAAACAAAAGAGAGAAGAAGGTAACGTGCTTAAAAGCAGCTCCAAAGACAAAGGAATATATCGAGACAAATTGCGTCTGGATGCCCAAAAAAAAAGGATACTTACAGAAGATCGAGTGACTTGGAAATGCGGACCCGTACGAAGTATGGCAGTGGAGAAGAGACCCAGAGAATCTACCCCTTTGTTCTTCCCATAAATATTTTCATATCTTGTCTGTGGAATCAGTGCGTACACCGCGAACCAGTTAAGGAATTGCAAGTCTTTGGAGGCGCACATTCGTTCACCAAGGGTTGTGTGCATTTTTAAGCCTTCATGCAAAGGTAAGTCACTTTTACTACTGAGTAAAAATCAGACAAAATTCTGATAACTTTGAGAATCCCACTCACTCTGAAAATAATTGCTATTTGCTCACTTCGTAGCTGCTTTGTGTTCTGTGATAATAAAAAGATAAATCTGATTTTAGTTTAATACACCTATTAATGAACTGCAGAAACTCCTAACCACGTTATATTTTCATAACTCACAGCTGAAATTTAAACAGAACTTGATGCTGATTCTCTATTGAAAGTGATACCATTCTTACATTACATCAGTCCAGTTTTTCTCCCAGTATAAATGCCAATTTTCTGAACAGGTCCATTGTTATATTAGCAAATATTAGATTTTTTTAAAATATAGCATAAATGTGTGTTTCCCTGGCCTTATGCATGTCATTACAGTAATGTGTTTTTTCTGTTGCAGGTACTGCACTCCCAAAGGCTGAATGAACCAGCCAACCAACCTTCCATGGGTCATTGTGAGGGTTGCTGGCAAGGTTGAATCTGCCCACTGCACCTGTATGGCTGGAGTTGCTGAGAGCTGCACCCATGTTGTGCCTGAAGAAATCCCAAGAGTTCTTCCAGAAAGTGTGCCTTCCAGAACTAGTTGGAAAATATTTCTTCAAGTGCAGTTCTGTTCAAAAGGACCCTTAATTTAGCATTTGATGGGTTAAGATTGTTGCTTAACATTTATGGCTGTGAAAATACATTACTAAAAAAGTAAGTCACCCACCTGCCAGGGTCTGACTCAAACCACTATTCCTGTTCATGACTTGTGCAATAAAGAGTTTTGTATATTTGCACCAAGCTATCTTTGCACTATAATGTTTTTTTGCTTTAATGTATATAACTGTTTATCAAGAATAAAGGGATAAAGTTCTTGATTAGCATTCAGTGAATACATTCAAAAGTTGAATAAATAAAAATAAAGGATGAAGAAATTCTTTAAATGTTTTGCTTTATTCAATTTACTTCAAAGAACAAAAGCAGATCAGTTAATGTATAGAAATGACATTAAGGTTTAATGTCAAATTGTTAACATATAAAACATCGATTGTGTCAGTACACGTAGAAGACAGAGTTTTGTGGGAAAAGATGGCAAAGATGCTGGACAGGTAGATCAAGTCTCAGACGCATGAGTGTGAGTCAAAGCATTTGGAAACACGAGTTTCTTTGATGCTGGCAGGAAACCTTTACCATTGCAGAACAAGAACATTAAAATAGCAAAACAAGGTAGTCCGGTGTAATATTTGACTTTTTCAGTGTCACCTTTTAAAAATAATTCATTCAACTCCCTCTTTTTCAACTCTGACCGGAGCCTTCTGTTCTCCTCCAACAACCGGTTCTGCTCATATTCTCGGTTCTGTTCACATTCCATCTTCTGGCATTTTTCTTCGGTTTCTCCCTCAGTCTGATCTCCATTCTCTACATGTGCTGTCCCAGCTTCCACTTTTCCAGCATCCCCTTGGACCACTGCCTCCATCGTGAGGTGATTACGGTGTTGTTCGTCTGTCAGGTGCATCTCTGGCAGCTCCACATCTAAAACTTCTGAGGGGGTCTCACCTTCACATTCTGCTGCTCCATTCTGAACACCTGTAAGATACAATGAGTGCATAAGTGTGAGCCAAATGATCACCTTAAATACAATTTAAAAAATGTATTTACATATATTAGAGCTATTAAAAAATTCTGTGCAAATGATGTGACAGTAAGAGCATGGGGGGTGTTGTTTACCTGCTTCATTTTTCATTTATTGCAGTCGTCATTCGTGACGGCCTGAGTTTGAAGCAGAGACTTCTGAGTGACCCATGTGGAGCGTTGGAACCCAGTCAGGATTTGTTTCATCCATTTCATAGGCAGGTTTACCTGCAATATTGCAAAAAAAGATTATTGTCTCATATAAATATCGTTTTTTTAATCAATCTTCTGGTTATTTGTTCTAATTGTGTTATAGAGCTTTTCTTTAGTGTTTCAGAAAAACAAAAACTATTTGTTTATATATACTTAGACCCAAGGAAGTGTAGCAACTGTGCCTGCAGAAGCTAACGGGGGTCTAACAACTAAACCTCTGAGCGCATCAAAAAATAGCAAAGGTAAAAGGAGGAATATGAGCGGGTATTTAGAACTTACCAGAATGAATAATGTCTGGAACACACGAGAAGATATTTGAAGATGGTAGAGAACTGGAGATCGGCTCGTCTCATAGCTGCTATCCAGGTTAGTCGTCTTCTTTTGGTTATGTCAGACACATTGGCTCCCTCACGTTGCTTCCAGACAGGGAAGGAATAAAAAGATAGGCCATTTTCAGGCTTATTACCTTCCCGGTCACGCGACCTAACATGACAGCCTACTATGCAGCAAGTCCTAACCATTGTTGTTATTCATAAAGGTGCTAACGGTTTGTTCTCCAGTCCTTTGTTTGGCCACCAAAGATGGCGCGGGCCAGGCCACGCCCCCTTACACAACGTCACGCTCCAAAGCCCTATCTAAAAGGGTCTTGGATAGTCTGGGAGGCGGACCTCCGCCCAGCCACGGGCGGGGGGAGCACTCATGCTTGGCTGTTGCTGGTTGAGCTCGATGAGGAGGTTCTGAAGGGAAACGAAGGAGACACGACTACTATCGAGGCTAATGCTTAGTAGTAAATTAGGCTTAGCTTCATCATTTTGTTTAGAGTTGTCGGATAGTAACGGTTGCTATGATGTGTGATTGGACAATAGCCGTTCTGGGGGCGGCGCCGGCGAAAGGCTAATTGTCTCCAATCAAGCTCTTTGCACATGGTGTAGTAATGTCAAATTAGATTTTTTTTTTTTATAGTAAAGTTTAAATAAATAGTCTATGTTCTGTTCATTTGCTACTTTTCCTACTCAGAGAGAGAATTTCCGGTGCTTTGTTGAAAATGTTTGACGTGATTGTAAATGTATAAATCTATGATGAATCCATCTTCAGCCCTAATTTACAAAAAAGAAAAATATATATTGTTTCATTTTCTGCACCTACCTGTGATGATTTGTAAATGCCCACTTTTCTGTTTAAAAAAAGTCAAGTACCCTCACCCTTCGCTCTGCATTAAACAGCAACAACAGTAATATGCCACTTTCACTCTCTGAAACACATCTGAAGTGTTTTACACTCGATTTGCCAGAATAAAAGGCTCTTTCTTTGCATAGTCATAATGGCCCTTCACAAAACTCCTCTCTTCCTTTTGCCTCTCCTCAAACACTTGTCTCACTTCTCGCCCCTTCGGTCCTCAAACGAGCTTCTATCCAGCCCTCTTCTGTCAGAACAGACTCTTTGACCTCTCAGCTTTTCCTACTTGAAACAGGCAGATTGTGTGATGTGGAGGCCTTTATGAGATCAACCCTCTCAGTGGTGCTCTGGACCAGCTACGCTCCCAAAGAACTTACAGAACTCCTGCAGAGATTCTGGCGTGGTTTTAAGGGATAATATCTGATGGAACTTTAGATCCACTCAGGGGTCAAAACTTCTGACACGCTGAGTCCAAAGTGTCCTGAGTTTCATAGACATGATGTACTTTATTCATGTCACTTTGTGAAACTTTTGTAGGTTAACATGGGATGCAGCTGAGGTCTGGAGTGAAATGAGAAGGTTATTGTAGGGATGAGCTGTGAGTGTGGAAGAAAAGTCCAGGTGATGCTTGACCTAAATACTCTTAGTGTCAGTTCCTTCATATCATCTGTTGGCGCTGGTGTTGCTACAAACCAGAGAGATTTGAGTCTGAGATTTGGACTCGAGCTGCACTTAAGTTTGACTTGGAGTCCCCCTCGAAAGACCTGACTCAGATCACAGGTTCAGGACTTGTATGCTCAGTCATCATTCTAATGTCATTTTGAGATTAAATTTAAATGCATACATTTATTACATTTTGCATTAACATTTTTCATTTATTTATGAGGTGATGAAATATCGACACATATAGATTTATTTTTATTTATTTTGTATTTATTTTGTTTTTTTCTGACATCCACTTCAATAAATATTGATTACAATCATTGGAGACCTGGGACTTGATTTTGACTTGAACTTCAAACTCTTGAGACATGATTTGGACTTGATTTTACAATAAATTGTGCGTGAATGTCTGGTTTAACTGCATTAAATTGCATTACATACAGGACTGTTGACTAATTCACCTTATAAAGGACTTGAAACAGACGTTTAAAATCATAATTCAATAACAAAATAATAAAACTTCAATGTTTTCTCATGAAAACACAGTTATGCTGCCTACATCAGTCAAAACAAAAAAGGGAATTTTAAAAAATGAGTGGTAACACATCAGTTATGATATAAATTCAAGAAGAGGCTGAAATTAATTTTTAATTTCTTCTTGCAGTGTTATTTTACATCTGAACGCCTGCAGTTTGACAGCTGCACATTACAGCTTTTCACATTTAAACATGCAATGTAAAGTTATGAGTCTGAGAGCTTTAATGGCACAACTTCAGTATTCAACGTTAAAGTAGAGTCGTAATGAACAACCATCAGCTTGGTTTTTCTGCGTGTGTGTGTGTGTGTGTGTGTGTGTGTGTGTGTGTGTGTGTGTGTGTGTGTGTGTGTGTGTGTGTGTATGTGTGTGTGTGTGTGTGTGTGTGATGGACATCAACACACTAATCTGTTTCCTCAGTTTGTCTTTTATTGTCTCATCTCAAACTGACTTTCCAATCCAATAATTATTTACAGCCAATTCCAAAAACAATTAAATGTGACTTTTAAAGATAAAATCTCTTTCCTTCAGATCTTCAGTCTTAAACAATCTTACTGCGGAACATAAAAGTGATTCATTCTCCCCAACAGAAACCGTAGCTCTATGAAGCCAATTATGTCACCTTGAATGAATTCTACTCCATCAGGGTTTTAGGGTATTTACTAACTTTCATATGTCCCATGTGTCCTGGCAGAGGACGATGAATGGCAGCCACGGCAACAGTACATCAAGCCTTCTATTAAGTGCATTTTTTACTTTCTTAAATCGGAAAGTAAAAAATGTTTATAATTCCCAGGAATACCTCACACTCAGTCTCATGCTATCAAAATACATATTTCTTTTTTTTAATTTGCCACACACAAGGATCAGTAGTCTTTAGTGGGTTTTTATATAGAATAAAGGGTTCTGATAAAGAATAACAGCTTTTGTTATCATTTAAAGTCCTTCTTTATCAACAGTTTAGACTATGAGGGAGCATTCTTCTGTGCAATAACTCTAAAGTCCTAGAGTGACACTGAAAAACTCTTCCATTGACTACTCTTATGTCATTTTTAGCTGAGTTTCCAAATAATGCTCTGGAGGTTTAACTGTTGATCCAGAAAGCTACACCCTGGGTGGTGACAGGTACCACTGCGGAAGATGGCAATTCTCCTGTTTTGGCACTTGCTTGGCCAAAATATTTTAAAAAATGTTTTTTGTTGTTTTTTTGGCTCACAAGATACTGTGATAAGTTTATTCATGGTCACACATACTGTGTGTGTGTGTGTGTGTGTATATATATATATATATATATACACTGCTCAAAAAATTAAAGGAACACTTTAAACAAACACATTAGATACATCAGATCTCAATATGAAGTTGGATATCTATACAAATAACGACAGGGCAATATCTTAGGAACAAAAGGATGCCAAGTCTTTCAATGGAAATAAAAGTTTTCAGCCTACAGAGGGCTCAATTGTGTAGACATCCTAAAATCAGAGTGAAATGAAGATGTGGCAGGCTAGTCCATTATTTCAAAAACTTAATTTCTGCAACTCAAAATGCTTTTCAGTATCTTGTGCGGCCCCCACGAGCTTGTGTGCATGCTTGACAACGTCGGGGCATGCTCCTAATGAGACAACGGATGGTGTCTTGTGGCATTTCCTCCCAGATCTGTGTGAGGGCATCCCTGAGCTCTTGTACAGTCTGAGGAGCAACCTGGCGCCGCCTAATGGACCGAAACATAATGTCCCACAGATGTTCTATTGGGTTTAAGTCAGGGGATCGTGAAGGCCATTCAATTGTTTCAATTCCTTCATCCTCCAGGTACTGCCTGCATACTCTTGCCACATGAGGCCGGGCATTGTCGTGCATTAGGAGAAAACCAGGACCTACTGCATCAGCGTAGGGTCTGACAAAGGGTTCAAGGATTTCATCTGGATACCTTATGGCAGTCAGAGCACCATTTCCTAGGCAGTAGAGGTCTGTGCGTCCCTCCATGGATATGCCTCCCCAGACCATCACTGACCCACCACCAAACCTGTCATGTTGAACGACGTTGCAGGCAGCATAACGTTCTCCTTGTCTTCTCCAGACTCTTTCACGTCTATCACAGGTGCTCAGGGTGAACCTGCTCTCGTCTGTAAAAAGTACAGGGCGCCAGTGGCGGACTTGCCAATTCTGGTGTTCTTGAGCAAATGCCAGTGGAGCTCTACGGTGCTGGGCAGTGAGCACAGGGCCCACTACAGGACGTCGGGCCCTCAGGCCATCTTCATGAAGTCTGTTCCTGATTGTTTGGGTAGAGACATTCACACCAGTGGCCCTCTGGAGGTCATTCTGTAGGGCACGAGCAGTGCTCAGCCTGTTCCGCCTTGCACAAAGGAGCAGGTATCGGTCCTGCTGATGGGTTGTGGACCTTCTACGGCCCTGTCCAGCTCTCCGAGAATAACCGCCAGTCTCCTGAAATCTCCTCCATGTTCTGGAGATTGTGCTGGGAGACACATTAAACCTTCTTGCTGCAGCACGTGTGGATGTGCCATCCTGGAGAAGTTGGACAACCTGTGCAACTTCTGTAGGGTTAAGGAATCGCCTCATGCTGCCAGTAGAGATAATTACTCAAGCCAAAACTAGCACGAGTGGAAAACCAGCCAAAAACGATCAAGAGGGAGAAACTTGAAATGACCTCTACACGTTAAACCAGTCCTGTTTTGAGGGTTTTGTAATTGTTGCCACTTTAGTGCACCTGTCGTTAAGTCCATGAACACCAATACAGCTGAAAGTGATTAACAATGCCCTCAGCTGCTTAATCAACCAGAAAATTATCAGACAGGTTTAACTGATTTCATGCCAGGCCCAATAAAAAA
>SSNS01000009.1:5307114-5323576 GCA_006937985.1 Aphyosemion australe
CTCAAAATTCTGAATCCATTTTCTCCCAGATTTCACATTTTATTCAGAAATGATCTTTGGAGTGCTTGGTTCTGTTGTAGAGCACTGTTGCTTCCTGTATGAACTACCTGGATTCATGCACATCTGTTACTTTGCACACGTTTTTGTACCTTTGCACAACAATTTGAAATGGGCGATGGTGGCTCAGGGGTCAGGACTTCATCTTATAACCGGTGGGTTGCCAGTTTGAACCGAGGCACCTTCCTCGTCAGTTGTGGTGTCCTTGGGCAAGACACTTCCTTCTTACCTGCTGGTGGAGGTCGGAGGGACCGGTGGTGCCTGTGGCAGCCTCACCTCTGTCAGTGTGTTCTAGGGCAACTTCATTGTGTGGATGGATGAAAGATTCACTGTAACGTAAAGTGCTTTGGAGTCCTCTGACTCAGAAAGACGCTTTACAAGTGTACATCATTTATAATTTACTGCAGTGCCTTACTCTGATAGTTTTTATTTAATTGGTTTTTTTATGTTCTGAGTTACTTATTTTGTTGCACCTGCCTTGTTTGTTTATTATTAACCTCTGGGACCTTGGAACATAATTTAGTACCTTGTCACAGGAAAGCATAAAATGATGGCAATGAATAATTGTGAATGAATTCTGTCAGTGTCGTGTTTTAAATCTGAGAAAAATGTATTTAGAATGAGTCTGTTATTTTCAAATGCTGAGCTCATTTTTGACAAGATTGCTTAAAAAAGTCAAGAAAAGACTCTTTTCTCTTTTTTTAACATGACTCTCACCTCAGACCTTTCACCTACTGATGTTTGCTGCATTACAAAACGAGAAAGAGAGCAACAGTGTGTGCAAACTGCTGGAATAACATGAAAACCAAAAATAAAAGAAAAACATTACACTTTATAAAGTGGATCTGCCAGTAAACTAAAAAGGATCAGTGGAAACACGCTTCTGACAGTAACTTTGGAAACATCAAACTCAAAGTGAGCAGATAAAAAAACTGTAATTTGTGTCCTAATTATTTTACTAACGTCTCTGTTATGAAGCAGCGTTGTCCTGGAGAACACCCCCCCCCCCCCTCGTGAAAGCCCATTTATCTAAAGATCTGTATGCGAGGGGTGAACAAATATTTTGCTGGCACGTTCCTGTGTAGTAGGAGCAGGAACTGTGTAAACCAGATAAATGACTCAGCAGTCATCCAATTTAAATGCTTTATGAAAGAGCAGTAAAACCAACCACTGCTAGTTTGCTGCTGTTACATTTAAATGTTGCACAACTCCATCCTCCACTAATAAAAAACACAAACAGCAAGAAGGCTGGAATTTTTCATGTAATATTTCCTTTATTTCAGTAACTAAACACATTTGTGATCACAGTCGTCGTGGCATTATTGATTCATGTGAGGCAACAGCAGCCGTCTCATCCATGTGGAACCACCGTATAAAATACTGTTCTCAATAAACGGCAAACAGTAACTGACAAAGCAATTTTCCACTCAAGGTCTCCATAATACATTACATGAGAGTTAACTTAAACTCATAGCTCACAGCTCCAACCTGTATTTCACAGGCTGAATGCCTTTCAAATGACAAGGTTGTAATTATAATGAAATTATGATGAAATAAAAAGCCTCGGCTGCACGGCCAGGGAGGAAAATAAGAGTAGAAGAGAAGCAAATCTTTGATTTAACTCATGAAATTAGAACCTTTCTGATGGCTGAAGATGGAAGGTATTCACTACTGTGGCCGTTTGTTTTATTCTGTAGACTTTTAAGGGAACATATTATGACTTTTTTTCTTAAGTTGTAACAGTTCTATGGTCGATAGCAAACATGTTCATGAAGTCCTTTTAACAAAATCACGCTCACATAAAATCATCTCAGCGGTTTTGTGCTTAATATTTTCAGTACCCTCTATAATGAGCTGTGTCACTTTAAAGTCTCTTTCATAAAACAATGCCGCCAATTTGCCACAAAGCTGAGGCGGCATCAGGGAGCTTTAGGTTGTTCATACGTTGTCAGACTGTGGCGGTAATGTGGCGCGATCATGTGTTTTTCACAAAAGATTATGCAATGGGGGTATAAAGGGGGTATGGGGGCAGTCTGCATTGTCACGGACTTCCTTTTAGCTTTGACATAACTTGCTCTTTATTGTGATGGAAGCAGCGCTCCTAAAGGTGTCTGTCCTCCACCGTCCCTGTGAACGGTCTGGTGATCTGTTGCACGAATATCAAATGTGTTTGATATTTTCTTGTGCCTTGTTTTTCCTGAAGCTGTTTGTCCTGATTCCTTTTTGTCTGATGGCTTTTTTCCTGACCTTTTTGACTGACACTATTTAGTCAGACGTCTGATGGGTTTTTGAATGAAACCTGAGGCTTTTTGTCTCTATGGTCTGATGTCTGACACCTGAGGATGTCCTAAAATGTACACCGTACTCGTGAGGGAATCGCACTGTTGAAGCAGCGCTGCAAACCAAATGTACCAGAACCGCTCACACATGCGCCAACACGGCTGCCCAGCTATTTCAGTGTCTACACACAAACCTGAAGGACAACAGACATCTGTAACAGTCACTGGGTCTTAAGAGTTTTCGTGCTAAAAGGTTCGACATGTTGTTACCACATGTACAGTTTGAGATGGAGCTGAATGCTATGAGTGAAAATGTGCCACAGTGTACGCCCGGCTTTAGTGGCTTCAATGTTAGCTTATCTCTTTCAATAGAACTAATAGATATTTCTCCAAACTGAGGCCATTCAAGCAGTACTTGTTCATAAGCTTTTACCAGAAACCCACTTCTAATGAGAACTATGCCTTTAAGACACCAACTCTCATGACTACAAACTGGTATTTGAGATAAGAACTCACATTTCAGCGTTTCAGGTTTGAATTAACGTTTTATGATCATAGTCAGAAAAGTAATCAAATAGTTTGTCTTTGTGCTCATTTACACACGTCGTCCTTTTAATGTACTATATTAGACTACACGCACTCATTGAGTTGTATTGACACATTTTTTAATCAAATAAATATTTCAAGGTCAAAATGCATGTTGTCCACACCAGGAGACATTTGGGAAAACTTTGAAAAATAAGTTTTTTATTTCTCATGTCTAAAAAAATATTTAAAAATTAGAAATCTTCCATGTTTCCCGTCAATGAAAGATTCAAATTTCCTTATCGTTTGTACAGCAATTAAAATTACAATTATTTGATAGTGGCTATCTTAGTAGTAAGTGTTATGTAGGGTCTTTATTTTGAATGAAACTAAAAGGCAAAGGCAGCAGGTCAGCAATAATCTGCTAAAACTTCATTATGTTAATGGGACTTTTTCTCAAAGACATTGGATTATGGGTGTAAAGGCAGGCTATACTTAAAAAGTGGTGGATATAGTTGAGTAAAGCAGGCCAGAGTTAAATAAAAGTGCTCAAACCCTACAAATTTCTCTGCACACCTGCTGAGTGCCAGAAACACAACTTGAATACTGAGTTAGTTCCCTGTGTGGTTTTAAACCAACCAACACAGCCGCTGACAATTATGTTGTTTTAAGAAAAAGTCAATGATTGCAGGTTTAAGAGGTGATTTTGTAAATCCTACAAGTTAAAACCTCCCACAAACCCTTGGCCTGCAGGTTTATGTCAGGTTGGTGTAATATTTTGAAAACAGCCATTAATATGCTGCTTATACGACACGGTTCCACACTTGAACAGCTCCTTTGACATGCAGATCATGATTTGAACTGCTCTTTTATTGTTTTTGGCTTCATAGCTTGCAGAAACATGAACAACCAAGTGCATTATGGCAAAGTCTTTCATCAAACATCTGTCATCTCATCTTCCATCTCATCCCCCTCCGTTTCCCCTTCTGCCTCGCCTTCTTCCTCCTCCTCTTCTTCTTCTTCCTCGGATGTCAGATCCGGCTCGTCCATCTGGGACACACACTTTGGACACGAGCAGATAAACAGGTAGTTCTCCCTGGGAAGAAAATGCAGAGTCACAACGTTGCACTCAGAACAAGAGCTGCATTAATAAGAAGCGCTCTGCAGCTGCTGTGCACTAAAGCCACTGTTTAACATTGTAATTAATACTTGTGGCACTTTTAATGCTTTGAACCAGCCAGCATGAGAAGAACCTGGAGTGAGAATGCACTCTCTTAAGATGGAGCAACAGAACAGGGTGCATTTCAACTTTTATATATTTTCCCCTACTTGTTGAGGCTTGGAAGCTCTGTCCAAAGTTTACATCATGCTAATCAATGAGGATCATGAGCTGGAGAGCCGTTTCTGCCTCAGGACTGCCGGACCCAGCCAGCAGGGCTTTTATCGATCCAGGTAGAACTCATGCGAGTGTGACCCATGTTTGAATGATTTATCCAGGGATTACAGGTGTTTACCTCAGAGTCTTGTGTCTGCTGTGTCTGCTTCGGTCCCGCTGACAGCATTCCAAGTAACTGATGCAGATCTCCTGAAAATTGAAGAAAAACACAGCCTTGAGCTGGCCGAGGAGCCCCAATAATAACCCGATGGGTTACAGACAGGTTGTTGTTCACCAGAATGGAAGAGTATTTCTTGTACGTCTACATGCTGGATATAAAGTTGGATGCGTCTAGTGAAAAAGTCCCGTCTTCGCCAACATTTATAGGAGAGCTTTGTTCTGAAAGTAGCACAACTGCTGAGACGTTGCCGTGGTGTGCAGAAGGGCTTCTCAATCTTTCTGACAGCTTGACAAACCCGCTGCAATCCTGAACAGCTCAGCCTACTAATGCTGCCTGACAAGGGAGAACACCAAGCCATAGAGGGATGTTCTGTCCCATCTTTACTGGGCCAGAATTTATCACAGCAAATCCAGATGTGTCAGCTGACCTCTCCTGGGCTGATGTCACTCAGGGCACTGAGGTGAAGCAGGAAATTGTTGTCAGGGAAGGAAGCTTCTGCATTTGGGATGCAGCTGTGGTTACCTGCAAGGGTCAACCATAACCCCCCAAATAAAAAAAGTTATCAATCAGTCTCTTGTTCAGCATAACAGCTTTTTGTTAACACGTTGGACTTACAGGAGCTCTGAAGCAGAAAGAGTCCAGAGCCCTCACAGTTCAGAAAGTCTCCGGTTTCTGCAGAGAAATGCACAAAGATGCTCATTTATGAATCTCTGCTACAAAATAAAACCTCTTTCACTGCTGAAAACTGCAGCTCATATGATATTATGCTCCGAATCGACAAAATGAAGGTTAAGAATCTGCTCAGCTGAGACAACGACTCTTTACTCCAGAAAATACTGCAGCACTGAGATAAAACAGTGACCTTTTTCAATGTCCTTGTATAGCTGGTCAATAAAAGAGTCCAACTGCTCCCTCTGCTGGGCGGGGAGCTCCAGCGCATCACAGCCGTGAACCCACTGACTCAACGAACTGGAATGACAGACAAAGAGATTACACAGTAAAGGAAGTGTTGTAGCCAATCTGGAGCGTTGCCCAGAGGCAGGTGATTACCTGGTGCCGATTCCCTGACCGTTGGTTCCCACCAGAGCAAACAGAGAGCAGAAGCCCTCAGGAACAAACCACTGCAACAGTTACACAGTTATGGATCAGTTCTGCACCAGAGTGTCTTCATATAGTAAACAGTTACACATTATTTATGGGTCAAAGTTTTTAATGTTCCAAGTAGGAATTAAATCATAATGTTAAGCAGGAAATCATCCTCCAAACTCACCAAATATATATATTTTCCATATTACTCTGATTTTCTACCTTTTAAAAAAATCTGTTATTTTATTTAGTTATTAACAATCTAAAAGTCAAAGCTGGACTCTACAGCTGTTAGGGGTTCAAAGTGAGACTTTGGTCTTTTAGATGTTTAAATATCAAGCTGCTCATTAGCTAAACATCAAAGACAGAAACAGAAACTAACTCAGTGATCAAAGTAGTTCTGTTTAAATATTAGGAGGTAATAATTCATATTAACGCGTGTTAAAGTTCAAGATAACTTCCCCACTTTAAAGTTGCCAGCAGCTGCTGTTTATTGAATTTTGGAGGGGAAAACATAAAATTATTCTATTTAACAAATAAAAAGGAGAAGTTAAAAAAAAGTCATTCTGTTCCATTTTGAAACAGCTAATGAAGTTTTAAAAATGCATTTAGACAATAAAAGCATCCAACACCTTGATAGGATCATTTGTTTAATCTATTTTAATTCCTGTTTTCATAAATCACAAAAACCCTGGACTAAATGAGACCAAATAAAATAAATACTGACCCGACTGAGGTGATCATCATAAAGTGCTGCAGTGAAAAGACCGTTTAATACAGCCAGCTGCCCCTGCACATAAAACACAACAATTAATGTTACACTCTATAAACAGAAAACATACATCACAAGCACGCTAAGCCACCGTGGGAGTTTAAACTCTCTGAGGGGATAACAGCACCAGACAGCTGGCCTCGTCTTTGAACAAGAAGACTTCAAACACTTCAGTGACCTCATGACTGCAACAGATAGAGCGCATGACGCTAGCGTACCCTGAACTGCTCTCCCAGGAGCTTATGGGCGATCTCTTCTTCCTCATTCGCTGTCCGACTGCAGAATTGAGAAAACAGCTTCTGCCAGTGAGCCTTATCTTTGGCCTGCAAAACAACCCACCATAATAATAAGAATGATTAAATTTGATTAGAAACACTTTTAGAACCCAGGAGTCACCTGTTTGACAGCAGCTACCATTTTGGCCATAAGCATGATGCTGGAGGTCTCTGGGGGATAATGCATGCTCCTAAAAGCACACAGAAGACCTTCATTAGACAGGAAGAAGAACACAACAGAGGGGTTGAATTTTCCATG
Source organism: Aphyosemion australe (assembly GCA_006937985.1). Lineage (NCBI taxonomy): Eukaryota > Metazoa > Chordata > Actinopteri > Cyprinodontiformes > Nothobranchiidae > Aphyosemion > Aphyosemion australe. Next base: position 5,313,924 of record SSNS01000009.1, read on the forward strand.
AATTGCTGTTTTACCTCCATGTGTTTTTGAGCTTGTTAATGGGATGATTCGGGTCGTCCTGAGAAGGACCCAGACACAGAACCCGATGGTACTGATCCGCAGCAGCTTGTCGACACTTGCTGCTGCAGTACATCACCTGTCAGTGAAAACAGGTGAGAAAAGTTCAGGTAGCACGCCTCTGCAATGCTCACTGACACCCACAACTCTGGATAACAATAAAATGATTGATGGAAAAAATGTAAAAGAAAAAAATTATTGCAGGATATTCCCAGAAATGTACCCTTTAAAAACGGTGATTAGGTTCATTCAAATATTTCCTTTTAATTTACATGTTTTGTTGAATACATGTGCCGTTCTGGATAAAAATCACAAGGAACTTCACAAGCACAATAAAAAATGTAAATTATTTAAAAAATAATAATTTTAAAAAATTAAGAAGATCAACAAAAAGTAAGATTACAAAAATAAAATGAAAAAAACAAAACAAGGGAGACCAAAATGTATAATAGAGACACCATGCAGCGTGAAGCTGGTGAGCAAGAAGACCTATCACTGGGTTTGGAAAAATCAGTAAAGAAGAAAAGTAATTAAATATTTCTAAAGTTATAAAAAAATATTAAAATTCGGTTCCAACTCTTGCAGAGTTTTAAATAGACACAAGTTTCAGTTTAGAAGAAATTAGGCCAATGCAAAAGTGCCCAAACATGCATTCTATTTAACGAACAGCAGGGGGCGAATCCTCTTGTTGCAAAAGGTTGTACCATAACTCAGTTATTAAATAACTTTATTACCCTAAAATAAGACAAACCTATGTTTATTGTTAATGTTGCAAAGCTGATCTGTTTTATACATTCTGATAAAAGGAGTTAAATAAGATTTATGTTTATGTCTCCACTGCATGAAGACCCCAAATCAGTCAAGTCATCTTCACTTTAATGCAGCCTAGTTCTGCTTCTAACAGGTCTCCTAAGCCATGCTGTCCACAAAATGAATAATGTAAGAATCTGATTGAAAAACTGTCTCACTTTCTTTCTTTATTTAAAACTGACCAGTTCTATGGCCTTGTGGACGTACCTGACACTGAGGACAGGCTTGGTGAAGTTCTGGATGAACACAACAGAGTTCCACATGAGGAAGGCTGAGTGCAGGGTTACCACTGAGCCTACGGGCATTTTCTTCTGCAGTCTCCAGAGCACGTAAACAGTACTCACAGGCTGTTAGAGGCAAAGCAAATGTTTTTATTTTATTTTGCAATAAAACTCCTCCTAAAATCCTAAACGATCTCATATTAACACCACATCCTGATGCTGTCTGCTTATGGTTGCATGCAACATCAACCCTGGTCATCATAAATAGAAGCACAGCTGTGTGGTCGTTATGATGTGACATCACTAAAGCGTATTTTAACACAACCACCGTGTTGAGCTTTATCAGCGTCTCTCACCTTTATATTTATACAGATCATTCCACAGGAACTGTGCAGACACAAGAGGCTGCTCAATGAAAATGGTGTCTCCCTTCTTGATGCTCTTTTTAGCAAAAAGACCTTTACCCTGAAACATGGATGACAAAACATTCAGTAGCTGCAGAATTAGTTTAAACACACCAGTAGCAGAAAATAGCCTCAAATCCTCACAAACGTGTGTGCTGCCTATTCAGTGAACTTAAATGGAGTAAAATATTTATATTTTAATTAACTGGATCAGTTTCAGACAAATAATCAATTAAATCATTTAAAACAAGTTTCCATCATCTGAAGATCATTCATGCTGCATTATTGTCTATTCACTGGAAATCAGAGAGCAATGACAACAAATCTGTTTATTTATCATAAATATTCCGATTAGATTTACCATTATTACAGTGTTTGATAAAAACCTGTCTGAAAAAGTTCTGATCTGAAACCAACCAGTTTTTGCACGTTTCACTTGAACTATAACTTTTGTTGCAATATTGTGACACCCATTTAAAACTATATAAGTAACCATAGCGAAGCATGCCAGGACAGGCAGGCAAAACTAATCCAGACGTGCATATAGGTCGTAAATTCAGCACATAAACAGAGAAACAAAAGAACAATTAAGAAAAAGAGTTACCAGTCTATCTATCTGTCTGTCTTTTAGACATCTCTCTCTCCCTCTCTCTCTTTTAACAATAAATATCGCAGACTCTCCGGGTTCTGCACGGACAGAAGGCAGCGCTGCAGCAAACATGCGAACAAATACGGCGACTATAAATAAAACACTGACTTATTTCAGCAAATCAGAATAACTGAATCAGTCTCACCTTTAAATTGTCAATAAATCTGACTTCCACGCTGCTGGCGACTTTCCCGGGGTCCGCACAGAGAGAAAACATGTCATCCAGGGGTGCCGCCATGTTTCACACGACCTTTCACCCACAGACGTCATACGCCGGCCATTCACGCGCACAGACGTAGACACGCCGTGGGCGTGATTTGGAATAGTAGGATGGCCAAGGAAGGTCCCGCCTTTCTCGCCTCTGATTGGCTGTAAGGGCTCTCCTACGATTGGCTTTTTCAGCAAACGTCTTTGGTCGCTGCAGCAGAGTTATATGTCTGCAGCCAGATCTTGAGGAGTTTATTTTTTAACTTACCTCTATAAACATTCTGTCCTGTTTTACAACATACCAATTTCAGTTTATTTTATAAAAGAACCTGAAAAACGTCAAATGTGAACTTGTAGCCTAATAAATTTTGTTGCATTTATCACACTGTTAGATTAACTTTATATCTGTTGGCTCTTAAGCATTGGGTTATCTTATTACTATAGGCTATGTTATGTCTTCACTTTCATAGGTTAAGCTGTTTGCAAGTTAGGACACATCTCTCATCATCTGTTTAGATGTGTATCATTTAATCGAAATTTAATTCAAAGCTGATTATGATTTAGAGTATTTTTCACCAGTTTTCATTATTCTAGAAGAGAACCAAACCAGACCTGCTGCTCACAGCTGGGCAAAATAGGGCAGTTTTATTATGTTTCATACCCAGATAAGGCACAAATAGCCTATGTATGTACTCTGCTAACCTCAATGCTTGAGAGCCAACAGATATAAAGTAAATCCAAAAGTGTGATAAATGTAACAAATATTAGAATTTCACATTTTACGTATTTCATTATTTTTTTAAAGGAACAGAAAAAAACTTTTTCAAAACAGGACAATGGTTATTATAGCGCTAAATTCGCATTTTCTTTACAAAACACCCCAAAACAGCTGTTCTGTTGGTGGCAGGAGGACAGTCTGCACTTTGCGAGGGAAGACAGTTTGCTGCTAAATGAAACAACCAATCGTAAGAGAGCCCTTCTAGCCAATCAAAGACGAGAAAGGCGGGATCTTCCTTGGCCATCCTACGATCCCAAATCACGCGCCCCGCGGACTGGCGCTGCCTATTGCAGCTGCCGTAGTGGCCGGCCGCCATCTCGGATGGGTCTCCATTCGCCCTCAGACCCCAGTGCATTTATTTCTGCTGAGAAAGGTGCTTACTTATAGCCTGGCAAGCCATCCTATATATGTGAATTTGGTCTAGTTCACTAGACCTACTTCTACTACTTCCATACCCATCTAAAAAACACATTTTATTGTGCTTTTTCACAAAGTCAGACAAATGATAATTGATAAATAAATACAAATACAAATCCAATTTATGTATAAAGCACTAATAAAAACAGCAACGTGTACCAAAGTGCTGTACAATAAAAACATTAAAAATAAAAAGATAAAAAATAAAATAGTAAAAAATAGAACAAATAAAATAATACAGTGACAACAAGATTATACAAGTCACAATAAAACCAACCACTTCAATCAAAGGCCAGAGAAAAAAGGTGAGTCTTCAGGCGAGATTTAAACACAATGAGAGAGTCTGCCTGTTTTACATTTGTAGGCAGCTCGTTCCACAACCTGGGACCGATCACAGAGAAAGCTCTGTCTCCTCTGCTTTTGCGTTTAGTCTGGGGAACCACAAGTAGCCCACGCTCAGCTGATCGAAAAGACCGCACAGGCACATGCAAAGTCAGCAATTCTGATAGGTAGTGCGGGGCAAGGCCATTTTGGCATTTAAAACCAAATAACAAAATTTTAAAATCAATTCGATACCTGACTGGGAGCCAATGAAGGGAAGGTACCGATGAAATATGGTCATGCTTACGAGTACCTGTTAAAAGACGTGCTGCAGCATTATGAACCAGCTGCAGGTGTGAAATCAAAGACTGGCTGATGCCCACATAGGCCTATAGGGCGTTACAGTAGTCAAGCCTAGTTGCCACGAAAGCATGGATAAGAATTTCGAAATGATGTCGAGATAAGGAGATTTTTATCTTTGCTAGCTGTCTCAGGTGAAAAAAGCTAGCACTCACCACCGAGCTTATTTGTTTATCAAAACAGAAATGCCTATCCATTTTCACACCAAGATTACAAACAGTGGGCTTAAGAAACTGGGTTAATGGTCCCAAATCCAAATGGTCAGTGCCACGTGCGTGTCTAGGGCCAATTTGTAAAACCTTGATTTTGGTTTCATTAAAATACAAAAAGTTTGCAGACATCCATGATTTAACTGCGGCTATACATTCCAATAATATTACTGCACAAAAATTTTTCTCACAACTAATGGGCACATAGATTTGGCTATCATCCGCATAGAGGTGAAAAGGCACCCCAAACCGTCGAAAAATAGCCCCCAGGGGATGCAGGTACAAGGTGAACAAGTGGAGAATAGACCCCTGAGGAACACCACATGTCATGGGAGCTGTGGAGGACACTGAGTCACCAATTTTAACACAAAAACTCCTGTCAGACAAGTAGGAATGAAACCATTTCAGAGCCACTCCACGGATACCAACAGTATTTTCAAGGCGACTCAAGAGAATTCCATGGACTATCGTATCAAAAGCTGCAGTCAAATCCAGAAGCAGCAAATGTCATTTACCACTCTCAGCAGTGCCGTTTCAGTACTGTGGCCCTTTTTGAAGCCATACTGAAAAACCTCAGGAATCCCATGCTCATCTAGAAACCCTTTTAGTTGTTCAAAAACAAATTTTTCCAGAAGTTTGGACAAAAATGGTAGCTTGGAAATTGGTCGGAAATTTGATGGATCGGTTATATACTGTATAATTAAACAAAAAAAAAAAAAAATATATATATATATATATATAAAATCCCAACAGGTAGGCTAGAAACGTGAATAGTAATCTGTTTTCAATAGTATGACGGTTGTTGAAACCGTAGGCTGCACAACACAGATAATATTTGCTCACTCTGCACTGACTCCAGTTGGGCTTGGAGAATGAGGGACCCATCCAATATGGCAGCGGAGCTCCAGTGCTCAATTGGGCATCTCAAGTTTTTGTGAAGGTTTCCCAAAAAAGATGTGAAGAAGAACTGGGAAGTGGCCTTAAGGAGAGAAGGTTTCCTACAGCTGATTTATTTTGACTAGATCCAGGCTGTGTCAGACTGTGAGACTCAGAGATGGAGTTTACTTAATCTTCAGCTTGCTGGTTCACCTTCAAAGAGTACATTAACCATAAGGCCACTAACTGAGAACATCAGGTTGTGTATTACAAACATTATTTTCAAATATTATGCTTCTTCATTTTAGCCAGAAAAGTGCAGGACTAGACCAGTGATGGTACTGCTTTTTAATACATGTCTTCAGATGCTGAGACTGGTTTAATGACGACCTCTCTTGTTGCTGTTCACAGCAAATGTGATGATGTGTCTATGTGTTAGCATGTAATAAACATGTAGTTTCACAATGATGATGTCAAAAGGAGTAAGAAGAGGACAACATTTGGTCTGTTGACAGGGTAGCCGCGGGATCTTAAAGTATATCTATTAAAAAAGCATGAATTACAATAGCCAAATTTAAGGCCTTAAAAGTATTACATTTCATAAAAAGGCATTAATTATCAGAAAAAATATTTTTAGACTTTTAAATGTATCTTATTTTTTCAAATAGTTAACACATACATTGTCATATAAAGGCTGTAATATATGGATGGATGGATGGATGGACGGACGGACGGACGGACGGACGGACGGACAGATAGATACAGGTACTGTTCCTAAAATTAGAATATCATGACAAAGTTTATTTATTTCATTAATTCCATTCAAAAAGTGAAACTTATATATTAGATTCATTCATTCCACACAGACTGATATATTTCAAATGTTTATTTCTTTTAATGTGGATGATTATAACTGATAACTAATGAAAATCCCAAATTCAGTATCTCAAAAAATTTGAATATCAATTAAGACCAATGCAAAAACAGGATTTTAGAAATGTTGGCCAACTGAAAAGTATGAACATGAAAGGTATGGGCATGTACAGCACTCAATATTTAGTTGGGGCTCCTTTGGCCTATATTACTGCAGCAATGCGGTGTGGCATGGAGTCGATCAGTCTGTGGCACTGCTCAGGTGTTAAGAGAGCCCATGTTGCTCTGATAGTGGTCTTCAGCTCTTCTGAATTGTTGGGTCTGGCGTATTGCATCTTCCTCTTCACAATACCCCATAGATTTTCTATGGTGTTATGGTAAGTAAATTTTATTTGTGTAGCACTTATCACAGAAAAAGAATCACAAAGTGCTTCACAAAGATCAACAAACAAAAGATAAAGTCATCATAAAACTATCTTAAAACAAAACAACAGAATATCATAAAATCATTAAAAATCAGAAAACAGAAAGTCATAAAATTATAAAAATGATAAAACAAATGTAAGATGATTATAAATACTAGTTAAAAAAGCCGAATAAAACTAAAGATTTAAGTAAAAGCAGTTTTAAACAAAAGGGTCTTCAGCTGCTTTCTAAAGGTGTCCAGACTGTCAGTAACACATAAGGATAAAGGAAGTTCATTCCAAAGTCGGGGTGCAACAGCCTGGAAAGAGCGATCACCTCAACTTTTATATCTGGTCTTTGGAACTTCTAGGAGGTTCTGGTTTGTGGACCTGAGGGCTCGGGTTGGAGCATAAGGCTTTAACAGTTCAGTAACATAAGGAGGAGCTTGGCCATGTAGAGCCCTGTATGTTATAGTAAGGATTCTAAAGTTAATGGGTAACCAGTGCAGAGACATCAGAATAGGAGTGATGTGAGCTCTTCTGTTTGCTCCAGTTAGGAGCCTCGCTGCAGAATTCTGGACCAACTGAAGGCGGTCAAGGGCTTTTTTGTTAAAACATGTGAAAAGTGTGTTACAGTAATCTAGACGGGAGGAGATAAAGGCATGGATAACCATTTCAAGTTCATGTTTTGACACCAACCTTCGCAGTTTGGAGATATTTCTCAAGTGATAAAAACAGTTTCTGACCAGTGTTTTTGAGTGGCCTTCAAGAGACATTGATTGGTCAAAGACAACACCCAAATTTCTCATGTTTGACTTGACAGCAGAAGCTAAATGACCAAGTTGTTGACTAATCAGAGGAGCCATGCTCTCAGGGGCAATGATCAGACATTCAGTCTTTTCAGAGTTTAACTGAAGGAAGTTATCTTCTAGCCAGCTAATGATCGCTGATAGGCACTCTAGTAGTTCAGCCAGTTTATGGAGCTCAGAATCCTTAAAGGAGCAGTACAGCTGAATGTCATCTGCATATAGGTGATAAGAGACATTGTGAAAAGCATCAATTATCTGTCCAAGAGGGTGTATATATAATAAAAACAGGAGTGGACCTATGGTCAGGTGAGTTTGCATGGCACCCCAAACCATCACTGACTGTGGAAACTTTACACTGAACTCTGAACCTCCAGCAACGTGGATTCTGTGCCTCTGCTCTTTTTCTTCAGACTCTGGGACCTTGGGGTCCAAAGGAAATGCAACATTTACTTTCATCAGAGAACATTACTTTGGACCACTTAGCAGCATTCCAGTCCTTTTTGTCTTTAGCCCATGTGAGACGCTTTCTTGTTCAAGAGTGGCTTGACCCAAGGAATGCAACAGCTGAAACCCATGTCTTGCATACATCTATGCGTGGTAGTTCTTGAAGCACTCCAGCTGCAGTCCACTCTTTGTGAATCTCCCCCACATTTTTGAATGGGTTTTGTTTCACAATCCTCTCCAGGGTGCGCTTATCCCTATTGCTTGTACACTTTTTTCTACCACATCTTGTCCTTCCCTTCACCTCTCTATATAATAAATAAAATACTTATACACATATGTGTATAAGTATACACATATACACTTATACAGATATGTGTATAGGTTTACCACATCACTGCACAATGCCATCAGATTATAATGAGTCTAGAATCATGCTTAAACGGTTTAAGCAACATGATTACAATAATGATGCAACTTTTTCATATTTTTCTGAGGGATGTACACTTCTGCTTCTTTTTTAGGCTAAACTCACAAATTCTTTCATAGTTTAGACTCTTAGGGGTTTTAATCACCACTACACAACTTTTCCACCCACTAGAATAAATTAGTCTAAAATTGTGGTTTAAAGCCACAATGTGTAATATTTTTACCTGTTTACTACCAAATTCTGTGTATCCAGTGCACAAACTTGTCCTTTTTCATTAATATTTCTCACCAACATCAATTCTAAATATTCCTCTCAGCTTCAAATTTTACATTTTTAATACATAAATTGTGGTCGACGCTCCATGGTCATCCTCCATCTTGAAATACGGTAGCTATTTAGGGACATACGAGCTCTGAGTTACGCGTTTGCACTATGACTGTAACCTGAAAGAAACAGCAGAGGGCAGCAGTGCGCCGTGGAAGCATGGCGTCTGACAATGCAACTAAAAAGAGACGAGACTAGCTGTTACACCAACACATTCTCACTCCCGACTCGTCCTACATTGACGACTGGCCAGGCACCCTCCGCGTCACATCCACCGACGCGGAGGGAAACTCCCCTCGTCCAATTTTCACGCACAGGGCTCACGGCTGATTAGGGGGAGACGTGCCGTCCACAGATCGGTAGGTAGGTGGCGGTAATGCACATTACGTTACTTGCATTAAAATATACAAAATGATCTAGCATGCTTTTACAGCTGATGCATTAGTACGTTTTTATTCATTTATTCTGTGGACTTCACCTATAATGTATTTTGTCCAGCTTATTAGGGGAAAAACATTTATTTTACCATCCGGTTTGTATAAGAAAGCTTTTTCATTTTTTACCAACAGAAAAACGATCATTTAAATAAGGAAGAAACGTGCGGGGGATTGCTTTCAGATTTAACAAAGAAATTCTTTTTTTTATCAAGCTTTTTTCCATTTTTTTAATAAATCTTCGTCCGTGACGTCATTTATAAGCGCCGACGCAAACGCTGAGACAACCTGAAGGAATATGAAAATGGATATTTGAGTATGAAACATTTATTGGGTGGAGTGGTTAAGACATTTAAGGTTGTAGTGTAGTTTTTAAAAGGAAGTGGTTTGTTAGGGAGAATTTAGTTAGGTTGTTTTTTTTATTTTTGTTGCTTTTTAATTCCAAACACGGCTCCAGCACAGTGGATGGCAGTAATGCACCCGGAAGTTGGTAGCCACCCGACATAAACACCAGAAAGAAGAAGAAAAAGAAGACGTCATTTGTGCGCGCACCAGGTAAGCCAACGCATTATCCCGACTCGTTATTGATTTTCTCTGTGATAAAAAAACATAAAAAACGAATGTTTTAG
>SSNS01000010.1:0-32068 GCA_006937985.1 Aphyosemion australe
TATGTTGTAATATATTTTTAAATCTTTTTTTTTCATGTGAGGAGATTCGTGTTTGTTATCTTGACAGGTGCTACATAAAGTCTTTTCTTTTTCTTCATTTTTCAAGATAACCAGCGAGATGGAGAAAAAGATCAGCTGACTGTCCCAAAGGTGATGCAGTGGTTCACAGGACAGTCACATCGGCACCTCCTGCTGTCAGAAAGACAGAGGTTCAAGATTACAGTCTGTTTTGACCATGACTGTTTTGGGCGCATGCCAAAACACTCCTTGTGCTTTCCAGTTGTGAGTGCATGTTCACACACTGTAACTTTTCCAACTGCACACCAATGCACTTATGAAGAGTTCAAAGCCAACCTCGCAACTGCAATTACATGTGGCAAAGAATTCCATATGATCTAAAAAGGATCTGTAGTGTAGTTGGAATTGCAGCTCTTCGTTCGCACTTTTTGTCACCGTTCTGTTACACCCATTAAACCTGTTCTTTGTATTGAGCTTGATTTTTTTTGTTTTACTGTCAACTCCAGCTTTAAAAATAACTGATGCTGTTACTACACAAGCAATGCAATAGTGTTCCAACAGTTCATTTTTGGTGGTGTGCTTCTATTTGTCATCTCAATAAACACAAGATTTCAGTGTCCCATGTGTACTTTTAATGAAATGAACATTAATAAACTTGGCTGTTAATAGTTAAAATTCATTAGCAGCTGAAAAGGCAAACATGGACAATATGTAAAATTAATTATTTGATGTTGCCCAAATATGCATACATTTTTAGTTATTTTATTCACTGCTTATGCCTTGCCATAACACATTTAGCATCTTAGAGTGAGCTGTGAAGCTCGACATAGTTTACAACAGAGATGTACAGTCCTCGTCCATGATCATCTGATGGCCCATTGGGATTGATGGTTGCCCTGAGGTCTTCAAGACTCTGCTGTGTGAGAGGACATGTGACAGGTGGGACCACAACACCCGGAAGTTCTTCCCCATCTTCATCAACTGCAGGACACTGCTCAACATCATGCTGTTTAGAAAGTTAAACCATTGTTAGTTTTATGATTTTAGTCTGCCCATGTCACAGTGAATAACCAGTTTCATCTGTTATGGTCAATTTCATTTAATTCCGGGTTAATATTATAAGCCTTGTGTGCTAATCCACATGCTATGCAGGTGTTTGGGAAAGTTATGTAAGTTTTGAAGATAACTAAACCATGTGTTCCATGCTTTAATGACAATATCTTAATGTTAAAAAAAATCAACTTGTTCAAATAACTGACATCTGTACCTGTACATGTTCTGTTGAGCAGACTGGATTTTGTGCCAGGCCCATCTCCCACAGTTGGTTTGGCGTCATGTTCTGCTCTGTTCTGAGGGGATGATTGTTCCACCCATGAATAAAGCTGCACAGTTCTGACTGTAGCTGGGGTAGGAACACATAGTGGGCTGCAAAAAGGTGTAGATAGTTGGTGGGGTCCAGTGAACCCTCCTCTTCAAGGCTGTGCAACATATGGTAGTATGTGCTTGTGACAGCCATCCACAGGTCCCGCCATAGTCTTTCTATGCTGCACAGACAGAAAGAAAGACGGAAATATAATGTGAGGTGAGAAATACAAGTCTTTAGAAAAACCAAATTAACCCACCTAGTGAAATCCCTGTGAAAACTGTCCAACAGACCTATGTGAATATTTCCTCTTTATATCCACAAACACTATGAAGCTATCCAATTAGCTAGATGGATATATACAGAGTAATATTAACATAGGTCTGTTGACTGTGTGTAACCAGCAATATTTTAAAATGTCTGTTAAAAAGACATATATATAAACCCTTATGTATTCAAACACACACACAAACCTCTACCTCTAAATAAATGACCTGCACTTGTAAAGCGTCTTTCTGCAAAGTGCTTTACTAGACAGTAAATTATTGATCGATGCACACAAACATTCACACACTGCTGGTGATGAGCAGCCACAGCTGGACCTGGGCACACTGACATAAGGGCAAGCATATCAAGCTCTACGTTAAGTTTTTCAAACATACCGCTGATTGTGAACACTCTTTCCTGACATGAAACTTCCTCTTCCACTGCCACGTACTGTGAACATATATCTTGCAATGTCCACATTTTCTACTCCCTGATCTCCACGAACCCTAAACACAAAGTAGTGAATATACAACATATTAATTTAATTCAGGAAGACTCGAACAATATTTATAGTTGCTCCATCCATATCCAGTCAAACAATACAATACTTATCTTGGACTACCAAAAAATGTGTCTTTTTTAAAAATGTTGATGGCAAATGTTAATTTGACATTTTCATTGTGCTGGCATAGTTTCAGGGGATTATTTTACAATATCACACTTTAGATATCACAATGTAGAAGGTATTTTTCTATTTAGTATTTTTTTTATATAATTTTGTTTTTTGTTTTTCTAAATATATGACATAGATCTACACTGATACTACTGTGATGCTGCTACCACTGCTGTCATGTAGTGTGGGTTAATCCACAGAGCCTTTAATGAGCTCAGCTGTCAAAAGTAGCATTTTTTCCCAATACTGTTGGTGTAGATGTTTCCTTTTACCTTTATCATCATTATTAATAGCATTTATTGCTTTTATCTTAACATAAACAGATCAATTCAGTATTCACTTGTCTATTAACATTAAAATGGATATGAAAATTATGATGATTTCAGTTTTGACCATAATACAAATCCCTTGTAAACTAAAATTACATAAGTAATGCTTCAGTGTGTGTAGCATTGAGAGATGGTCCCACCGCAATGGAAGTCCATTCTTCTCAACAGATCCCAAAAAAAATGCAAAGGCAGTAGATGCTTTGTTGTCAGTTGAGGCATCCAAGTACATGATCTATGTATAACAGAAGTTAAAAACAGGGAGATACTATTAAAAGAACCCAGAAAACATGACATATGTTATCTATGCAATTCTTGTTAAAGTCAGTACTTATAATTCCTGCTCCAAAACACATTCTTACCTTTCTAGAAAAGCCATCTATGCCTCCAAATATGACAAACCCATACCTAGAGAACAGGAAACGCTAAAAACAAAGACATCTTACAATAAAAATGTAAAAATTTGCTATGTTGAGAACTAACCTTATGAGCTTATGGTTTGTGTCTACATGAACCAGGGAAAGTGGGGCCTTCACACTGTAGGATCTCCTGACCACATATCCAACATGTGTGGCTCTGGTCACCACACCAACAGCATCAACACGTTTCAACGATGCCCTTATCCTGGTCCAAGTAATGCGATGACCAAGTGCACGTAGTCTTCCCTTTAGCATCCGAGAGCCAATGTTTGGTGCACTTATCTTAATAGATCTCACAATATCATCCAGTTGGTCATCTGAAATACTGCTATAAGTTCTTCTAATAGAGATGTCATGTTCACGTAGTGCACGTTTCACTGTTGATTTGGCAATGCCCATAACAGTTGATATGCTTGGGACTGATAGATCCAAATCTACTAAATTCTGCAGACACTCTTTATTTACTTTGTATTTCTGTTGTCCTGTAATACCTTCTACCACCTCTGTGCCTATTGAAGGTACAATCCTTTCTTCAAGTTTTGCAGCCACCACTTCACTGAGGTTGGACAGGGCCATTATTACATCTTGAGGAATGGAAATCTGGTTGATGAGTGACTGGATGAAAGTAAACTCATGACTGCAGACAAAATGTAGGAAATGAAGATCCAATGGGTGACGACTTGCCTCTTGAACTCTTAGAAGAAGTCTGGCCATAACCTGCTTCTCCAACATTTCCTGTAAGCAACCAGAACATTATATGTACAACAGGTTCACCCAATATTTGTGCTACTCTGTTAAAAACCAAGTTAAATTAAGGTTTGTGACATAACTCTAAAGGGATGCAAAACCCTGACATGTTAAAATCCACTATCCTGCAACTTTTTGTTGATTGTATACTCCAGCACACCACACTCAGTGGTTGGTGGACATCAAGCGCTGCATAAGTCTGTTAATCACCTTCTGATTTGTAAAATCAGGTGTGCTGGAGCAGGGAAATAACTAAAACTGGGCTAAAATGGGCCCTCATTTATCAACTGTACTTACGAACAGATCTGTGCGTATTTCATGAGTAGGAACGATTTTACGCATTGTGTGGTATTTACCAATTTGTACTTGTGCGTGAAAACGTTCCTAAATATAAGAACAGCTCTGACCGTGCGTAGGAACAGCATCTAGTGGTAGAACAGGGAACAGCAATTCTGACGGTCTCAGTGATCCACGCGTGTTCCTCATCCACTATAATTATTCTACCTAATAAATAATTATTTAGGTGGATAAACAGCTGCGTCGCCGTCGCATGAATGGTGCTAAAACCTATAAAAGACACCTGTGACCGACAGTTATCTGACATTGTAGCAAGGCTGATCAAGTGTTATTGGAGGATTTGGCAGAGACTGTGGAGAGGACGCGTCTTCCATGAGTGCACTGACGCTTGCTGAGGATCCAGAGATGTTCCTGAGCAGATACCTGAGCTCAGAGGAGGCTGCAGTATCAACAAACATTTTCTAACAAGAACAAAACTAAACAGAACATGCAGACAACTCTTTAAATGCAAACTGTAATCGACAACAGAATGGAACATTCGGTCCGTTTCTCTACGTTTCTTCATATTTAATCTTATATCAAACCATTATTTCTTTATTTCTGACAGGAACCTCTCCTCTCTCCTGACCGCGTTTACATTAATAAAATTACAACCTCTGCAACTAGTTTGCTCTATTCTAAATCGGCAGCCAGTGCCCTGACCTTGCTGTCAACAAAGTGTTTTTTTTTTTTATCGGAAAGAACGCAGGGAATCCCCTGGAATCCCCTCAAGAGCTGAGCACGTAGTGTGACCAAATATGGTTAAGGGCGTTTTTGTATGTAAATGACGGTGAACTACACACAGGTGGGATTTATCAACAGACAATTGCGGAGGAACATGCGTACGAGAGGCCACAGCATGTTTCATAAACCAGGATTTTGACTGTTCTACACACATTCTCAATTTAATTCGTAGGAGGGAATATAGAAGTTTCTACTAACGTTTGATAAATGAGGGCCCTAGATTTGAGACATAGTCAGAAATTTGATATAACTTAGATTTACTGTGTGCCAACACAAATGCTTCATGCTCAGTAGGCTATCTTCCATATCACAGACATCTCTGAGAATACATTCAACTTCAAATTAGCTTAATAAAAAATGGAGGTGATCTGCCAGATACTCTGTTGTAATTTCGAATTTAGCTAAGGCTAACCTGGTTAGCCTCTAACAAGAGGCATTCGCTGCTCAATCACACTCAATAAGTTGAACAAAAACAAAACTTTTAACTGCATAAACGGCACATGAACACAAAATTAACTTACTGCAGATGAACGGCGGTCCGCCATCGCGCCATACACCACAGGTAAGCTACGCCGCTCCGCTCAAAAAACAACAGAAGCGCGGCTGCACTACACGGGCGGAAATGACGTCTAACTCAAGCGCTTTCACCCAGATGTCAATCATTTTCCGGATAGCAAATGAGCACTAAGCCCGACCCCGCATGTAAAATTAGGCTCAGCTTCGTAAACGAAAAGAAAGTATTGGAAACGTAAACTCAGGCTGAGAGCAGAGGAGGAAGAGAAACGTAAACTCGGCCACATTTTTTGTTTCATTTAGTTTCCCTTACTGAAAATTGTTTTTTTGTTTTTTGGTTCCAGTTTTAGTTACAAAGTCATATTTATTTTTTTTATTTACTGTTTTTATTTACAATTTATTTTTTCAAGTTTCAATTTTTTTTTGTTGGAATTTACAATTTATTTTTTCAAGTTTTCGATTTTTATCTGAATTTACAATTTATTTTTTCGAGTTTTCAATTTTTATTTTAATTTACAATTTATTTTTTCGAGTTTTCAATTTTTATTTTAATTTACAATTTATTTTTTCGAGTTTACAATTTTTATTTTAATTTACAATTTATTTTTTCGAGTTTACAATTTTTATTTTAATTTACAATTTATTTTTTCGAGTTTACAATTTTTATTTTAATTTACAATTTATTTTTTCGAGTTTACATGGAGCTGAGCCCATTTTAACCCCATAGGTCCCTCCATCCACTCTTCTGCCTGCTGAACAGATCTTTGTTCTGCCGCTAGGCTGTTAGTCCCAATCTGACTAAAATCAAACTGATGAAACGTAAAAACACAAATAAAACTAACTGGTTTAGACTGAAATAATCTGGTGAAGTTTAATGATTTGATTAAAGTGGAAATTTCTACTCAGACACGTTGGTGCGGAAATCATTTCTGCTCATTTCAGATTATTTTCAATTCTGGTGAAAGATGAGAAGTTTAGATTTGCAGTAATAAACCATGGTCACTTCCTGTACGTCTCATAGAGACACTAAAAGCATAAATTCAGATAAACATCACTCAGCATCCTCATGCACACACGCAGAAGCTTCAAACATTTATTCTGACTGTTTCAGTACATTTTTCTCTGGATGCAAAGCTGGAGAAACTTTAAAAGATGAAAAAAATCATTTTGTTTTAAAAACACAACAAAGTTACTTTAAATGAAACAGATCTATAATCAGATTTTGTTCCAGGAAACATGAGTCACATGATCAGAACTGCAGCACCTTGATGTTCTGACCAAATGATGGAAACTCTGCATTTTTTTGCATTTCAAGTTGTTTCCAGTGTGTGAGATCTTTTCAGGTCACTGTGGGCCAACATGAGAAGATGAACTGGGCTAGTTTAGGTGGTGTGCATATGAAAGTCCAAAAAGACTCCTCATAGTTTCTGGCAGGTCTTGATGGTGATGGATCACAGCGTCTCCCTCACTGATGATCTTCAGTACCTTCAGACTCCAACAGGAGATCTGTTCTCTCAGCATTGGAACCTCTCAGGGCTGTGTGTCAGAGCACAGTTCTTTACTCACTCTACACACCAGAATGCAGTTCCAGCGTGTCCTGGGTCTCTTTTTCGGTCTCTTCCCGGTTGGATGTGCCCGGAAAACCTCACCAGCGACGCGTCAATGAAGCATCCTAACTAGATGCTTGAGCCACCTCAACCTCTCGATGTGGAGGAGCACACTTCTGGATGAACGAGTTTCCCACCCTATCTCTAAGGGAGAGCCCAGACACCCTGCAGAGAAAACTCATTTTGGCTGCTTGTATCTGCAATCTCATTCTTTCAGTCACTACCCAAAGCTTGTGACCATAGGTGAGGGTAGGAACGTAGATCGAACGGTAAATCGAGAGCTTCTCCTTCCGGCTCAGCTCTCTCTTCACCAGGACAGACCGGTACAACGCCCGCATCACTGCAGCTGCAGCACCAATCGGTCTATCGATCTCCCGCTCCATCTTTCCCTCACTCATGAACAAGACCCCGAGATACTTAAATTCCTCCACTTGGGGCAGGACCTCGTCCCTGACCTGGAGAAGGCATTCTACCCATTTCCAACTCAAGACCATGGTCTCGGATTTAGGGAGGAAGTTGAGTACTTCAAATTCCTCTGCGTCTACATCTGTCCTGGTCAGGTTAGGGTTAGGGTACACTTCCTGATGCTCAGGAGGGAGCAGCTAGACACACAGCTGCTGATTACCTTTTACCAGCTCTGGTGGCCTAGTGGTAGAGTGTCCGCCCCGGGACTGGGAGGTCAGGGTTCGATTCCCGGTCGGGTCATACCAAAGACTTTGAAAAAATGGGACCCAATGCCTCCTCGCTTGACACTCAGCACTAAGAGGTTGGATTGGGGGGTTAAACCACCAAATAGTTCCCGAGCGCGGCCACAGCTGCAGCTCACCGCTCCCCACCATGGGGATGGGTCAAATGCAGAAATGTAATTTCACCATTGTGTGATGAATACTTGGGACTTTAACTTTACCATTCCACCACCGCGAGTCGGCTGACGTATGCTGCAACAGTGTGGTACGGAGGCTGACAGGAAAAGAGGGCACAGAGAGAAGTAAAGCCTGCACAACCATTTATAACTTCTGCTGTCTCTGGAGGACCAGTACATCCTGAAGGACACCACCCCTCCTGGCTTTCATCTATTAACATGTTGCCCTCTGACAGGCACTTCAGATCAGTACAGTGCAGAACAAACAGTTTATTTCCTAAAGCCATCACAATACTGAACTCCAACTTGCAAATTCTTTAATGCCTTACAGACGGCTACATATTAGATATATTTGACCTCCATAGTGTTTCGTCTGTCAATTGTAATGATCTCCGCCATGACTCAGTTCAATTCAATTCAATTCAATTCAGTTTATTTCTATAGCGCCAGATCACGACAAGAGTCGTCTCAAGGCACTTCACAAAGTAAACATTCCAATACAGTTCAGTTCATAAGCCAATCAGTAAAAAAGTTTCCTATATAAGGGACCCAGCAGATTGCATCAAGACACTGACTAGTGTCATTGTGTTGGTACAATCCTCATACTAAGCAAGCATTTAGCGACAGTGGGAAGGAAAACTCCCTTTTAACAGGAAGAAACCTCCAGAGGATCCTGGCTCAGTATGAGCAGCCATCCGCTACGGCTCACTGGGGGTTGAGAAGACAGAGCAGGCACAGGCACACCCCGCACCCACACACACACACACACACACACACACACACACACACCACATATATCAAGTAGTGTTTCTATGGCTACACTGTGATTTCTTAGTAGAAGTTCTATTTAGTAAGAGTAAGAGAAACTTTATTGTCTTTATCTGAGTGAATCTATAATTAATTCAATAGGTGAACTAATAGTAGCACATTCTATGTTAAAGAAAGTAAGATGTAATATCAGGAAAGGGAGAATGTTAGGTGGTTGGCAGCAGTGTGCCAGCCGATGGCCCCCTCCATGAGGCCACCACAGCTCAGCAGAACGCCAGTGTAGTTTCTTCTGGGGAGAAAAACACTTAGAGAGAAAATAAAGTTAACAGCTGGAATAACAGGAAATAATGCAGTTAGAGAGTGGTGGTAGAAGAGAGTAGCAGAGTGTGGAAAGTGGTCAGTATGTCCTCCAGCAGTCTAAGCCTATAGCAGCATAACTACAGAGATAACTCAGGATAACCTAGCCTTTTAGATGGAGGCATGTGGGAGGCAGGGCCAGGGAGAAGTCTTTAACGACAGTAGTCCCCTCTGTACACTCCACCTCCCTCTGCTCCCCACTCGTCTAAACCTGGACTAACATCAGAATTTAACCATAAGCCCTATCAAATAGAAAAGTTTTGAGCCTAGTCTTAAAAGTAGACAAGGTGTCTGCCTCACGCACTAATGCTGGGAGCTGGTTCCACAGTAGAGGAGCCTGATAGCTAAAAGATCTGCCTCCCATCCTACTTTTAGATATTCTAGGAACCACCAGTAAACCTGCAGTCTGAGAGCGAAGTGCTCTGTTAGGAACATATGGAACAAGTTCTGTATTAAACATGTATCAATACAGAAAAAAGAAACTTAAAGGAGATGTTATGGCATAAAGCTATAATAGCTCTATGGTTGGTACAAAACATGTTTATGAAGTTTTTTTGTGTAAAATCCCTCTCACATGAAGCCACTTCAGCAGCTTTATTCTTGACAGTTACAGTCCCTTTCACAATGACTCTGACTGATAAAAGATGGCTGAGCACGGCTCACCTATAGATAAATCATATGAAGAGGCTGGAATAGCAACCCGATGCTCCTTATCTGCGCCTCAAAAACATTCTGTTAGTTCTGTGACCATTTAGTGTTCTGGTGGCTGTAAGAAAGAAACCTGATGCTTCATGTTTGATCAAATCTGAAATGTTCTAATTTTATGAAACTACAATAGTATGAACATTCTAACAGAAGGATTAGTTCCTACAGTCATTTTAAACTACCAATATTTAAATAACTTGTTGAATGTCAATAGTATTACTGCACAACTACATAGTCATGTAAATGAGGTAACGGCAAAAAATATCAGATGGAATTGAATCAGAGGGCAGGACCTAACTCCTGCTCTGATAAAAGTTCAAGCAGAGACGAAGCTCACCAGACGACGCTTCACATCACATGCGGCGGTAACATGGATCCCACAGCGCTGATGGTGTTTCTGTCTCTCTGCAGCTCAGGTAGGACTCATGATGAATATCTGGATTAGTTAGTGTGAAACACCTGCATGCTCTCAGCCAGAGATAATAATAATCATCATCATCATTAATCATTTCCAGACATGAATGTGAGTGATTCTGGGTTTTAGAGGCAAAGCAAGGCAGCTTTATTTGTATAGCACGTTTCATACACAGAGGCAATTCAATGTGCTTTCCAGGAGCAAGAACAGCAAAATCTACATGACAGCATAATTAAAATACACAAATGAAATTCAGATTTAAGAATCAGATAAAAGGTGAGCAGTTACAGTGCAGAAGGTGCAGCATAAGAAACAATCATTCAAAGGCTGATGAATACATGAAAGTTTTCAATTTAGATTTAAAAGTTACTGGAGTTGGGGCACATTTGAGGTCATGAGGAAGCTGATTGCATCTGTGTGCAGCATAGTAGCTAAAAGCAGCTTCACCCTATTTGGTTCTGACCCGGGGTTCTACCAGCTAGAGTCTCACACATCATGCTTATGGCAAGCCAAATGTAAATTTATTGACACTTTTTTCATATTAATCTTAATCTTTCTCACATTAAACACAATTTCATCACAGTTCAGACTGAAACTTCCAAAAAAAATCATCTGTGAGCTAAATCTTTTGTTGTATGGAACCTCTCCAACTACTCATAGCTGGCCCCACCCACAACACATGTTTAAAAAGCTACACTTACTTTTTTTTTGCCTTGGACGTTGGGTGCTCCTTAAAGATTTAGCTTAGAGATTTAGAATTAGATTAAACTTTTAGATTTAATAGTTGGATTTAACTTTGACATTTAGAAATAATAATTAGATAAGTTAAAAGTTAAAGAAATCTGTAAATTTCATTGCTTCTGTAAATAAAAGATCAGATTTAGGTCTTAAAGCTGGTTGTTGATGTGAAGGACCAGAATCTAAATGGTTTAAAATCAGATCAAATGGAGCCTTTTGAATATTTTGATGTTTTTAAATCAGATTTTCATTGTTTTTCTTATCTTCATTAAGTCACTTGTATGGAAGCCCATTCCCGCCACTCAGATAAAAAAAATCATTATCTCATAATTATGAGATAATTTTTTTGTTGTTGTTTTTATCTGAGTGGCGGGAATGGGCTTCCACAGTTGAACCTCTGATTAAACTAAGTCACAGTAAACATGACGGCCCCCTGCTGGACACACATCAGTTACATACAAAAATAATTCATCTCCGTACCATTCCATACCATACCAGGTTTATTAATAAAGCACATTTAAAAACAGCATGACAGCTGATCAAAGTGCTGTACAGTAGCAAAAAAGAAGGAAACCCCGAAATAACAAGCAACAAGATAAAAAATCAGATAAAAGATAAAAGGGATAATAAATTAAAAGAATTAAAAGATTTAAAACAAACATACTAGAGAATAGACAAGGACACAACTAAAACATAAAAAATATACTAAAAGGTTAGCACACCAACAGGTAAGATACCACAGACTAAAACACTAAAAGCCAGATCATTTATCAAAAGCTAAATGATAAAAGTAGGCCTTTAGCACAGACTTGAATCGACACAGTGACGAGGCCTGTCGGACACTGAGGGGGAGAGCATTCCAGAGCTTGGGGGCAGCAAACGCAAAGGCCCGCTCCCCACGGGATTTATACCTCATCTTTGGGATGCACAAGAGCAGGTGATCTGCCGATCTCAGGGTTCTGGACGGTACAAAGGGTTTGAGCAGTTCTGACAGATAAGCAGGGGCTGGACCATTCAGGGCATTGTAAACAAAAGTTAAAACTTTAAACTGGATGCGGTATTTAACAGGCAGCCAGTGCAAACGGGCAAGGACAGCGTCTGGAGGTGTTTGTCAGGAATCTAGCTGCTGCATTCTGCACTCTCTGGAGACGCTCAATTGAAGAGACACTCAGTGCGTTTACATGCACATCAGAAAACCGACCTTTTGCCCTAAAAAGACTAACATCGGTTTTTATAAATGCATGTAAACGCGTTAGTCTGGCTGAAAGTGAACTTCTTCTAGTCGGGCTGAAGCACCCAGATAATGCGGTAGTTATCTGACTACCTTCTGCATGTAAACGGGTCAGCCCAGCTGAACTGACTAGACGCTCGCGTTCCGGAAGTGACACGGCCCGCAGTAGCGCTCGTCCAATAATATCACTGCCACAACGTAACACGCGTGACAACATCTAACAGCGCAGTACGTACCAATTAGGGTGACCAGATGTCCCGCATTTTCATCACTTTTCACACGTCCCGCAAACTGAGACTCGTGTCCCGCATTATTGACAGTCTCCCGCTTCGAGTTTCAACATGCATAAACTGTGTGGAGAAAGCTGCCTGTTGGTGTCAATCGAACCAGGAGGCGGGACTTTACGCAGGTCCGGAGCGCGTGGCGCGCGCACCCGAACCACCAAAGCAGAAGCGTCAGCGAGCACGGAGGACAGATGAGCGCGGTGGAGAAAATGCTGTTAGAATAAACTAGTGGGTTAAAAGTGTTCAGAGAGACTCTGTTAGGGTCTTTTTGTTTTTTAAGAGCCATTTTTTGTGTCACAGCGTGGAGTCCGATATGAAACGGAGCTGAGAATCCGAGAGTCACAAACAAAATGCTGGTCAGAAGCAGGTTTCCCATTTAGACAGGTCCCAAATGAGCTTCTTCTAACACACACAAGGTGCTGGAATTGTTTTGTTTCAGGTACAAGCTAAACTCTTTTAAAGCACATTAAACAAATGCTGAGAGAATTAAATGGGAGCCTTCATTACTTTTTCTCAGAATTTGGAGGAAAAAAATTTATTCTAAGGAGCTCTATTAGATCTGAATAACTTCAGATTAAAGTTAGTGATGTTTTTTCTCTCCCCTAGGAGAAACGAATTAATGGTACTAAATAGTTTTTGTTGATCACCAATACGTGTTGTGATTATATTACTAAAGTACTCATTTCTGGCTGCTCTCACAGCTTTCTGATACAAGGATAGAGTCCTTCAACATTTGTAGAGAAATTTGCAGTTTGTCCTTTTCCATTTGCGTTCATAAGATCTGCACTGGCGTCTAAGGCAGGGGTGCCCAATCCTGGTCCTGGAGGGCCGGTATCCAGCATGTTTTAGTTTTAACTCTGTTTTAACACACCTGATTTCAATCAGCAGGTGATTAACAGGCTTCTGCAGAGCCTGATGAGCTGCTGAACAGGTGATTCAACCACTGAATCAAGTGTGTTGAAGCAGAGAAACCACTAAAATGTGCTGGATACCGGCCCTCCAGGACCAGGATTGGGCACCCCTGGTCTAAGGGCTCGAGTAGTGTCATTGAGCCAGGGATCAGAGACAGATTTTCTATTCCGGATTTTTAGAGGTGCCGCAGAGCTGAGAGCAGCTGAGAATACAGTATTGAAGGTGGTCACCACATCCTCTACTTCCATGAATGTAGACCTGGGTGGAATGGTTGAGAAGCCATCCACCAGACCAGATGACAACAGAGTGATAGTAGATGGCAAAATACACCTGACGTAATGACGTGCTTGATGCCTTACAGGGAGAGGTGTCAAATCATAGATGTTGAAAATAATTGGGAAATGATCAGAAAAACAGACTGGGTCCACTGACAGATCAGAAACTGAAATTACAATAGATAAAACTAAATCCAGGATGTGAGAGCGATCATGGGTTTAACCAGTTGCTGAAGGCCAAAAGAGTCTAATATGTCCAGGAACTCCCTCACCAAAGGCTTTGCAGGACAACAAACATGAATATTAAAATCACCAAGGATAATCACTCTGTCATATTTCGGGAGAAACTCTGCTAATAACTCAGAAGATTCATTTAAAAAGTTTGAATTGTACTTTGGTGGGCAGTAGCAAAGTGCAAACAACACTGGGGGACTAAAATCCAACTAAAAAAGTGATATTTCAAAGCTACTAGGAGTCACAGAGGCCGAGAGTTGTTTCAGGTGGAGGGTAGAGTCAAACAGAGTTAGTAGACCCCCACCACGACCAGAGTCTAGGCTCATTGATCACTGAACAATCCGAGGAACAAAGCGCTGAGAGAGATTCTGTTTCACTTACGGATTTGGATAAACTGATTGGGTCCTTAAAGCCCTCAGGCGCTCCAGAGGACTCCCTACCTCCAAAACTGTTATGTGGGGTTCTCCCTGTAGTAGGCCCTGTCATTCTGAACATTATCAACAACAGTCTATCCTCAGGAGTATTTCCTGGGGCCTTTAAAAAGGTGTTCGTTCAGCCACTATTGAAAAAACCGGGACTAGATCAAAATGATTTTACAAATTTCCATCCAATCTCCAAGCTTCCTTTTCTGTCCAAGGTTTTAGAAAAAATTGTTCATGCTCAACTTTCAGCTCACATGGAGAATACCTGCTTATTTGACCTATTCCAGTCTAGCTTCAGGCCCAAGCACAGAAACTGCTCATATTCGTGTGCTAAATTACATCATGGTTGCATCTGATAGTGGCTCCCACGTCCTATTACTGCTGCTGGACCTTTCTGCTGCATTTGATATGGTCGATTACAGCATCTTGCTAAGTAGATTGGAATCATTGGTGGGAGTTAAAGGGGAACCCCTCAACTGATTTCGTTCCTACCTTGCTGATAGATGTTTCAGCGTTTGTATTGGCGACTGCTCCTCTCCCTTTGTGCCACTCCCATGGGGAGTGCCTCAAGGCTCGGTATTGGGTCCTCTACTCTTTTCCATCTATATCCTTCCCCTGGGCACAATCTTGGGTAAGCATGGCATAAAATACCATCTGTACGCTGACGATTGTCAAATTTATCTGGCTTTAGACCAACCTGGAGCCCCTCATCTACTACAGGACTGTCTTCTAGAGGTAAAAAACTGGCTTGCTTCCAACTTTCTGCAGCTGAATGAAGGAAAGACTGAAGCAATTATTTTCAAACCAAGTCATAGTCCTCACTTATCTGTTGGTCCATCTTTCTCCTCCTTAAACATTAAACCCTGCGTAACCAAATAAACTGGGGGTCAAACTCGACTCCGACCTATCAATGGCCCCTCAGATCAATTAGATCATGTTTCTTTCACCTGCGTTGCTTAACTCGCCTGAAACCGATACTGAAGCGACCACACATGGAGTCTGTAATATATGCTTTCATCACCTCTATGCAAATTCACTCCTCATTGGTGTCAAAACTTCCTCTGTTACGACCACCTTTTGCTAGACTCTCCAGGAGTGTGGGGGTCAACAACATAACGAGACGAGTACAGCTTTAGACATATAAAACAGACATTTATTGTGAAGTTCTTTTGTGGACGCGACCCAAGGTAGGGTCCCTGGACCTTAAAACAAACAAATACCAGACCTCAAACAGAGTAAGGAGGGATAATAACTTAAGGGCTTTAAGAAGACTTAAAACAGGATAAAAGCCGATTACACATCTTCCTCGATATCAGATGTCTTCTTCAAATGAAGATTTCATCAAAGGAGAGCTATCATAAAACCACAATAACTAAGTTACGGATGAAGTCCGTTTACTAAGTGGCTTAACTCCGCTATAAAGGGAAAGGCTAAAATATACTCATCCTCCTAAGGATTCGGCTCTTTCCGAATCCATACCTCTGGAGGAATCTCCGTGGGACACTCTCTGCCCACGGTATTTGTCCCAGTATTTCGACCATGCAGCCTTCCCTTGTCCTTCAGGGGTTCTCCCCCCAGTCTTCTGTGCTCTCCTCATTCCACTGTTGTTTTGGCTTTTCTCCTCCTTCGGGGTCTTCACCGTCTCAGCTGAACATTTGTTTCTCCAACCTTCTCTCTCCCTGGTTCAGCTTCTGCTCCTCTGGCTGTTTCCTTCCTCCATCGTTGATCCGCTTTTTATCTGGAACGTAGTTTGCTTCTGCAGTCTGGGTTCCTCTTCTCCTGCGGTCAGTGGTTCTTTTCCCCCTGCAGCTGGTGTTGCCTCTTATGCTTCAGCCAGGGATCTTCTACTCCTGCCACCAGGCTTCACCTCTGCAGTCTCTTTTTCCTCCAGGTCCATTTGAGTCTGGTTCTCTTCTCTTTCTTGTGCCTTTGGCTTTCCTCTCTTTTTATTCTTTTAGTTCTGCTGCTTGTCTCTCTTTCCTCTGGATCATCATCTCTCCATTTGTGTTGTTTATCTCCTTGGTCAATCTCTCTCTTTCTGCAGCCTGCTCCTTTTTATGTGCACTTCCTCATTACTGGGAATGCACAGCAGCTGCAGCCTCAGTTGCAACCAATGGAGCTGACTGGGGTGCAGAAAGGCCCAGAACCTCCTGGCTGGAGCTGCTCTGGATCCACCATCAGTTCCTCTGTTCAGAAATTAAAGCAGGACTGGGCGGTGTCAGAGCTCCATAGCTGGTGGTCGTCTCTCTATCGTCTGCAGAAAGTGCAAAATGCTGCAGCCTGAGTGTGTCTAATTTATCTGCATTTTAGTTGTTTTTACCACTCCTATCACGATTCAACAATCATGATTCAACTGATTCAAAATTAATACTTTACTCCTTTAAAATTACAGAAGTTGAATAAACTAGTTGATGAATCCAGATTCTCCTTGTTTCTTGTATCTGGAGCTCAGAATCTTTTTTGTGTTGCTTTTGTGTTTCTGTTCAGTGACGTCTGAATTCAGACTGAAGGGAGGAACCAGTCGCTGTCATGGAAATCTGGAGAAGAAGATTCAGGGAGACTGGAGGGAGGTGGAGGACCAGAAGTTGGACTGGGACCTGACATCAGCAGCTGAAGTGTGCAGACAGCTGGACTGTGGATCGGTGGTGTCAATAAGGAGAGATTATAATAAACCCATGAAGATCAGCTGTTCAGGTTGAACCATTTGCTTCTTTCTTTGTTTCTGTAGGAGAAAATAAAAACTAAATCAGAATAAAATAATAATTTTATATCAAATTGAACTTAAAACTACACTCACCGACCACTTTATTGGGTACACCTTGCTAGTACCGGGTTGGCCCTTTTGCCTTCAGAACTGCCTTAATCCTTCGTGGCATAGATTCAACAAGGTACTGGAAACACTCCTCAGAGATTCTGGTCCATGTTGACATGACAGCATCACACAGTTGCTGCAGATTTGTCGGCTGCACATCCGTGATGAGAATCTCCCGTTCCACCACATCCCAAAGGTTCTCTATTGGATTGAGATCTGGTGACTGTGGAGGCCATTTGAGTCCAGTGAACTCATTGTCATGTTCAAGAAACCAGTCTGAGATGATTGGAGCTTCATGACATGGTGCATTATCCTGCTGGAAGTAGCATCAGAAGATGGGTACACTGTGGTCATAAAGGGATGGACGCGGTCAGCAACAATACTCAGGTAGGCTGTGGCATTGCAACAATGATCAATCAGTACTAAGGAGCCCGAACCGTTGATACAAGGCAGGATGGATCCATGCTTTCATGTTGTTGATGCCAAATTCTGACCCTCCCATCCGAATGTCGCAGCAGAAACTGAGACTCATCAGACCAGGCAACATTTTTCCAATCTTCTATTGTCCAGTTTTGGTGAGCCTGTGTGACTTGTAGCATCTGCCTCAAGGTTCCATGTGTTGTGCGTTCAGAGATGCTCTTCTGCAGACCTTGGTTGTAACGAGAGGTTATTTGAGTTGCTGTTGCCTTTCTATCAGCTCCACCAGTCTGGCCATTCTCCTCTGACCTCTGGCATCAACAAGGCATTTTCACCCACAGAACTGCCGCTCACTGGATGTTTTCCCTTTTTCAGACCATTCTCTGTAAACCCTAGAGATGGTTGTGCGTGACAATCCCAGAAGATCAGCAGCTTCTGAAATACTCAGACCAGCCCGTCTGGCACCAACAACCATGCCACTATCAAAGTCACTTAAATCACCTTTCTTCCCCATTCTGAAGCTCAGTTTGAACTGCAGCAGATCGTCTTGACCATGTCAACGTGCCTAAACGCATTGAGAGTTGCTACCATGTGATTGGCTTATTGGTAATTTGCGTTAACGAGCAGTTGGACAGCTGTACCCAATAAAGTGGCCAGTGAGTGTAAGTTATCTCTATAATATTGGAACCAAACGTGTTTTTTATGCTACAACATGGATGAGATGATAGAACCTTGTTAGTATGGTTCAAATATCTCTGTGTAGAGACAGAAAAACAAATGCAGTTTATGACAGCATGACCTACTCTTGTTCAACCCTGACACCCCCCCCCCGCGCCGCCTCCCTCACACACACACACACACACACACACACACACACACACACACACACACACACACCTGTTCATGTAATGATGGAGTTGCATGAGCTGCAGCAGGAAACTTCTACTTGAGTCTTTCTGCTGTTTGTAGACTTGTAGAGATGTTGATAACAACCAGCCTCCATGTACAGCGGGGCAAACAAGTATTTAGTCAGCCAACAATTGTGCAAGTTCTCCCACTTAATAAGATGAGAGGCCTGTAATTTTCGTCATAGGTATACCTCAACTATGAGAGACAAAATGAAAAAAAAATCCAGAAAATCACATTGTCTGATTATTAAAGAATTTATTTGCAAATTATGGTAGAAAATAAGTTTTGGTCACTTACAAACTAGCAATATTTCTGGCTTTCACAGACCTGTGACTACTTCTGTAAGAGGCTGTTCTCCACGTGTTACCTGTATTAATGGCACCTGTTGGAACTCATCATCAGTATAAAAGACACCAGTCCACAACCTCAAACAGTCACGCGCCAAACTCCACTAATGGCTGAGACCAAACAGCAGAAACAAAATTGTAGACCTGCACCAGGCTGGGAAGACTGAATCTGCAACAGGTAAGCAGCTTGGTGTGAAGAAATCAACTCTGGGAGCAATAATTAGAAAGTGGAAGACATACAAGACCACTGATAATCTCCCTCGATCAGGGACTCCGCACAAGTTCTCACCCCGTGGGGTCAAAATTATCCCAAGAACGGTGAGCAAAAATCCCAGAACTACACAGGGAGAACTAGTGAATGACCTGCAGAGCTGGGACCAAAGTAACAAATAGCTCTTTTCCACCGTGGGTTCTGGTGCGGAGCGGAGTGGGTCATCGTCGGCAGTGTGGACCAGTATGGTTCTGCAATTTTCAGGCGAGAGTTTCTATTGCAGTTTTGGCTCTCATGTCAGCAGGTGGGGTTAAACGAACCGTGATGCGTCATGCACGATTTCATAAATAAGTTGTGCAACTATTCAGTATTTTTGTGCTGCAATAAATGGTCTGCAGAGCTAATGACAAAAACGAAATGCGTACCACAGGCGCCACATGTGACTCCACTGTGCGGTAGCTGAGTCCAGGTCTGCCTCGATTTGCCGGTGTTTGGCTATAAATAGCATCCAGCGCGTCGTAGCACCTCAGTGTATTTCTCCCATTTCCAATCCAAAAAATAAAATCCACTATGGCTGTTGGGGTTTATTCTTTAGCTTGGCCCAACACCGTTCTGACGTCCGCTCGGATCCTTTGGCTGCCATCCGCTGAGAAAAAAAAACATCCTTATCGGTCCGTCTAGCTCCTCCAGAGTGTGAACTCTCACAATGATGGTGAGGGATGTATGGAGCTCTGAAGATGCCCAAAACGTGTTGCTACTTGCTGGCATCTTTTCACATTCATGTACAACTAATGAAAATACAAACAATGGAACGCCGTTGAACTCCGTTTGTTTTGCTTGTTGCAAGTACTGACGTATTTTCTGTCCCCCAATCAGCTGACTGTGTTGTTGCTCTGCCCTAGCCGTACCGCTCCAGAAATTTCTGGACCTACAACAGAAGGGGGCCAAAAAAGTCCAGGTAGGTTGTCTGGACTGGTTTTATAATCGGAACAATTTAGCGGTCCGATCCATGCCAGTTTGGGCGATGGAAAAGGCTACCATCAGTAACACACTACGCCGCCAGGGACTCAAATCCTGCAGTGCCAGACGTGTCCCCCTGCTTAAGCCAGTACATGTGCAGGTCTGTCTGAAGTTTGCTAGAGAGCATTTAGATGATCCAGAAGAGGAATGGGAGAATGTCATATTGCACCTATGGGGGGCCATGAAACAATTTATGCCTCCTGGGGGGGTGTGATGGAAAGTAATTGGGAACTACTGGTGTAAAAGAAAGAATGAATGGAGCCATGTATCGTCAGATTTTGAGTGTAAACCTCCTTCCATCAGCAAGGGCATTGAAGATGAAACGTGGCTGGGTCTTTCAGCATGACAATGATCCCAAACACACCACCTGGGTAACGAAGGAGTGGTTTCGTAAAAAGCATTTCAAGGTCCTGGAGTGGCCTCGCCAGTCTCCAGATCTCAACCTCATAGAAAATCTTTGGAGGGAGTTGAAAGTTCGTGTTGCCCAGCGACAGCCCCAAAACATCACTGCTCTAGAGGAGATCTGCATGGAGGAATGGGCCAAAATACCAGCAACAGCGTGTGAAAACCTTGTGAAGACTTAAAGAAAACATTTGACTTCTGTCATTACCAACAAAGTGTATATAACAAAGTATTGAGATGGAATTTTATTATTGACCAAAAACTTATTTTCCACCATAATTTGCAAATAAGTCTTTAAAAATCAGACAATGTGATTTTCTGGGTTTATTTTTCCCCTCATTTTGTCTCTCATAGTTCAGATATATCTGATAAAAATTACAGGCCTCTCATCTTATTAAGTGGGAGAACTTGCACAATTGGAGGTTGACTACTTTTTTGCCCCACTGTAAAACTGTGTTTGATTTATCTGCTTTGGAATATGAATGGAGAAGCTTAATAATCATAATAAAGTCTAGGAGTTGACAAATGTTTGAGCTGCATGTGAGCAGCATCAGCTGAGTCTTGTAACCTGGTAGAAACGATCAAGTATTTCACATGAAGAACCCATGAGCTCCATTTAAACAGCTGCTCCTCTTCCTCTCTCTGTCCAGACTCAGTCAGACTGGTGAATGGGACTAACTGGTGTTCAGGCAGACTGGAGGTGAACCTGAACCAGTCCTGGTCCTCAGTGGGTGACGATGCTTTTGACCAGCAGGATGCAGAGGTGGTCTGTAGGGAGCTGGGCTGTGGGCCTCCTTCAGTCCTCCAGGGGGCGCTCTATGGAGAATCAAAGGCTCCAACATGGAGCAAAGCATTCCAGTGTGAAGGCAACGAGGCTGCTCTTTTGGACTGTGATGGTTCTGATAGAAAATATTCTGGTAAAGCTGTTGGACTCACCTATTCAGGTAAAGGGTAGAGTTACACTAAGAGTGTCTAGTTATGATTTTAGGCAGTGCTTGAAGTGAAAAAAAAGTGCCGGTACTTCCCTTAGGATAGGGTGACCAAACGTCCTCTTTTCCTCGGACATTTCTACTTTTCATTCGCTGTCCGGGACACTCAGCAGAGGGTGTTAGGCTTCCATTGATGGATAATAGATCATCTCTGATCTCACAGCTGCAGCAGCAACACTTTCTTTTGAGGCCCTCCCCATAACAAAATGACTATCATGAAACATCGTGTAGGTTTACAACTTAGTACTGATCAAATGAACAGCCCCTTTCAACAATGGCAGAAGCTTTCTGAAGGTGCACACATTTTTTTTCTTGAAGCAAAGTCATCAATGAGGTCATCTTATGCTGTACTACTTCTGAGTTGAGCTGAGCTTATGACAGCCAGGTCAGTCGAGTGCCATAGATGGGCACTCACTCAGCAGAAGCAGCTGTAACAGGGAGAGGTAGGTTTCACTTCATAGACCCTGTTATTACCAGAAATCCATCAGACAAGCAGATTAAGATTGGGTTTGGTCTTAATGGGAAATTAAACAATCAAATTAATGTAACTACAACAACTTATATGATTATTATCTCTCTTGCTAAATAGACATAGATCTAGGCCAATATGTATAGATGTTTTCCTAATTATATAACATTACTATATAATAGTATTGATAGCATGGAATGAAAGGCTATGAACCCTAAGATGATATAAGACAGAGGTGAAGGCTTATGCACTTGTCCACATCCAGACGGAATTATCCTCTGTTCTGTCTCATGATTAGCAACAGTTGGGATGTTTATGACCACAACGTTTTTCAACATGCCCACTTTCACGTGAAGCACACGCTCCTCTTGTTTTACTTTTTCTTTCTTGTTCTTACTCTCGGTCTATATTTTCGTTTGGATGCCATCCATCCACCTCCATGGATCCACCTGCCTGTTAGTGCATTTGGTCACTAGTTGGTCACATGCAGTTTGTTGTCAGTCATGGTGGAAATGTGCACGGTGCCAGATAACTCATCTCTTTTTTTTCTCTCCTCTTTCTTGGGCTGACTGTGGCTGATGGTGCACCTCCTTTGTTCATTTGGAGAGAATGCTTCCTTTTGCGCAAAATGAGGCCCCTCTTGGAGCACTGGTGGGGACTGTGGATGGCTGGTGTCAGATATTCTTATCAGAAATCTCTGAGATTTTGACTAATAAATGAAAAATACCAGTAATCACCATACCCTGGAAAAACAGTCCGGTACGCTGAGAGGTCAAATTTAAAAGTGCCGGTTCTGCATACAATTGTGTACTGGCCCACTTAAAGCAGTGATTTTAGTACATTACCTCTCAAGTCTGACTCTGA
Organism: Aphyosemion australe; assembly: GCA_006937985.1. NCBI lineage: Eukaryota > Metazoa > Chordata > Actinopteri > Cyprinodontiformes > Nothobranchiidae > Aphyosemion > Aphyosemion australe. The sequence continues at coordinate 22,657 of SSNS01000010.1, forward strand.
ATGAAGCTGAATATAACTCAGTTCTGTTTGGATCAATTCTGTTCGTCTGATAAGAAGCTTCTGTCTTGTTTTGATCCAGAACCAGGTGACTTGATTCGGTTGGTTGGAGGAGACCGTCGCTGTTCTGGGATAGTGGAGATGAAATTCAGAGATGAATGGAAACCAGTGGATTGGTATTTATGGTCCCTGAAGTTTACAGGTGAAGTGTGTGAACAGCTGGACTGTGGTGCTCCTGTTTCAACCAGAAAAGAAAGATTGACCTCAGAAACATCAGTCTGGAGATTGTATAATTCCTGTGAAAAACCTCTCAGGAAATGTGTGGACATGATCACATCGTCCTCTTCCTCCCCAGAACTAACCTGCTCAGGTAAATGATTTCTGGTTCTTATTTCTATCTTTTCATTAACTGTACTTATCAGCTGTAACTAGGGAGAGGGTTTAGTTACCATAAAAAAGTCAGAGAGGCAGGTGTCTTCAAACAGAGTGGGGTCATTTATTAAAGAACAGCATGATCGACAATCAACACATACAGACAGCCTTCAGAGTAAATGTCCCAAGAATGAAAATGGGGTGTATCACTATAGGTTTTGGGTATGTGCACGTTCATGGTCTTAGATTTAGAGGAGCTGATTCTCATCCCAGCTGCTTCACACTCGGCTGCAAACCGCTCCATCAAAAGCTGGAGATCACGTAAACTTATTTCCCCCCATCTTGGTACCTGTACATTGGGGTTTACTCCGGTGAAGGAGAGGGTAGCCTCCCTCCACCTACGTGTGGGGGGAGGGGTCCTACTCACTGTGGTTTGTGCTTATGCACCAAACTGCACTTCAGACTACCCACCCTTTTTGGAGTCCCTGGAGGGGGTGCTGGAGAGCGCTCCTTCTGGTGACTCCCTCGTTCCCCTGGGGGACTTCAATACTCATGTGGGCAACGATAGTGAATCCTGGAGGGGTGTGGTTGGGAGGAACGGCCCCCCTGATCTGAATCCGAGTGGTGTTTTGTTATTGGACTTCTGTGCTCGTCATGGATTGTCCATAATAAACACCATGTTCAGGCATAAAGGCGTCCATATGTGCTCTTGGCACCAGGATACCTTAGGCCGCAGCTTGATGATCGACTTTGTTGTCGTCTCATCTGATCTGCGGCCGCATGTCTTGGACACTCAGGTGAGAGGGGCGGAGCTGTCAACTGACCACTACCTGGTGGTGAGTTGGCTTCGATGGTGGGGGAAGATGCTGGTCACACCTGGTAGGCATAAACATATTGTGAGGATCTGCTGGGAACTTCTGGCAGAGTCTCCTGTGAAAAGGAGCTTCAATTCCCACCTCCAACAGAACTTCCAAAACGTTCCGGGGAGGCGGGGGACATTGAGTCTGAGTGGGCCATCTTCCGTGCCTCCATTGTCGAGGTGGCCGACCGACGCTGTGGCTACAAGGTCGTCGGTGCCTGTCATGGCGGCAACCCCGAAACCCGCTGGTGAACACCAGTGGTTAGGGATGCTATCAAGCTGAAGAAAGAGTTATATCAGGTCTTTTTGGGCTGTGGGTCCATCGGATAGTCGAACCTCGGATTCAGGAGGAGCAATGTGGTTTACGTCCTGGCCGTGGAACACTGGACCAGCTCTATACCCTTGGGGGGGTCCTGGAGGGTGCGTGGGAGTTCGCCCAACCAATCTACATGTGTTTTGTAGATTTGGAGAAGGCCCTGTGGGGGGTAATCTGGGAGTATGGGGTACCAGGCCCCTTGATACGGGCTGTTAGGTCCCTGTACAACCAGTGTCAGAGCTTGGTCCACATTGCCGGCAGTAAGTCGGGCTTGTTTCCGGTGAGAGTTGGAATCCACCAAGGCTGCCCTTTGTCACCGATTCTGTTCATAACTTTTATGGACAGGATTTCTAGGTGCAGTCAAGGTGGTGAGGGGATCCGTTTTGGTGGCCTAAGGATCAGGTCTCTGCTTTTTGCAGATGATGTGGTCCTGTTGGCTTCATCAGAACGTGATCTCCGGCATTCACTGGAGCAGTTCGCAGCCGGGTGTGAAGCAGCTGGGATGAGAATCAGCTCCTCTAAATCCGAGACCATGGTCTTGAATTGGAAAAGGGTAGAATGCCTTCTCCAGGTCAGGGACGAGGTCCTGCCCCAAGTGGAGGAGTTCAAGTATCTCGGGGTCTTGTTCACGAGTGAGGGAAGGGTGGAGCACAAGATCGATAGACGGGTTGGTGATGCGTCTGCAGTGATGCGGGCGTTGTACTGTCGATTGTAATGTGGGCGTTGTACTCTCTCTCTCCACCAGGACAGACAGTTACTGGTCGATCTACGTTCCTACCCTCACCTATGGTCACGAGCTTTAGGTAGTGACTGAAAGAACGAGATTGTGGATACAAGCGGCCAAAATGAGTTTTCTCTGCAGAGTGTCTGGACTCTCCCTTAGAGATAGGGTGAGAAGCTCAGTCATCCGGGAGGGGCTCTGAGTAGACCCGCTGCTCCTCCACATTGAGCGGAGCCAGTTGAGGTGGCTCGGGCATCTAGTTAGGACGCCTCCCTGGTGAGGTTTTCCAGGCACGTCCAATCAGGAGGAGACCCAAGGGAAGACCCAGGACACGCAGGAGGGACTATGTCTCTCGGTTGGCCGGGGAACACCTTGGGATTCCCCCGGAAGAGCTGGTTCAAATGGCTGGGAAGGGGGAAATCTGGACCTTAGGCTGCTTCTCCCGTGACCCGACTTCGGATAAGCGGAAAAGAATAGATGGATGGATAGTTCAAATAAATTTTATTCACAATTCTTTATGATCTAAATTTTCCTTTTGCTTGATTGTTTTGTGTGTTTCTATCTTTAACACAAATGTTTTCTCCACACACATCTGAGAAACTGATGAATATCCACCAAAGGTGTCTGATGCTCCTCTTCCTCTCTCTGTCCAGACTCAGTCAGACTGGTGAATAGGACTAACTGGTGTTCAGGCAGACTGGAGGTGAACCTGAACCAGTCCTGGTCCTCGGTGGGTGACGATGCTTTTGACCAGCAGGATGCAGAGGTGGTCTGTAGGGAGCTGGGCTGTGGGCCTCCTTCAGTCCTCCAGGGGGCGCTCTATGGAGAATCAAAGGCTCCAACATGGAGCAAAGAGTTCCAGTGTGAAGGCAACGAGGCTGCTCTTTTGGACTGTGATGGTTCTGATAGAAAATATTCTGGTAAAGCTGTTGGACTCACCTGTTCAGGTAAATGAGAGAGTTACACTAAGTAGGTCTAGCATTTCTATTTTTATTTTATTAGTTTATCTAACAGGGACAGTACACATCAATGAATGTTTCTGTAAATGTGTCAGTATTAGCTCCAGAGCTAATTTTCAAATGTTGTCCCTGAGCGGGATGTATTCTACCAAACACACATAAAAATGAATCCATTAAAACAAGTAGCTTTACAGTCACGCGCGCTAACCAGTCAGCCAGAGGGATATCCCTTTGGCTGACTGGTTAGCGTGCGTGACTGTCACCTGGGAGTCTGGGGATCGAATCCCACTCAGGCCTTCCTTTCTCCACCTTGCCACAATAAAAATAGGACCAAAGAAAAGGAAAGAGGGGAGAAAAAGAAAATGAAGATTTGTTGAAAGTCTGACTGAAGCTTAAACTAACTCACTTCTGTTTGGATCAATTCTGTTCGTCTGATAAGAAGCTTCTGTCTTGTTTTGATCCTGAACCAGATGGCTGGGTCCGGTTGGTTGGAGGAGACAGTCGCTGTTCTGGGAGAGTAGAGATGAAGTTCAGAAGTGAATGGAAACCAGTGGATTGGTATTTATGGTCCCTGAGGTTTACAGGTGAAGTGTGTGAACAGCTGGACTGTGGTACTCCTGTTTCAACCAGAAGAGGAAAACTGACCTCAACAACATCAGTCTGGGGGTTGTATTATTCCTGTGAAAAACCTCTGATGAATTGTGTGAACACTATCACATCTTCTTCTGATTCCACAGAAATCACCTGCTCAGGTAAATCATTTCTGGTTCTGAATTCTATCTTGTCATGATCAGCTGTAACTGTATCAAACCCAGAGCAGCAGAGAGAAAGGCTGAAGGGTTTGTTCCTGAAGCCGACTGTCAGAGGAAGGTTGTGACTTCTGCAGCTGCTTCAGAACAAACGTTGGTGCTGAAACCATCCTGAAAGTGAAAACTCAACAACTTGGTCACTTGGTGTTTTTCTGCTTTTTCTGGGCCGTGGGCAGAAGGCGGAGAACACAACAAACCAGAAACACTTTTAGTTGGTCCAGAAAATGTTTTCCTGTTGTGATTTTAGTCGTTCAGTTTGTTGATGTTTTATCAGTTTTTAGATTTTGTTTTTGTCCCTTTTTGTCTGATGAAGTCTTTCCCACTACCTCCTGTAAACAAAACTCTCCTATGCAAGCGTTACCTCTGAACAGTCGTCTGTCCTTTTATATTTTTCTGTTTTTATTAGTTCAGTTCAGATTTATTAACTGATTGTTTTGTGTTTCTATCTTCAACACAAATGTTTTCTGCACACAGATCTGAGAAACTGATGAATTTCCACTGAAGGTGTCTGATGCTCCTCTTCCTCTCTCTGTCCAGACTCAGTCAGACTGGTGAATGGGACTAACTGGTGTTCAGGCAGACTGGAGGTGAACCTGAACCAGTCCTGGTCCTCAGTGGGTGAAGATGCTTTTGACCAGCAGGATGCAGAGGTGGTCTGTAGTGAGCTGGGCTGTGGGCCTCCTTCAGTCCTCCAGGGGGCGCTCTATGGAGAATCAAAGGCTCCAACATGGAGCAAAGAGTTCCAGTGTGAAGGCAACGAGGCTGCTCTTTTGGACTGTAGAAGCTCAGGTTCAGATAGAAGCACCAGCTCACCTGGTGAAGCTGTTGGACTCACCTGTTCAGGTAGAGAAGGAGCTGCAGACCAGATTCAGTTAACTGGTTTATTTTATTTATTCAATATTTTTTCTGTCTTTTCTCACATTAAGCTAATTTCAGGTTGATGGGAGAGGCCAGTCGCTGTGCTGGGAAGCTGGTGGTGTTTAGCCAGCATGAGTGGAGACCAGGGGCTATGTGGTCTGGTGACTGGAACAAGAACTCAGTTGCTGCAGTTTGTTCTAACCTGGGTTGTGGTTCTGTTGTTTCAACCAAAACATCAGTGGAATCATCAGAAAGTCCTGTGTGGGGGCTAGATCCATCCTGTCTGCAGTCAGCATCTCTGCTGAGAGACTGTTTATATCAGGATAATCATAACAGTGAGGAGAGCCTGGAGGTGATCTGCTCAGGTAATCCTGAACTCTCCACATGTTTAGTTACTTTTGACCAGGTTTCACTTGTTGCTAATAAAACACCTTAAAGCAGAACTTGTGAACCTGTAGATGAACGTCTCGTTAACATTAGAGTCTGTTCCATTTTCAGACCTTCTCTGCTGTGCTTCAGCTTGTCCTCTAACAGCCCTTCACACAGATGAAGCTGTTGTGTTTATACATGCTTGTAATCATGACAACTAATCTAAATAGTCTCATGACATGTTTCATTGATTGTTTCATAATAACCTGGAGCTGTTTCTATCTTGTTACCAGATTTGTTGGTGGAGCCACAGATCTCCCTCTCTTCCTCCACTGACGGGGTCTCCAAAGCCATTAAACAGGGGTCTGAGGTTCCCATTGGCTCAGATTTCAGCATCATGTGCTCCATCAAACCTCAGTACCAAGGCGGTTCCTTCCATCTTGTCTTCATCACCTCTACATCAACACAGAACTCCACCCTGCCAGCTGTCAATCACTCCGCCCTCTTCCTGTTCTCTGCTGCAGGCCCCGCCCACCAAGGAACCTACAGCTGTGTTTACCACGTCTCTGTTTTCTCCCATAACTTCTGGTCTAGGAGCCAGCCGCTCAGTCTCACCGTCTCAGGTAACTTCATGGAGTAAAACAGAAAAAGTGTTTCAGATCAAACCAAGCTGCCTCAGGTCAGGTGCAGCAACAGTTTCATCTGTTTTCTTCATGGAGTCAGTCAGCTGGATTTAATCCTACTGCTAGATTTGATTATTCAACAGAAACTAACTACAAACATTTGACTTTACACTCATCTGAAAGTGTTTTAGTACAAAATGTAAACAGCAAAGATTGTTTTATTCCCTGTAAAGGAAACATTCTTTAGAGTTCTTCCATCTGCTGCAACATAATCAGTGATGCGTTTCATTCACTTTCAGGCTCTGGGACCGACTTGATCATCAGACCAGTTGTGGTCCTGCTGGGTATGATGATATCAATCCTCCTTCTCTACTTCTACTTCAAGGTAGTGCACGCGTCATGCACGCTGGATTCAATTAGAAAAGTTCTAGAAAGGAATTCTAAAACAGGATCTTTTTTCAGACCAGCAGCAGCCGGAGGTCTGGAGCAGAGAGAAAGCATCATGTTGATGGTTCCAGAGCTGAAGGCTGCAGAGAGGAGGAGACAGCCGTATGAACCAGTAGAGCAGGATATTCATTTCACATTCAGATGAAGAAACAGCCAGATGTTCCAGACAGCTGTTGCCTCCACATGGAGACATGAGAGACCCAGGACATCAGAGTGTTGAGGTGACAGGAAGTTCTCAGCTTTCACATTGTTCCTGGATCCTAGAGAAATAATCCTCAGCGTTGATCCTTTTATGGTGTCGTTCTGCTGCTGATGCTGCTTTCTGTCTGACTCATCAGCTTTTCCACACATGTTGCTGCGTGATTTCTAGATTTGTGAGTCAGCTGACAACAGATCAGTAAAAACATGGTTTAGAAGTTGAGTGAAATGAAATCTAGACTTTCTGTTGCATCAGGATCCGTGTTAGAGCTCCTGTCACTGAGAGAAAACACAAACATTCTGATTCTCTTAAACATTCATGTGTATAATGATGCTGTGTGTTATTTGTTTAAAGGTGATTTTAAACAGAGGAAGAAAATCTGTCTGAAAATGTTTGTCCTGCTCTGACAGTTTCAGTTAAAGTCTAGTATGTTCTATTTCTATGTTTTCATCTTTAGAATTCTGATGTTTTATTGATAATTCTGGTCATTTTTATACTTTTATGTATTAATGCAAAATGATTATATTTTCATTGAAGAAACAACAGCTTATCTGATTCATTTCTTTGCAAAAATATTTAAAATATATTTTAGTTTTCTTTTTGGTTTAAATAAAAGTTAAAAACTCCAGTTCCTGTGTGGTTTGGAGCTTTTCCTCAAGTCTGTAAATGTTTTAGTTATTTTATAGCTCAATTTTATTTTTGTATTGCTCATTTAACTCACTTTATTTCTGTCTTGATGTTAAACTTTTAAACCTGCATTTTGTTTTTGCTCAGATAATTTTGTAAGAAATTTAAAATGTTCTATTTCCTGTTTAAATAAAGTTTATAAAAAATTGAATTGTTCTTTTGAGAAACACATTCTAGAAACCAAAATGTTTCCTAGAAACTGAACAGAAATAAAAAGTAAAGCAGCCAGAGTTCTCCAGGCCCGTTGGCTTCATTTTCGTTTGTCGGTGTGAGAAGTTTTCTTCAGCAGCAACGAGTTCAGCCTGAAACAGAATCAAGTTCATATCGCTTCCTGCTGGTCTGAAACCAGCATCCAGTCAGGAAGCTGTCAGAGGAAACAGGAAGTGATGCAACAGCTGATTCATTCAAACATTTACACACAGACAGGTTTTAGCAGCAGAATCCTTCAGTCTGGAGGAGGAGGCTTCTCACTGCTGTTTTACAGCATAAATTTCCTGTTCACATTAGTTTGGTTTAAACAGTAATCTGGATTAGATGAGCATATAGGCTAATCCAAACTCAAAGATTACCTTGTGTTAAACTGAATTCTAGTAGAAGTCCATCAGATGGTTCTGTTATCAGTAGATAAAATCATTTAAAGCAGCAACCAGTGGCGCCCCCAAGGGGTGGCCGTGGCCATCCCTAGAAAATTGCTGCCCCCACCAGGAAAGACCAGTGTTAATAAATCATGTTAATGTTCAATCAAACCATAAATTAATTTTATTTAATCAACACAGAAATGTAAAACCCAATAAAAATTATACAGTTAATGAAGAAATAATCTGAATTTTAAAAAATGTATTTATGTTTCTGCTGCTCACCATTTTCAAAAAAGATTATATCTCCATAGTTTTTTGTGACGACATCAACAGGCAAATTAAAAAAAAAAAAATTCTGAAAAAAATTCTGAAATAACATGTAAAATAACTGAAGTGTATTTTTCTAAAATGTTTGTATTTCTCAAATCTGAGTTAAGTGTTTTGGATGCATATTGTTTTTTAATCAAAAAGAATTAAGGAGAATGTAGGGAGCTGGAGAGTTTCCACAAGGACCAATTTGGGGTGCCACCCCAAAATCCTATCTGGCCCAATCTGGCCACCCTTATCAACATTTTCTGGGGGCGCCTCTGGCAGCAACACCTGATCCAGTTTATTAAAGCAGCTGATTTTAATCCTGGATTAACATGACGCTAAAATAAATTCTCAGCTTGGTTCTGAACAGGTTTTCTGTTGGAAGATGACTGAAATGGTTTTGAAACGATCACATGATCTTCATTAAGTCTTCAACATCACGGTGCTCCTCAGGCTGATTATGAAGTCTGACAGCGAGACTAAAGACCATCAGAGGAAATCTGACAGCCATTAACATATTTGGATAAAGGTGACTTGAACAGCTCAAGATGGAGCTCAGGTGAGAGCTTAACTCCTCTGCCACCGTTGCCCCGCCATAGAGGCTCAAAGAACGTTTCAATTGTAAATGAAAGTTGTTCTAAGACTCCTTTAATTAATTAAACTGAACAGTTTTACCCATCATTCATTAGTGATCATAGACTTCTCCCAACCTAAACAATTGGAGGAAAAGCTGGATGGATGCAGGAGGATGGTGGTTTTTGCAGAAACTTTCTATAGACATGGTTTCCTCCATTTTGAGAGACATTCTGGCAATCACTGAGGAACATGATTCCCTCCATCTTATAAGTTCAGGCAGAATGAAAACAGATGTTGAGTGTCGGGAGCAGGAAAGATGAGCGACTCAAGCGGGATGAAGGGGACAAAACCCTCAGAGGTTAAACAGCTTGGGAGAGGCGTCGCATAGAGAGCGCTCGACCTGGTGCTCTAACAGAGAGAGAGGGAACCGATGACATCTACTTCCCTGATTTAGTCAAATAAAGTTTGACATCATGTGTGTTTCACTGAATCTTTATTTCATTTTAAGATTTATTTGATACAAATCACTCTTTTCTCCATGCAGACAAATACTAAAACAGCAGTGGTACAAGAACACTCCACATTCTTACCGTGAGTACAGTAAATCTTCATTATCAGCGTTAAACCACTCAAATAGCTGCTTGTGACACACACACACACACACACACACACACACACACACACACACACACACACACACACACACACACACACACACACACACACACAC
>SSNS01000010.1:41172-103672 GCA_006937985.1 Aphyosemion australe
AAAAAAATCTCTGCTGAGATGATGCTGAGCCCGCTCAACGTCTCTCTACAAACATAGAGCGCTGTGATTGGCCCCGCCTACACTTAGCCAAGCCAATGGTAGACTTGCTGATGCTACAATGGAGTGCTGCTAGACCAACCTGCAGAGCAATATCTTTTGCTACAATTCAGGCTACTACATTATAAAAGTATAATAAACTCAACAAAAGAAACAAGTGCACATGAACTTACCAGAGGCGATACATCTGGTGTCTTATCGTAGCCGTTGTGCCCGTTACTCGCAGTAGCAGCAGCATGCTGCTTTAGCCTCTGACTGATGTGTCTGCCCTCGATGAAGTCTATGTAGTCTTTATAGTTGTTACAGGGCCCCACCAGAACACTCAGGAAGTTCAGGTTATAGCTCAGGTACTCGATGAGAGAAGGCCTCGCTCTGCAGGCAGAACAGGAGAAATGAGTGAGCACCGACCGAGCAGACAAACCTTTTACATCTATTAGAGCACAGGTGTCGAGCTCCGGTCCTCGAGGGCCGGCATCCTGCACCTCTTTGTTGTTTCCCTGTTCCAACACAGTTGATTCACCTGTGCAGCAGCTCATCAAGCTCTCCAGAAGCCTGTTAATCACCTGCTGATTGAAATCAGGTGTGTTGAAACAGGGAAAACACTCAAATATGTGGTATAGCGGCCCTTGAGGACCGGAGTTCGACACCCATGTATCAGAGGATCAAGTTCGACTGATTTGATCCTCTAATTACATAAAATACAAATGGGTTCAAAAAATGAAAAAGTACATCACACACTATTTAATTTTTTCTGATGATCGACTAATCAGGTCTGTCAGCGATTGAGTAAGAAGTAGATGGCACAACCTGAGTGGATAGGTAGTCTATTTTAAAATAACATGCATGATGTGTTGATGAAGGGGATTTTGTCCTTTTACATGCAGAAAAAGGTAAATGTTTCATGCAAAACGATGGCTCTTCTAACTTTCTCAGCATGCCTTTTCTATTCACCATGATTGCATCTCCATGTCACTGTCCTTCGTAGCTAAAGGAGAAGAAAAAGGGTTTTATTCCTTTAAATAGAGAGTTAATGCAGACACAGTCCTCTGGGGTTCAATAACCTTATCCTGAATGTGTCCCATGTTGTTTCATCAAAGTAACCCGTCTGTTTTTCCCGTAAAAACTTACGTTATCGCCAAAAGCCTCTGATCCGAGGTCAGCTGCTCACTTTTCTTACACGTACCTAAAGAAAATTAGAAAGTTATGTTCATATTGCATCTCTTTTTCTCATTGACAGGACGTTAGAAACTGAGCTTTTTATGGTGTGTGTGTGTGTGTGTGTGTTTGCTTGCTTTATAAGAATACACTCATCTGTCTCACCATCATGGAGCTGGAAGGCCAGTGTCGTTATCTTCTGGGTTACTATCATCAACGGCCTGGGGAGGAAACCAAAGATGAGGAGAAGTCCATAAAAGTGGTTGTTGAGTGAGATCGCTGTGAGATGTCAGAGCAGATCAAAACCATTCCACTATCGATGCGCGCCGTCACATCTGAAGACACGTTTTTAAATCCTGAAATCTCCTCAGTAATATCATAGACACTAAAATGGTTGTGAATCGTTTACAATCCTTTGACATGTAAAATTGGGTATGGCCCATGGTTTGATCAGGCCTCTTCTGGATTGTTTGGGTGACGTCAGGTCATGGATGGCTTTTCATTTTCTGAATTTTAATGGAAAAAAGACTGAAGTCGTCATTTTGGACCTAATGATAGGGTGGGTAGCTCTAAGATTTGATAGCCAGATAAATTCTGTTGTTAGATCATGCTTTTTTCACCTGCGTCATATTCCATTACTGTCACGTGACCACTTAGAAACAGTAATCCATGCATTTTTACTTCATGCCTGGATTACTGTAACTCTCTTTATGCTGGAATAGCTTCAATGTCTATCAATCAATCAATCAAATTTTATTTATGATGCACTTTTCATACTTGAATGCAGCTCAAAGTGCAGTACAGATAAAATAACCCCACAAAACCCTCAGTACCCACCCCTCCCTACACACACACACACACACACACACACACACACACACACACACACACACACACACACACACACACACATCAAGAATACAAGACATTGGCGTCTGGCTGAGTTCAGAAAAACCATAAATCTGGGAAACGTCATCGGTGGGGCGATCTGACCCGGGAGCATCAGGTCAACTGGTCTGGTCAAGGGGCGTCGTAGTCAAATGACGCTCCCGGGGCAGAGGGCCCCCTAGAGGAAACACTGGATGAAATTAATAAAACTAAATAAATAAAATACAAATTGATAATGGTAATTGAGTAGAAATAATTAAGTAAGATAAGAAATTAATGAATAATATTAAATAAATAGTAAAACAACTGTAATGTAAAATATGTTGTAAAATTAAAAGTGGTAGTCAAACTAAAACATGCTAACAAACAATAATAATAATAATCAATTAAAAGACCAGTGTGTCCCAACCCTGGTCCTCAGGGCTCACTGTCCTGCATGTTTTCCATGTTGCCCTTTCAAACACCAGTGTTTCCCTGCTGCCACACACCTGACTTAAATGAATGAGTGATTAACAGGCATCTGCAGCATGTGATGTCCTCCTGGGGAGCCAATCTAAATGTGCTGAAGCAGAGACATGGAAAACTTGCAGGACACTGTGCCCTGAGGACCAGGGTTGAGAAACACTGGTCTAGACTCAAATTTGGTTGCAAGGTTTCTGATGGGGACCAGAAGAAGGGATCATATTACTCCCATACTGGCATCCTTGCATCGGCTGCCCATTCGTTTTAGGATTTATTTTAAGGTTCTTGTTTTTAAATCACTGTTGGGAACTGCCCCACCGTATCTGTGTAACCTTCTATTCTGGTATGTTCTATCACGGCCGCCTAGGTCTACTACAATGGATTTACTGGTGGTTCCAAAGGAACATCGGGTCACCAGAGGAGAGCGGGCCTTTTCACTTCTTGGATCTAAATTACGGAACGACCTTCCGCTGGTGGTCAGGCAAGCCCCATCACTGATGTTTATAAGAGTAGATTAAAGACCCATTTCTATTCTTTGGCTTGAGTTGGAGTGAGTTTTGTTTATTCTGTGCATTTTACTTTCTCTAACTGCTGCTGCCTGGATATGAGACGATTTTATTCTTTTCTTTTAGTGATATTGTTCATAAGTGTACATATTTGGTGTGTTTTTATTGTATCGTGTGCAACAATTTGGGCATGAATAATGCAAGAAAGTGCTTTATAAATAGATGATGATGATGTAAGGAGTTAAAAGCAATCAGAGTCCTTTTATTTGGGTTACTGTGTGACAGTTAGCTGTCAGCTAATTCTGTCACATGACTGAAAACTGCAGCAAAAACCATTAAAACAAAGGGAAGCACTTCAGAAAAATAACACTTTGACAAAATTTGCAGAAACTATGCTGAAGTTTTAGGGAAACTTAGTCATTTTGCATACTGGCAGAAAAAAGCAAACAAAATATCTTCCACGTTGAAGCCTTCAGAGAGAATTTTCTCTGGTGAATCACTCCATTCTTCTCTAGTAAAGTCACATCAGGTCACTCATTAATCCAACGTAATGCATTTGAATCCCCAGGGTCATTATCTCTTTAAAATCCGCACCACCGAGTTCATGTTTATGTCCTAAAGTTTAAACCACTGACAGAAGTTTTCCACATGCATCGTTAGTGTAATAAAGACCAGGTTACTGCAGATATTTTGGTGTCCAGAATAAAAAGTCTTTTGTACCGACAACAAGACAAACGCCTTCTACTGATTTAATCCACATAAACTCTCTGCCCCAGGAATGTGTGTGTGTGTGTGTGTGTGTGTGTGTGTGTGCACATATAAACTGCATCTCTGTCCCTCTCACAAACACTCACTCTCATTCTTCTCTGTGAGTGGGCTGAATTGTGTGCACAGCATGAAAAACTGTGGAAGAGCGGAGCATGCCGCTAGGCTGGCGGTGCCAGCCCTCGGATGAGCTGGCACCGAGCTTTAGGGAAACATTATCAGAGCGCCGTCCAGCTTCTACTGCTGTGGACTTTCCTGTAGACTGTGGGGTATGTGATGGTCAATGCTCAGTGTGATTTCCTCAGATATTAAAGTATGACACGGAGCAGAGTCTCTAATTCAATCTATGGCCATGACACAAGCTGGCTCCGAGGCCTGGGAGCACCCAAAGTCACGTGGAGCAGAAGCTGCCAACTAACTCGTCCACAGGCAAACAGAGCAGAGAAGTTGGTAAACAGAGGGGGTGGGGGTGGAGGGGGCAAATAGCTGTCCTCATTTCATTACATGACCACAGAAAATGTAATCACCCTTTCTAAAGGTTTTCTATAGAACTACCCATACGGTACCATTGATAACCTCACAGAACACTTTATTAAAGTTTTTTTAGATGATGTGGTCCTATTGGTGTCATCAGACTGAGATCTCTAACGTTTGCTGAAGCAGTTTGCAGCCGAGTGTGAAGCACTTCAGATGAGAATCAGCTCCTCTAAATCTGAGACCATGATCTTGAATCAGAAAAAGGTAGAATAATTTCCAGGTCAGGGACGAGGTCCTGCCTCGAGCAGAGGAGTTGAAGTATCTCAGGGTCTTGTTTGCAAATGAGAGAAAGATGGAGAGGGAGATCGATAGTGGATTGGTGCTGCGTCTACAGTGATGCCCAGATGGTACAGTCATCCAGAGTTCCTCAGACGTGCTCTCTATCCAAACATGTCTATATGACATTAAAAAGTGTCAGCCACAAAACCTCCTCTTCCTGAATGAGTCAAAAACTGAGTTTATCCTTTTTGGTGCTTTTGATTCAACAAATGCATCTTCTGATCTTGTATCTGTGATGACCAACTCAAACATGCGGTGAGGCATCTGGGAGTGACGTTGAACAGTACTCTAAAACTCAATTAACAAGTAGACTCAGTTTTTTCCAGCTCCGCCTGTTGGCTAAAGTAAAAAAAATCCTTAGCTGTAGTGACTTGGAAAAAACAATACACGCTTTGGTCAGTCCACGCTTGGATTATTGCATCTACAACTTGAGCAAAAATGCGGCTGCCCAACACCTCACCATCATCATCATCATCACCTTTATTTATAGAGCCCCTTACAGGCATGATGCATGCCACCAAAGTGCTGCACAGTAACAAAGTAAAACTAATAAAATCAACAAAGACAATTAAAACCAACAAGTTAAAAACAGAGTAAAATCATATAAAAGGTCAACAACATCTAACCCAGAGAGTTAAAAGCCAAACCATAAAAGTGGGTCTTCAACCTTGTTTTAAAAGCTGTTACTGAAGGAGAGAGCCTTACAGATAGGGGAAGTGTGCACCAGTACTAGTAGATGTGACCATATCGCTCCTGCACTACTCTTCGCACTGGGTCCCTGTTCAGAACCCAGTGTAAAATGTTACTGTCCATATTTGATTACATTCATGGCTCTGTACCTCTTTATTTGTGTGCCATGTTGACCCCTTATTAGCCTAGCAGAACTTTACGCTCCTCTGAAAAACACTTACTGATTGTCCCATGGTCATGCTTTCACAGGGGTGAAATGGCCTGTATTTGTATAGCGCCTTCTTAGGGTTCTACAACTCCCCAAGGCGCTTCACAACACATTCAGTCATCCACCCATTCACGCGCTGGTGATGATGAGCTACAATGTAGCTACAGCTGCCCTGGTGCGCACTGCCAGAGGCCTGCCATACACTGGCACCACCGGTCCCTCCGACAACCACCAGCAGGCAAGGCGGGTTAAGTGTCTTGCCCAAGGACACGACAGCAACAGACTGAGCGGGACTCGAACCTGCGACCTTCCGATTGCAAGGCGGCCACTTAACTCCTCTGCCACCATCGCTGTGGGATCTGTCCATCTTGGACCTGTCTAGGCCGAGTATAAGCAGTATCTATTCAGATTGGCCTTGACATTTGAGTTGGTATCACATGAAATAACTTGATTTGTATTTCTTTTTTTAAATTTCCTGTTTCTAATTTTAACTCTTGATTATACCGTTTTTACTGTTGTCCAGCGCTTTGAGCAACTGTGATTGTTGTAAGGAGCGTTTATAAATAAAAATTTGATTGATTTTGATAAATGTGGGCGTTGTACCGGTCTGTCGTGGTGAAGAGAGAGCTGAGCCAGTAGGCGAAGCTCTCAATTTACTGGTTGATCTACGTTCCTACCCTCATGGTCACAAGCTTTGGGTAGTGACTGAAAGAACGAGATCATGGATACAAGCGGCCGGAATGAGTTTTCTCCAGGTGTCTGGGCTCTCCCTTAGAGATAGGGTGAGAAGCTCGGTCATCTGGGAGGGGCTCAGAGTAGACCTGCTGCTCCTCCACATTAAGAGGAGACAGTTGAGTTGTGGCTCGGGCATCTGGTTAGGATGCCTCCTGGACGCCTCCCTGGTGAGGTTTGTCAGACACGTCCAACTAGGAGGAGACCAAAGGGAAGACCCAGGACACGCTGGAGGATGTTTCCCGGCTGGCCAGGGAACGCCTTGGGATTCCCCCGAGGGAGCTGGCCCAGGTGGCTGGGGAGAGCCAGACAATATTTGCAATTTTTAAGACTGAATTTAATCAGAAAAACTCAAACCAAACATTTTCAGGACACATCCAGTGTTATCGTGAGATCTTGTTGTTCCATCAAAATGAAGGTGGTAAAATCTGCTGCCACCTAGCAGTCGGAGTTTGAATTGCATTACAAAAAAGAAATACAGCAAGTGTTTGTGTAAAAAAACATTACACTGCTTTAAACATCAATTCAGTATTATGAAATATTGCAATATTTCAGTGTATTGATATTTTCTTACATCGTTAATTGCAATATATTGTGTCGTCTCCCCTTTATTGTGATACAGTATAACACCAGATTCTTGCCAATACACACCCCTTCTCTGCTGTAAATGTACAGCAAAGTTTGCCAAATAATAATCCAAGGACAGAGAGGACGGATAAGAATAATAACTAGATAAATTGCATTTCTTGCAGAAATGCGTTTGAATGCTGTATTGCTGAATACAATAGCTGAAACTGCTGAATTGAAGCTAAAACTAAGCTTAATTGTCAAAATGTGCTGAATGTATTTGAAGTTATAGGAGCAAAAATTGCTAAAATTTTTTAAAAGCCCGAAAAGTAAGTAGAGAATATAGAAAAATATCCTAAACAGCAGAAAACTGAAATCTCTAAACATAGTTAAAAAAACTGAGCAGCTAAAATGTTTAAACAGCTCATATTTGAGTATAAGTAGTTAAATTTTCACAATTAGTTGAATTGTGAAGTTAGCAGGATATGCTGAATTTTGAAACTGATAGCTGAGTAGCTGAACTGAAATAAGCAGTTTTCTGCTGCGAAAATTTAACGAAATTGTAAAAATGAGCTGAAAAGTTTGAAAGATTTAGGAGCAAAAAATCACTAACAAGTGTATTAAAGCCAAATAAGTAAGTGGAGAAAAGAGAAAATAAATCTAAACAGCAGAAAACTGAAATCTCAGTACACANGTTTGAGGTTAAAAATCAGATCTTACGACATTCAGGCCCAAGCTGCATCTGTCAGTGCTTTAACTCACAACATGTCAGAGGTTTTGTGCGTCCTTCACAGAAAAAACTGTTCCAGCGTAAAAAGAGGTCAGAATATCAGCCCTTAAATATTTCATTATTAGCCTGGCAAGTCATCCTATTATGTAAATATGTCTGGCCACGACCCATAGACAGAGTTCCATCATAGGGGCAGACTCTAGAGTTGTCTTTCAAACTGTCTCCACATGCATTTGGACAGCGCTAGGACCAATCAGAGCAACGGACAACGTCACATATTCATCGCTACGACAGTCCACCATACACCGTGGGAGAAGAAACCGAAGTATAAACACCCAAAGTTTATTCCAAAGCTTTTTCAAAGGAGTGCCATTTCTTAGCTGCCATTGTTGTAGCTTAGCTCTGCTGCAGCTCTGCAGTCATTGTAAAAAAATCTCTGCTGAGATGATGCTGAGCCCGCTCAACGTCTCTCTACAAACATAGAGCGCTGTGATTGGCCCCGCCTACACTTAGCCAAGCCAATGGTAGACTTGCTGATGCTACAATGGAGTGCTGCTAGACCAACCTGCAGAGCAATATCTTTTGCTACAATTCAGGCTACTACATTATAAAAGTATAATAAACTCAACAAAAGAAACAAGTGCACATGAACTTACCAGAGGCGATACATCTGGTGTCTTATCGTAGCCGTTGTGCCCGTTACTCGCAGTAGCAGCAGCATGCTGCTTTAGCCTCTGACTGATGTGTCTGCCCTCGATGAAGTCTATGTAGTCTTTATAGTTGTTACAGGGCCCCACCAGAACACTCAGGAAGTTCAGGTTATAGCTCAGGTACTCGATGAGAGAAGGCCTCGCTCTGCAGGCAGAACAGGAGAAATGAGTGAGCACCGACCGAGCAGACAAACCTTTTACATCTATTAGAGCACAGGTGTCGAGCTCCGGTCCTCGAGGGCCGGCATCCTGCACCTCTTTGTTGTTTCCCTGTTCCAACACAGTTGATTCACCTGTGCAGCAGCTCATCAAGCTCTCCAGAAGCCTGTTAATCACCTGCTGATTGAAATCAGGTGTGTTGAAACAGGGAAAACACTCAAATATGTGGTATAGCGGCCCTTGAGGACCGGAGTTCGACACCCATGTATCAGAGGATCAAGTTCGACTGATTTGATCCTCTAATTACATAAAATACAAATGGGTTCAAAAAATGAAAAAGTACATCACACACTATTTAATTTTTTCTGATGATCGACTAATCAGGTCTGTCAGCGATTGAGTAAGAAGTAGATGGCACAACCTGAGTGGATAGGTAGTCTATTTTAAAATAACATGCATGATGTGTTGATGAAGGGGATTTTGTCCTTTTACATGCAGAAAAAGGTAAATGTTTCATGCAAAACGATGGCTCTTCTAACTTTCTCAGCATGCCTTTTCTATTCACCATGATTGCATCTCCATGTCACTGTCCTTCGTAGCTAAAGGAGAAGAAAAAGGGTTTTATTCCTTTAAATAGAGAGTTAATGCAGACACAGTCCTCTGGGGTTCAATAACCTTATCCTGAATGTGTCCCATGTTGTTTCATCAAAGTAACCCGTCTGTTTTTCCCGTAAAAACTTACGTTATCGCCAAAAGCCTCTGATCCGAGGTCAGCTGCTCACTTTTCTTACACGTACCTAAAGAAAATTAGAAAGTTATGTTCATGTTGCATCTCTTTTTCTCATTGACAGGACGTTAGAAACTGAGCTTTTTATGGTGTGTGTGTGTGTGTGTGTGTGTGTGTTTGCTTGCTTTATAAGAATACACTCATCTGTCTCACCATCATGGAGCTGGAAGGCCAGTGTCGTTATCTTCTGGGTTACTATCATCAACGGCCTGGGGAGGAAACCAAAGATGAGGAGAAGTCCATAAAAGTGGTTGTTGAGTGAGATCGCTGTGAGATGTCAGAGCAGATCAAAACCATTCCACTATCGATGCGCGCCGTCACATCTGAAGACACGTTTTTAAATCCTGAAATCTCCTCAGTAATATCATAGACACTAAAATGGTTGTGAATCGTTTACAATCCTTTGACATGTAAAATTGGGTATGGCCCATGGTTTGATCAGGCCTCTTCTGGATTGTTTGGGTGACGTCAGGTCATGGATGGCTTTTCATTTTCTGAATTTTAATGGAAAAAAGACTGAAGTCGTCATTTTGGACCTAATGATAGGGTGGGTAGCTCTAAGATTTGATAGCCAGATAAATTCTGTTGTTAGATCATGCTTTTTTCACCTGCGTCATATTCCATTACTGTCACATGACCACTTAGAAACAGTAATCCATGCATTTTTACTTCATGCCTGGATTACTGTAATTCTCTTTATGCTGGAATAGCTTCAATGTCTAGACCAGTGTGTCCCAACCCTGGTCCTCAGGGACCACTGTCCTGCATGTTTTCCATGTTGCCCTTTCAAACACCAGTGTTTCCCTGCTGCCACACACCTGACTTAAATGAATGAGTGATTAACAGGCATCTGCAGCATGTGATGTCCTCCTGGGGAGCCAATCTAAATGTGCTGAAGCAGAGACATGGAAAACTTGCAGGACACTGTGCCCTGAGGACCAGGGTTGAGAAACACTGGTCTAGACTCCAACTGGTCCAAATTTGGTTGCAAGGTTTCTGATGGGGACCAGAAGAAGGGATCATATTACTCCCATACTGGCATCCTTGCATCGGCTGCCCATTCGTTTTAGGATTTATTTTAAGGTTCTTGTTTTTAAATCACTGTTGGGAACTGCCCCACCGTATCTGTGTAACCTTCTATTCTGGTATGTTCTATCACGGCCGCCTAGGTCTACTACAATGGATTTACTGGTGGTTCCAAAGGAACATCGGGTCACCAGAGGAGAGCGGGCCTTTTCACTTCTTGGATCTAAATTACGGAACGACCTTCCGCTGGTGGTCAGGCAAGCCCCATCACTGATGTTTATAAGAGTAGATTAAAGACCCATTTCTATTCTTTGGCTTGAGTTGGAGTGAGTTTTGTTTATTCTGTGCATTTTACTTTCTCTAACTGCTGCTGCCTGGATATGAGACGATTTTATTCTTTTCTTTTAGTGATATTGTTCATAAGTGTACATATTTGGTGTGTTTTTATTGTATCGTGTACAACAATTTGGGCATGAATAATGCAAGAAAGTGCTTTATAAATAGATGATGATGATGTAAGGAGTTAAAAGCAATCAGAGTCCTTTTATTTGGGTTACTGTGTGACAGTTAGCTGTCAGCTAATTCTGTCACATGACTGAAAACTGCAGCAAAAACCATTAAAACAAAGGGAAGCACTTCAGAAAAATAACACTTTGACAAAATTTGCAGAAACTATGCTGAAGTTTTAGGGAAACTTAGTCATTTTGCATACTGGCAGAAAAAAGCAAACAAAATATCTTCCACGTTGAAGCCTTCAGAGAGAATTTTCTCTGGTGAATCACTCCATTCTTCTCTAGTAAAGTCACATCAGGTCACTCATTAATCCAACGTAATGCATTTGAATCCCCAGGGTCATTATCTCTTTAAAATCCGCACCACCGAGTTCATGTTTATGTCCTAAAGTTTAAACCACTGACAGAAGTTTTCCACATGCATCGTTAGTGTAATAAAGACCAGGTTACTGCAGATATTTTGGTGTCCAGAATAAAAAGTCTTTTGTACCGACAACAAGACAAACGCCTTCTACTGATTTAATCCACATAAACTCTCTGCCCCAGGAATGTGTGTGTGTGTGTGTGTGTGTGTGTGTGTGTGCACATATAAACTGCATCTCTGTCCCTCTCACAAACACTCACTCTCATTCTTCTCTGTGAGTGGGCTGAATTGTGTGCACAGCATGAAAAACTGTGGAAGAGCGGAGCATGCCGCTAGGCTGGCGGTGCCAGCCCTCGGATGAGCTGGCACCGAGCTTTAGGGAAACATTATCAGAGCGCCGTCCAGCTTCTACTGCTGTGGACTTTCCTGTAGACTGTGGGGTATGTGATGGTCAATGCTCAGTGTGATTTCCTCAGATATTAAAGTATGACACGGAGCAGAGTCTCTAATTCAATCTATGGCCATGACACAAGCTGGCTCCGAGGCCTGGGAGCACCCAAAGTCACGTGGAGCAGAAGCTGCCAACTAACTCGTCCACAGGCAAACAGAGCAGAGAAGTTGGTAAACAGAGGGGGTGGGGGTGGAGGGGGCAAATAGCTGTCCTCATTTCATTACATGACCACAGAAAATGTAATCACCCTTTCTAAAGGTTTTCTATAGAACTACCCATACGGTACCATTGATAACCTCACAGAACACTTTATTAAAGTTTTTTTAGATGATGTGGTCCTATTGGTGTCATCAGACTGAGATCTCTAACGTTTGCTGAAGCAGTTTGCAGCCGAGTGTGAAGCACTTCAGATGAGAATCAGCTCCTCTAAATCTGAGACCATGATCTTGAATCAGAAAAAGGTAGAATAATTTCCAGGTCAGGGACGAGGTCCTGCCTCGAGCAGAGGAGTTGAAGTATCTCAGGGTCTTGTTTGCAAATGAGAGAAAGATGGAGAGGGAGATCGATAGTGGATTGGTGCTGCGTCTACAGTGATGCCCAGATGGTACAGTCATCCAGAGTTCCTCAGACGTGCTCTCTATCCAAACATGTCTATATGACATTAAAAAGTGTCAGCCACAAAACCTCCTCTTCCTGAATGAGTCAAAAACTGAGTTTATCCTTTTTGGTGCTTTTGATTCAACAAATGCATCTTCTGATCTTGTATCTGTGATGACCAACTCAAACATGCGGTGAGGCATCTGGGAGTGACGTTGAACAGTACTCTAAAACTCAATTAACAAGTAGACTCAGTTTTTTCCAGCTCCGCCTGTTGGCTAAAGTAAAAAAAATCCTTAGCTGTAGTGACTTGGAAAAAACAATACACGCTTTGGTCAGTCCACGCTTGGATTATTGCATCTACAACTTGAGCAAAAATGCGGCTGCCCAACACCTCACCATCATCATCATCATCACCTTTATTTATAGAGCCCCTTACAGGCATGATGCATGCCACCAAAGTGCTGCACAGTAACAAAGTAAAACTAATAAAATCAACAAAGACAATTAAAACCAACAAGTTAAAAACAGAGTAAAATCATATAAAAGGTCAACAACATCTAACCCAGAGAGTTAAAAGCCAAACCATAAAAGTGGGTCTTCAACCTTGTTTTAAAAGCTGTTACTGAAGGAGAGAGCCTTACAGATAGGGGAAGTGTGCACCAATACTAGTAGATGTGACCATATCGCTCCTGCACTACTCTTCGCACTGGGTCCCTGTTCAGAACCCAGTGTAAAATGTTACTGTCCATATTTGATTACATTCATGGCTCTGTACCTCTTTATTTGTGTGCCATGTTGACCCCTTATTAGCCTAGCAGAACTTTACGCTCCTCTGAAAAACACTTACTGATTGTCCCATGGTCATGCTTTCACAGGGGTGAAATGGCCTGTATTTGTATAGCGCCTTCTTAGGGTTCTACAACTCCCCAAGGCGCTTCACAACACAATCAGTCATCCACCCATTCACACGCTGGTGATGATGAGCTACAATGTAGCTACAGCTGCCCTGGTGCGCACTGCCAGAGGCCTGCCATACACTGGCACCACCGGTCCCTCCGACAACCACCAGCAGGCAAGGCGGGTGAAGTGTCTTGCCCAAGGACACGACAGCGACAGACCTAGCGGGACGCGAACCTGTGACCTTCCGATAGCAAGGCGGCCACTTAACTCCTCTGCCACCATCGCTGTGGGACCAAAGCTTTGGATCTGTCCATCGTGGACCTGTCTTTAGGCCGAGTATAAGCAGCATCTATTCAGATTGGCCTTGACACTTGAGTTGGTATCACATGAAATAACTTGATTTGTATTTCTTTTTTTAAATTTCCTGTTTCTAATTTTAACTCTTGATTATACCGTTTTTACTGTTGTCCAGCGCTTTGAGCAACTGTGGTTGTTGTAAGGAGCGTTTATAAATAAAATTTTGACTGATTTTGATAAATGTGGGCGTTGTACCGGTCTGTCGTGGTGAAGAGAGAGCTGAGCCAGTAGGCGAAGCTCTCAATTTACCGGTTGATCTATGTTCTTACCCTCATCTATGGTCACAAGCTTTGGGTAGTGACTGAAAGAACGAGATCACGGATACAAGCGGCCGAAATGAGTTTCTCTCCCTTAGAGATAGGGTGAGAAGCTCGGTCATCTGGGAGGGGCTCAGAGTAGACCTGCTGCTCCTCCACATTAAGAGGAGACAGTTGAGGTGGCTCGGGCATCTAGTTAGGATGCCTCCTGGACGCCTCCCTGGTGAGGTTTTTCAGGCACGTCCAACTGGGAGGAGACCAAAGGGAAGACCCAGGACACGCTGGAGGATGTTTCCCGGCTGGCCAGGGAACGCCTTGGGATTCCCCCGAGGGAGCTGGCCCAAGTGGCTGGGGAGAGGGAGGTCTGGGCTTCTCTGCTTAGGCTGCTGACCCCACGACCTCACGGATAAGCGGAGGATAATGGTTGGATGGATGTTCTTACTTTTTTGTGTCCTCCTTATAAAATGATAAAATTTCTTTGTAGAGTTTGACCTAAACCTAGCTACAAACCAAACTGTTCCCTCTTTATGACATAACAGAGCTTCGAGCTAAACTAAATCCCAGGTGCCAGTAAGCACCTTCACTTATCCTACCTGGCTTAGCAGACTCAAAACTGTGAGCAGCAGCTTCCTGCCGCCTCTGAAATCAGAGGTGTTGTATTTACACAAGGCTGTGGCCAGTGTAAGTGCACAGCCTGGAAATGTTAACCAACAACAAAAGAGCTGCTCCACAACTGAAATGCCGACCACGCCGTCCTCACGAGGGTGTGGTGACAGATAAGACGAGAGGCAACAAAGTGATTCAGCTTACCCAGAAAAGTCGGTGGAAAGAATTCCGTAGTTATAGATGAAGAATCGGCTGATGTGACACGCCGTCAGATAGCCCATAGCCGTCACCATGGTGTACCTGTGTGGGAGGAGTCAACAGGGAGTAAAGCAGACAAGAGGTGTTGCTGTGAAGTGATTACAGGTGCTACAAGCAGGTTTACCCCCTTTTGGTGGTTTATCATTAGATGAGTCATGAGTTTTTCAATGAACTTCGAGGAACAAGCTAATAAATTCATATAAACAAAACAAAAACTAGAAATGTCGGCTTGAGTTCTGAGTTACACTTTTCATCTTTACAGCAAATTGTAGCCGTAATAAATATTTAGAACTTCTGCAGTATTTACCAAATTTACAGTCAGGCGTCATGTCTTAATGCCATTGTTGAGCTGTAGATCTTTAATTAAGAGCCTAATGAAAAAAAATCAAACATAAAAACATTTCCAGCTCCTAAAGCCTTCAAAATAACTGCTGTAACACAAACACCACCTCCATCACAACAAATTCATTAAAAGAAATGAACATTATACCCAGTTAACATATTCCTCTCATGTCGAGTAGGTTTATACCAGGACACCGTCTGGGTTTCACTCCTCACAACACAATCACTGATGTCTGTCTGGCTCTGCCGGCAGGTAACACCTACCTGCACGTGTGAATACCACTAATGATCACGCGGCTTCATTCACACGGAAAAAGAACAAAACACCTGAGAAATGTTGCACCTCACAAACGCACAATCAAGTGTGACCATAAATGTCGTGAGACCAAACAAATATCTACACGTGTACTGTAGACAAGTGGCAACAAAGAGAGCGTGGAGACAGGAAGACAGGGTTGTCTTAGTTGGTCAAACGGACTCGTCAGGCTGGATTATCCAGCTGCCTTCACACCCGCCGAGCAACAGGTTATGATGAAACCGGCCCTCAAACCTCAGCCTCGCCTCCAAAAGAAGCATACACGAAGAAAGTTGAAACCGTTAGAGAGAGTGTAAATAATTCTCTGTAACTTCTACCTAGTCATCATTTTTATCACTGGAACTAAACCTTCACCCACTCCACCAGCAGCAGCAGCAGCCGTGGTGTGAGAAGATTCCTGTCGGACAGGATCAAAATAAAACAAAATCAAACTCTGACACCAGGCGCCGCCACCCGTCTGTCAGCATGCTGGGACAGGTGTGTTTGTCTGGTCTAAAAAGCAGCAGGACAGGTGGATCTTCAAGACAAACACTCACCTGTGCACATTGTTGATGTCACCTTTAATGATGATGAAGTAGCTTGCCACCACCACGGCCAGGATGTGAGCCGAGTACCTGCAGACAGATCGCACACCCAAATGATGCTTTTTATGTTAACCGTATGGGATTAATGTTGCAGAACGGACCGACGGATGAGTGGAAAATGACTCAGAGGGAATCAATCGCTTGAAACTGGTGACAAATAACATTACAGCACATGATTTTCCCCCATCAGTGTTTTGTAGCCGACTTGAGTCATCCGTCATATGTGGATGAGAAGAAGCCTGACTATCTTGTTCGTCACTAGTCCAGTTTCTGTCAGAGGAAATGTTTGTTTGTTGAACTTAACTGTGACCCTGAAACCCTTCAGGGTGAAAAGGCTCCTCAACTCCAGGGATGAGCCAGTGTTGTGTCCACATATAACACTTTGGCAAAACAGCAGATTTAACTTTATCTTTAGGCATAATGTTGCCACCAGCAGCCTGTAACAGTCTGCTGAATCTGTAAAAGATGTCAAAGGCAGATAAACTAATACTAGTGTATCTATAGGGTCACATGTCAGGCTTCAATTTGGTTTTAGTTGCTTTTGGAAACGTATCGTTTGCTGTCAACATTTGTTTTAGGCCAGACACACTCTGGACACATTTCTAATGATTCCAAACATCTCTGGAAGTAAAATTCAAATAAATTCAGGGTGTAAAGACATTTTTGTGTGTTACACTTCTGTATGAATGTATTCTATATTATAGAAACGGCGACACTTCTAATTTCCATCAGCAACACAGACAGAGATCACTCATAAAAGACAATTAAAAGTCAGACAGTTTCCTTCATCACATGCAGGTAATTGGGTCCTCTCACTGGTTTAGTGTAAAAGATATTTGTGGTGTGGAGTGATGGGGAAAAAGCATGAATGGAGCCCTGTGACAGACAGCGTACCATCCGAAGCAGAAGATGAGGATACCAATCCCAAGGAGCGTGGCGAAGGTGTGCCTGACCAGAGGGCTGGCATGGCTGGGACTGAGGTAGAGACGAAACCAGAAGGCAGCAGCCAGGGCGAACAGCTGGCAGGACATAAAATTCACCTGAATGTGGGAAAAAAGAGAGCATTAGGATGGATGCCTTACAGGACGTTACTGTGACAAACACCTGTTTCATCATGCTGGCTGGAATCATGAGTTTAAAGGCTCTTTGTAATATAGTAGCTGCCAGAGAGCTCTAATAAAATCAATATCTTTGTTTTAAAGAAGCATGCTGTCAGCCCGCTCATTATGAAGTGAAAGGCTATATTCTAGATTTTACTCTTCTTTTCTAAACACGAGTGTGCTGCTTAGTTTTGGCTCGTGGGAGGTGAGTTAGTCGTACCTGGTCAATAGGTAATCCCAAAAGCCGACTGACAGGCAGCAGCCACTTGGATCCTGTGGTTTTAAACAGCAACTCCTCCGCGCGCGCGCCCATCCTGCCTAGTTTATCGGTGTTTTCTGGCTGCTGTCGCTCCTTTCTTTGTGAAGCAAGTCTTCTCAATGACGCGAGTACATAGTTGACCTGAGAGGGCGTGTGACAAACCAAACCAGTCCGGTGTACAGCTCAGGTACGGTCCTCCTCCCGAATCTCACTTCACCCTCAGCGTTCATCAAGCCTGACACAGTAAAAAGGGCCACTTCCGTTTAAACGTACAAAATAAAAGCTTGCTAAAGTAGCTTCCGGTTTGTTCAGCATCTCGATAAATGACATGTTGTGTGTACCTCTCCCTGTAGGAAATTTGGAGGAAAACAATTGTTTAGACGACGAGAAAACTCAGCATTAGTTTTGACTTGGTTGTATTTTAAATATGGGTTGTTTTTCT
Organism: Aphyosemion australe; assembly: GCA_006937985.1. Taxonomy (NCBI): domain Eukaryota; kingdom Metazoa; phylum Chordata; class Actinopteri; order Cyprinodontiformes; family Nothobranchiidae; genus Aphyosemion; species Aphyosemion australe. The sequence continues at coordinate 58,779 of SSNS01000010.1, forward strand.
TTACTGCACACCGATTGTTAAGGTAGATTTAAATTTTCAGAGGTAAAATTGATGCTGTAATATCAGTTTGCTATGTAGAACCCCACAATGTTAATTAATTATGAGCAAAACATATCAAAGATATTGATACATTTATTTCATGTACTTTAATTTTGCATTTATTTTCACTGCAGTTATGTCACATGATTACATTCAGGGTTAAGTACTGTCCACATTTATGTTGGCCTGCTCTAACATGAATACATTATCTATTGGAAGGTTACTAAAGCTTTACTGTGAATAAAAGTGATTTGGAAATATGTTTCTTCTACCTTCATTTGTTATTTTAAAATGTATTTATTACATTTTACGTATCTTCCATTTTGCCCTTTAAACCACATAATTATAATATATTGGAACTCATTTAAAATGTTCAATTATCTGATTAAACAAATTGATCAAAAATAAATCAGCTTTTGTTGTCAAACATTTACTCAGTTTTTCCAGTAGCTTTTCTACCAAATAGTTGTATTTGGTTTTTATTTTATTTATTTGAATATTTTATATATTCATTGTGAAATCTAATATTTTCCTGCTTAAAACAAAATATGGACCTTTTTTAAAATTCAATGTCCGAGTGTGTTTATAGACTTAGTTGGGTATTTACTAATAACTAATAGTCTGACATGTTTGATTAAATACTATAACTTATGTTGGTAAAAAAAAAATCATTTTATATTACCTATTAATAACTTAATTTAATTTATTAAGTAAAATTCCTCGAGGTCTACCTTGGATGTAGTTTCATCTTGTTGACACCAGAGGGCGTATGATCTAATTTGTGTGTAGTGCTTTAGCTAGCTGCTAATAGAAACAAAAGCTAGCTGCTAATAGTTCCTGCTTTAGCTCGTTGTTTCTATCTTGTTGAACATGGATAATTAAAATAGTTTTATTGAGTTTCAGTAGGTAAGTAGTTTGTATAAGTGAAGAAGTTCTGCCTTTTCCGTTATTCAGACTAACTATGCTGTTAACATTAATTTAAACCCCATAGTAATTTTAAGTGATATGTTTTATTTTGAAAGAATCTACAGGAAGTGTTGATGGGTAGTGTTTTGTTTAGCTTTATGAACGTTACCTGTAGTAACAGCTTTTGTCCGCTAGAGGGAGACAAAAACCTTAATCTCGAAAGCAAAGGATTGAGTTCTCCTATTTCCATCGAGATGACATAAAAAATAAATCGCTTATAGACAGAGTATGTGGCCATCAATATATTAAAATGATTGATCACAAGCAATTAAGTTAAATGTTTATTTAGACAAAGAACAAACAATAAAAATGTCTGTTTTTCTATTCTGTTATTAGTTACTTTTGTTGTATTTGGTTTTTCATCCAAATCCAAACACATGAATGCTTTTCCTGTTTAAAACAAAATATGGACCTTTTAAAAAAATAATAAATGTCTGTAACATATCTGATAAATATATGTCCGAGTGTGTTTTTAGATGCAGCTGAGTTTTTATTGGTCTTTGAACTAAGAACTAATAGTTTTATATCTGGCATGTTTGATTTAAAACTATAAACATTTGCTGGTAAAGTTTAATAACTGAGTATATAGATTTTTATATTACCTATTTATTTAGAGTTAAATACCTTGAAGTCTACCGTGGGTGTAGTTTTGCCCTGTGACCGCCAGAGGGCGTATGGTCTGATACGTTTGCAGTGCTGTAGCTAGCTGCTAATAGTTTCTGCTTTAGCTCGTTTATTTAATCTTGTTGAACACAGACGATGTGAAAAACGATGTATTGAGATTTAGTAGTTAATTAGTTTGTATAAGCAAAGACGTTCTGGCTTTTGATGAACTATGCTGTTAACGCTAATTTGAAAACCTGCAGTATTTTAATGGTGTTTTATTTTGAAGGAACCTACAGGAAGTGTTTATGAGTAATATCTTGGTTAGCTTTATGAACGCTGCCTGTAGTAACCATTTGCGTCCGCTAGAGGGCAGAATAAATCCTTAATCTCGAAAGCCAGACATCAAAGTATTGAGTTCTAAACAGTTGACCTAAATAATATAGAAAACTTTCGCATCTCCGCCGTTGTTCCAGTCCACCACGGCACAAAACCACTGTGTTAAACACTGTTACGTGAATATAATTTGAATTGTGTTTTAGCTAAATGAAAAGAGAAAGACTGTTAGAGTGAGACCCCTGTTGCTAACGCCAAAACGCTGTAGCATTTTATTTTGAATTTAGAGAACGTGTTTCTACTAACTATTGTAACTTTATACGGGTAGTTCCCTATTCTCCTTCTTCTTAATATTAATATTCACAGGACAAAATTGAGATAAGGTGGTAAATATTCTCTAAATGGTTTAATAGAAACATAGTTCTAGCTTTTCACAGCTAGAGGGCGTCAATTCCCCCTTCTCGCTCATATAAGGTGAATTTAAAGCTGAACTTGCAGCGCTGTAGCTAGGGGAGTGTTTACAGTAGCGATAAGCAATGTGTAGCTCAGATATAATAACTTTTTTATCAGCTTGAGAGATTGGGGGTGTGGCGTAAGAGTGTGATTATTGCTTTTTTTATTTTTATTTATTTCACCATTTAACATACATTTCAGTTTACAGTACAACATCAATTTCAAAAGAAACTGAAATAACATCAAGTACAATAAAACTTATATGAGGGGAAAAAATTGCATTTAGAACCCTGCAACAAATACAAGACGCTCATTGCTCGAGTGAGTTGGCACCCCTGTTCTGAACATGTTGACCTTTTAGAATGCCTGAACGTGGGCCCTGTTTGAAACTTCATCCAAAATTAGATGTTCGGCACAGACTAAAACAACTAAAACTGTCATATAAATTTATCAAAACTATAAAAAAAAAATATCTGTCTATCTATCTATCTATCTATCTATCTATCTATCTATCTATCTATCTATCTATCTATCTATCTATCTATCATCTATCTATCTATCTATCTATCTATCTATCTATCTATCTATCTATCTATCCATCCATCCAGCCATCCAGCCATCCATCCATCCATCCATCCATCCATCCATCCATCCATCCATCCATCCATCCATCCATCCATCCATCCATCCATCTATAAAAACACGAGCTAACTATATAAATTAACAGGCTTTACATACATTATCATATGTATCACATTTATTCTCATGAACTGATCTTAAAGCAGTTAATCTTTTAGTTAAAGATTTATTTTGTTACTTTTGTCAACCTGGACTCATTTTGTTTTTAGTTTTTCATGAATGCTTATATTTTTCTCCAAAACTTGATCACTTCCGCCACCTGGCGTTCTTTCCGGAAATACGCAGCGCGTGAAGAGTGACGTTGCCTGTTTACAACTGCCAATGAACACGTGGCGAACTGATTCCTGCTCCGCCATTGGTCAGCACACATCTAATAAGGGCGGGGGCTCGTGTTTGAAGGCCCAATGGCGTCTAACATGTATATTCCGTTTGAAATTTCCCCGGGAAATCTGAGTTTCGCGGGAGGGCTCTTGAGCGCGTAAACCGTATCCCTTCATTCATCAGGCCGTTTCCTGAAGCCATTTCTAGACGGCAGATACGAGAGTTGCGCTACTTTTAAATCCGTTGCATCTGCCTAAATGCACGTTCTTAAGGAAAAATACTTTTTAAAAGTCGATCATTCAGACATTAATCTTTACTTCAGTCTGATTATTTTTGTAATCACGACCACGGATTAGCAGCCACAAAGGCTCGAAAGTTCAGAGACAAGAAAGGGGTTACCCCGAATACGCAAGATGAGAAGAGGGATCTCCTCGGCTCCGGACAAAGTGATTTTAGCGGGCGTCGGGGGCTCTTCTCTGGACAATAATATCATTTTAACAGCCCTCTCGGATCGTTTAAACCCCGGTCAATCCAGTACTACGTATATTCAGATCATAACCACACCACCGCCTTGTAACGTTACACAGACATCGAATGTGTGTTTATCCGAGCCTCAGCTTAATAACATTTACACAACTCCCCAACAAGCTGCAGCAAACGGAACAGGACAACGACCCGCTCTGGGAAGACCTCCGGTAATCACCCACACGGCAACAATTCACACATTTAGTACGACAACATGTTAGCCTGCTAAGTTAGCCGAGCTTGTTGTTCGGGCAGCTAACGCTAGCTACTTAGCCAGGGCATTCCCACACGACTCAACCCACTGAAGCTCACTAAAACGGGTTGGTTAAAGGGGTAGTTAACTGCGGGGAAGGCAGCGGGCAGGTTAAAGGGTCATTTAAGCGTTATAGACATGTAGACCTCCCCTTGAATAGCGAGCTAGGTAACTTCGTGGTGCTTTAGGGTTCGCTTCACCTTTGCAGCCAGATGGAAATATCGGTAAGGGATGAGTAACGTTAGCGTTGGCCTAGTAGCTGATGTTCTTTATTTGGGGTTGGTGGGATTGTTTCCCCACCAGTCGCCTTTAATGGTTTATTTTAAGGCTTTCTAGCAAGATAGGGAGAGCCAAACTTGCATAAAACACGGCTTTGTGCGTAGATGCAGCTTCTCCTCAGTTTAGAAAGTTCTCGGTGGATCAAGTCGTCCCTGAAGATGCAACTTGCATCTAGCATGAAAGTGTTTTAGCATCTACGGCTAGGGCTGTTAATTAATGCAGAGCAACTAAACTCATCCAGGTTTATATTCTGCTAAATAGATGCTGTTTTACGTGCTTCTCTTTGTTAATAAAGTGACGTTGCTCAGCCTGTTTTGTGCCAACTAAAGTGAAACTCAAGTTGCTTGCTCTGGAGGTGATTGCACGTTTCCTGTATTTTCTACATGCACAAACCACACGCATTAGATTTGAGCTGCATGTGATTCTTTCTTTTATGAAGCAAACAACCAGTTTGAATGTCAGGCTGTGGCCATGGCCAAGAGAGAGGGGTGAGGGGATCTGCCTGCTGAGATAAAATGGCTGACACTGTCTGTCTCTCCTCCCAGTCTTCTGCTAAATGTGACTTAAATTTTAGTATAAGGAGGTGTTTTCTGAAGGTAAACTGATTAATGACTGCATACCAACAGATTCCTTCCACACTGATTGCACATGGTTGCTTTGAGACACGAGACTGGGTGGGTTGTTGCAGCAGCACACTTTTATTCTAAAGTTATGAATTTAATTAGGATCAGATGTGTTGGTGCAGGGATGCATTTGAGACATGAAGGAGAAGGGGTTCCTCTGCAGCCAAGCTGCATGTGATGATGAGGTTGAAGAGGGCAGCTATTACAGCTGAGACTTAAAGCTGGAGAATGTGGACATATCTGGCATTGGACCACTTTGGGGGTTAAATGCTGAAGGTTTAGTTCCTGTTATGTGGCAATAACCTTATTTTTTAGCTTAATTTTTTAGCATTTTGATCCAGTTTAAGGAGAAATTTTAAATCCTAATAGTTTTTTGTCATTCACACATGCATAAGATCACTTTACCATATGGAAAACCTCTTAAAAAGCTTAGCATGTGTGTAGAGAGCATATTCAGTGTTGGGAAAATGTAACTATAGATGCATATAATAAGTATGTGTCCTCTGATAACTGATGTCTGTCTAATACTTAAAGAGCAGGTTCAGTAGAGCTGAGGAAATTAATCTTATAATCGATACATCAAGATGCAGACATAAATGATTATGAATCTAATCGATGAATCGATTATGTAATGCAGTTGGTTTGTTTTAATTGTGGCATAAATATTTGATTCTAAAGCTGCTCCAGGCATTTAAAGCTAATATTATAGATTTTATCAACTAAATTGAAGGCAAGACTTGGACATGTCCTATAGGTTTTCAGTATTTTTAAGATTATTTTAGCATCTGCAGACAGAGCATGTTTCTCCAACAACCTCAGACGTGACTGTTGAATGGCCTGTATTGATACAGCAACTTCTAGAGTCCTAGAACCCCCCAAGGCAATTTACAACACAGCAGTCTTCATCCATTTACACACACGTTCACACGCTGGTGATGGTGAGCTACAGTGTAGCCACAGCTGCTCTGGGGCACACTGACAGAGGCGAGGCCTGCCAAGCACTGGTGCCACCGTTCCCTCTGTCCACCACCAGCTGGCAAGCTGGGTGAAAAGTGTCTTGCCCAAGGACACAACAGCAGAGTTCCCTGCCGGGAGCTGGGATAGATCCTGCAACCCTCCGATTACTGGACAACCCGCTCTACCTCCTGAGCTACTGCTGCCCACAGATTTGAATGAGGAAACACATTTTTTTACTTTGTTAAATCTCCTTATTATGTATTTAAATTGTCCTAGGGACTGTTGTGATTGAAGAGCTTCTTGGGGGACGGCATGTTGTCAGACATGTTTTTGATTAAAAAAGATGCAAATATCTGACATCTTCTATTCATTGATGAAAATAAACCCATATGAAATAATCGTGATGCGTCAAGATATTGAATCGTTGACATGATAATCGTAATTGAATCAAATCGCAAGACTAGTGAAGATTCAAACCTCTGAAGCCTGCCGCACACGAGAGCCAATAGCTGAGCCACTGGTCATTCGAGGCCGTTTGCTCAGCAGATTACTCGCTGTGTGCGCCTAATTTTTACTGAGTTTTCTGCCTCACGAGACACTGAGGTCAGACCGTGGCGGTAATGTTGCGCAATCATGTCCGTTTTATAAAAGATTACGCGATGGCGGCATAAAGGAGGTATGGGGGCGGTCTCTGCACTGTCGCGGACTTCCACAACATAAACTATCCTGACTTCCACTATCTTGGACATAACTTGCCTTTTATTGCGATCGAAGCCGCGCTCCTTAAGTTTTTATTTTAACAACCAGCTACAGGTGTGTGTCCTCCACCATCCCTGTGAGCTATCAGATGATCTGAGCTGCAGATCTAACGGAGAGAAGCTCCCGGAGCACAGCAACGCTCCAAATGATCATCTCAGCTGATTCTGTTTACAAGAGATCGCACTGTGATTGGTCACTTGGAAGATTTCAGCTCAGCTGACTGCTCATGTAGTGTGCACACGGCGAGTTTCTGCCCCCTGTGGGGCGGAAAGTATCAAACCGGTTTGATTTTCACCTCAGCGCCTCGTGAGGCAGAAAACTCAGTGAAAATTAGGCGCACAGAGCGAGTAATCTGCTGAGCCAATGGCCTCGAATGACCGGTAGCTCAGCTATTGACTCTTGTGTGTGGCAGGCTTAAGGTTCAGTGAGAAACAATTTTTCACTTATTTTTGAAACCCATCGGTCACTCTGAGTTTTTCATGCTGGCTGAACATGAAAATAGTCTCCTCCACCCATCTCCTGCATTAGCTTCTGATAGAAAATAGACTCTAGGTGAAACTCTAGGATTAGAAAATCCTGACAGATCTACGTCACACTGTCACTTAACACTCATGGACTCACCCATCTTGACTCACGACGGGGAAGGCTGTTGTTGGTTTAGCGTCCAGGAAACAGCAGAGAACGTCTCGGCTAGTAGAAGCTAACTGTTAGCATTAGCAACTCCACCACACAGCAGAACTCCTCCAGGCTTGTGTTATTGGTGGAGATAAAACATCAACGTTGCAGAGCAAACGGAGTCAGTGGTAGAGTCACGTTGCTGTTGAGGCTAGTTTTTGCTTCTGCGTCGGTGCAGAGACGCACAACGCCGTTATCTGTCGGTGCAAGTTCTGTCCAGCAGGCTCGCAAGGACAGAGAGTAGAACCCATTTTTCTAAATATCTGTCAAAATCGTTGGAGACCGCAAGCCTATGATTGGTCAGAATGCTGCCTCCTTTAACTTCGTCAACAGCACTGCCGTTCCCCCTCAAAGAAATAAAATGAGAGCCGAACATATCTAGCGACAGAGTAGATTGAAGGACGTCTTGTGGTTAATGTCCAATGATATAAAAGGTTTATACACCCATGACTGAGGGAGTAGAAAGACACGCAGCAAACCTTTTATTTGTGTCCGGAAATTTCAGGGAATGAGAGTTTAGAGGTGGTGACTGCATGGAGAATTTCTCCGTGTACAAAAGTCTGAAATACATAAAAACACTAGAGACGTGACTGCAATAATGGCAGGATACCCGAGAAAGCGCTACGCCCTCTGCTGTCCTGGTGGAAAATTGCTTCACAACGCTGACACACCAATGCAGAAGTATAAAAGGAAAATGTCTCCGTCAGCACGTGTGCATGTGAACGCAAAGTTCCTGACGGAGAAGTATAAACTAGGCTTTAGCCAATTAGAGGTGAGATGTCCAAATATCAGGAAATAAGACTCCAAATCTTGCCGTGTTCTGCCTCTTTCTCCTCAGGCTGAATTCTGTGTCCTGAAACGGGTGCACCTGAGCTTTTTCCCCCAGAGAGTGACTTACATTGCATTCATTCTTGCTAGAGACCACTGCAAATGTATTAAAAATATAAGTAAAGTTGTCCTTTAAAGATGTTTCCTGTTGATGTGTGTTTTATATCAGGCAAAGAGGCGGTTGGCTCTTGATGATTCGGATCACCAGTACCAGTCAGAACCAGCCAAAACTCCGAGAGGAAGAGGAGCAGCAGCCAACGGGACACGGATAAGGACACCAAGAAGTAAGGCTTGGGCACTTTGAGCTACGTCGTTATCACTAAAGGCTGTTTTTGTGGCTGTTTGAAGGATTGTGAAAACTCAACTAATCATCAGTTATTTTCCTCTAAACCAGAACAAAACTGATTCGCCCTCCTTCAAACCGAGCCTTTCTGGTTTTGCTGGAGCACATTTGAGTGCTGTAGCACACACCATCCATTTATTTTATCTCTGGCTGGTTGCGTTGTTGATGATGTCTGAGCTACAGGGTAGATCAGACAGATGAAGACCCTGCACACATGTAGCTGGGTATCCCACAGAACAAAGGTATTTTTCTACATTTTGGCCCATCATCCACACGAAAGTGAAGATAAACAAAACCAAAAGCGATTCTGTCTGGACTCGCACCAAAGTGGAGATTTGAGTTCCAGGATTTTAGGTTTCGCATCATCACGGCCCGTGACAAAAATGCTGTGACGCTCTGCTCTGATGTGCGACCTATGTCTATACTCACTCACTCGTTTTTACAAGCTCAATTACTGCTCTAGAAGACCACAGATGAAAGACCACGTTAAGGACGGTTACTGCCCCCCACCTAGCATAACACATCCAAGGAATGTCTTTTGTAAAAGACGCAGAAGATTTGGGGAACTACTGCCTCCTTCAGGCTTGGCGTGCGTATAGACGTGCTTCTTAATTCACTGGATTTGTTTGATGAAAACAAGGTGGTGTGGACCCAAGTTTTTTCGTAGATGGGCGGGGGAGGATATTTGGTTTTACATAAACCCAGCTACATGTGTACATGCCCTAAGTTGTTGTGAAGAAGAGGTGTTAGTAAGACAGCAGGCGGCTGATTCAGCTCTTTCACATGCACATTCCTAATGCATGGCCATTGGGAACACGGAGGAGACTCAACCAATCAGAAAGGTGTAGTGCTCCTCCACCACCCTGAAAGTTCAGTCTTCAGGAGGGGAGAATGGCCCCAGAAAATGACCCTGGTTCCTGGAAAAGGTTCTTGAAGTGGTAGCTTTCATCTGACATCCACCGCTAGGATAATCTTGTTTGTGGTTGGGTGAGGTGATGCCCCATCCTGTGATGTAAATGAACTGATAAAGTTCATTTCTCATGAGCAATCGAGTGTCATGAATAAAACCTGATTGGCTTTTATCTCCTTGTCTTACTTCTTGTCCACCTCAGCGCCCAAGTCTCCCCCTGAGAAGACGCGATACGACACTTCCCTGGGGCTGCTAACGAAGAAGTTTGTGGACCTTCTTGCTCAGTCTTCTGATGGAGTACTGGACCTCAACATTGCAGCAGAAACTTTACAGGTGATTAATGCAAAAGTGACAGATTTTAATTAATAGAGTGGGAATCTTTAGAAACTCATCTTTTACACTGGTTTGACTTGTATTTTCTTGTTTTAGGTCCAAAAAAGGCGTCTGTATGACATCACCAATGTGCTCGAAGGCATTCACCTTATCAAGAAGAAATCTAAGAACAACATTCAGTGGATGTAAGTTATCGTTCCTAGTCTGAATAAAGTATACGGCCTTTGCTTTTAAGACTATTACTGCTCAAAGGTTTTTTTAAAGGGGTCCTAGAACAACTTTTGTTTGGAATCTGTTTTTTGAGCCTCTGTATCGTGTGAAACAGTAGCTGCGTTTCCACTACATCAGTTACGGGAAATGTCTGTGAGGGGGGAAGGTCCTAGGTCCTCTTAGCCGTTGTCTCCATACAAAATCAGCCCTTTCAGGATTTGCTAAAACGACAGCGTGTCGTGTCTGCATCAGCAGTGAGTGATGTCACTGATCAACAGCTAAAGTTTTATTCTGTTAACTGTACGCTATAATTTAATCCAATCAGGGGACGGGGAGACTGGCTATGGGGTGTAAAAATCTGCGTTCAATGACCAGATGAGTTGCGTTTTTTACGGTGCTCTGTAGGAGAGCACAAAGCGGAGTAAAGTACTGCATTGTGGAGGGATTTCTGCTGCATTTTACAGCATTGGGAGTTTAGAAACGGCAATTTCATAGCGAAATCAGTGCAGCTTATTTTTTTTCTTTCCATTCTGCTTCATCAGCAAATCTTCCAATTTTAGAAATGCTGGTTATTTGGTGACATCTGCTGATTTGCTACTTTGTAACTCAGTTTCTACTGATTAACAACCAATTAGCATGAGTTAACCACAAGTCCCGCCCATCGACTCTACTGAGCCATTTCTGGGTACATACCCCGGTTCAGGCACTCGGTTGGTTCCTGACACGTCCCAGAAAGTGGTCCTTTTGGGCCGGCCCAGTGACATGGAGATGTGCACATACTGAGAAGATCGGGTAAAATTCCCTGGAAGTGCTGATAGTGGAAACGGGTTGGGGATCAAAATATCCCTGGAGCCCTGATAAATGGCCGAAAACAACCCCATAATAAAGCCTTACAACGGAAAGACTGGTTTGCCCCACCCACTAAATCAGGACATGAATATTAAATGAGCTATGTACTGATTGGCTGGTTTAGGTCATGACTCAATAGATCTATCTGGCATTCATTCAAAATCTGGACATTCCCAGTATGTCCAGGAATATTTCGTGTGTGCTCCAAAATTCTTTGTCGTTTTCCTGTCGCTTAACGAGAACTTTTGCAGGAGCTCGGGCTAGCATTAGCACTAGCTTGGGCTAGCATTAGCAGCTCAGGCTAGTGTTGTTCGGCTGTTAGCATTACCACAATCATTTATATTTATATTTTGCAGGTGATAAAGTGGGTTGGGACATGTATATGGCTATGATGTGTTAAACCAGCTTTTCTCAGAATGAAATGGTTCTCCACGGCCATTACAACATTACCTTTCCGTTTACTGTCATTAGCATCATTAGCATTCACGCTACCAGTCTCAGCGTCTGCAGCCGTACCCTCCTCAGTCTGGGACAAACTGAACATACTCCTCTTACTCGGCGCTGAGTTTACCCAGCGATTTGCCAACTTTGAAGCCCAGAAATCGAGACTGCTACTGCTCAGTAACCTGTTCGCGGTTTACATGGAAAGAGCACCAACCAACCTCTAGACGGAGCTGATTGAACTCCAGTGTAGCGACACGCTCAAGTCAGAGTCTGACACACTGACCCAACTCCAGCCCTCGCTGCTCAGATACTCTCCATGTTCAGCAGCACTTATCTATGTGAGCAACTGTTCTCTTGGATGAAGATGAACAAAACAACACAGGAGTGTCACTGCTGAACACTGCTAACCCCAGAGATGCAGGTATCTGGTGGAACCAGTGAGCATCAGAGTGGAGCAAACAGAGCCTGAATTATTGTGGTTTTTATGCACTTTTTCTGCTACAAAGTATGAATGTTAATAGCTCGTTAATCTCGTCACTAGCTGTTCGCGTTGATCCCTGGGTGTGTTTTCATTGGTCGACTGCATACGAGAGGCGTAGGTTTTTAAGCAGTGCTTTAAGACTGTTGGAGGCTGACTTTGGTGGTGAAGGTGTTCAATAAGCTGTCGAAGACGTCCACAGACTTGCAACTCACCTTCACCGTTTTTTGTCACGGTTCTGTTCATGACGAGAGATTTGTCTAGGATGACTCATGATAGAGAAAGGAGACAACCAGCTACTGATCACTTCATCATATCCTCTGAGTTCAGGGAGTTGAGACTCATTCAGAAGCTACTTTATAGTGAGGGGGAGTGGTAGTCTGTTGAGGAGTTACTGTGAGATAAAAAGCAGCTGCAGGTCTTTTCTCTGAGTGACTCAATCGTTTGCTCACAGGGGCTGCAGTCTGCTGGAGGTGGAGGGGGCTCTGGGCCAACGACAAGAGCTGACGGCGGAAGTTTCTGCTCTGGGTGAAGAAGAGCAGCGGCTGGAACAGCTCATCCAGAGATGCAGCCTCGACATGAGACACATGAGCGACTTGCCCTGCAACCAGAAATATCCTTTTGTTTGTGCATCCGATCGGCCGTGAACTTAAAATCACTTCTAGCTACTTTTAATTAGCATCAAAAGCTCCCACAATGCATCAGGGGACATCATTTGGAGTTTGTAGCAGTTCCACAGAGGCTGAATTCTGGGGAACACAACTCTCACCGTGATTTGGAGAAGGCAACAAACCTGTACTGACGGTTCTTAATGGTTTTCTACATTAAAAATGTTATTTCTTTAACACTTTTGCTTTTACATATGCTTATATAACATATCAAGACATCAAGCAGGTGGAGAGCCTCAGAGACCAGACTGTTATCGTGGTCAAAGCCCCGACAGACACCAAACTGGAAGTACCAGATCCTGACGAGGTTTGTTCAAGACTAGATCTTCCCAGAGAAACACATCGGTGATGGCACCTCATCTAGTGAAATGCTGGATAATTTACTGTACTCCTAATATTCTTACGGAGGTTTTTTAAGGCATTTTGGTCTGTAATTGTACTGAAACTTGGTTTTAAATGACTGTAATGCTGCTCTAATTGGAACCTTTTTGTTCCAGAGTTTATCCATTCACCTAACCAGCACCAAGGGTCCAATCGAGGTTCTGCTGTGCCCGGATGAGACCGACATGAGAAGTCCCGTAAAGAACGGCAGCACGGACATCAACGGGAACTCGCCTTTCCTCAAAGTGGTTCAAGGTGTGTTTCAGACTCGCGTCAGGTTCCAGTTACAGTTTCCTGACTGAATTTGAGGATTTAAGATCAACTCTTCCCCTCTCTTGTTTTACTCCTTTTTATCGTTATATCTGAAAAGTTTGGAATCAGTGTATTACGCTGTATTCCAGTGTAGCATCTTCCTCTCCACTTCAAAGTGGCTAAACATAAACAAACATGTCTGCCATGTGGAAATTTTACCCCGTGAGAGTGATGTAAAGTTTACATCCTGCAACAAAGAATAAACACGTGAGGGAAGGACGTTGAAATGCTTCAACACAAAAGATTTAATATGACTTTTAAGAACAACCTTTTGGTGTAGTGAGGTGAGTTATCAAGGCTCGCCCCAGAAAGGAAGACACCCCTACGGAGCAGCGACACCAACACCAGCCAGTAGCACTCATCCAGCCTGGCCTGCCAGACTCTCCCTCTGTCTGTTCTACACAGCGGAAGAGTCTGGAAACTCAGAGGCAGCGAACACCATGAGGGGCGGGACTAGCCAGCTCAAAAATAACCAATCCGGAAAAAAGCGGAAATGACAACTTACCGCGCGACGCTGTAGTTTTTTTTAGCTGTAGTCAAAGATGGCGTCAAAGGAGCACTGCTAACAATCTCCCGATCACTGTTCACGCTGAGCTGCACTGCAGTTAACCCACTTGTTTCTCCATTAGCGTAAGTAAAGCGTAACTCTCGGGGTGGGGTTATTTGAATGGGAGCGTTACCAGACTAGTTCTCTGTGAAGAATAGACAGAGGGCAAGTCTGGCAGGCCAGGCTAGCACTCATCATAACTACATTGAACTGATCTGTGTAATCAGTGCTTGGCAGCATAAAACCAGAGTGGAGTATCCCTAGTCTTTAGGATGATCAACAACATTATGAAGTCCAGGTTTTTCAGAGAGAACCGGAATTCTCTGAGAACGAGCCTCGCGTTTTAATCTACGGGTTTGTTTTCCTCCTTTCACAGATTCCAGCTGCACATCCTCATCTCCCAGCTCCTTCCTGTCTCCGCCCGCCGTCACCACGGCCGTCTCCGTCACCACGCTGTCCCCGATCTCGTCCCCTTACACCAGTCTGCTCCAGCAGACGGAAGACCAGATGCAGTCGTCCCAGGGGCCTTTCCTGAACCTCGTACCTCCCATTCTGGATGACGACTACCTTTTAGGTTTGGGAGACGACCAGGGAATTAGTGACCTGTTTGACGCCTGTGACTTTGATAAAATTCCCTCGCTGGGTCTAGACGATCTGCTGTGCAGCTAGCACTAGCTAAAAAAACAAAACAAAAAAAAAACAGATGAGGGTGAAACACTGAGGGCTGATCCTTCTCACAGAGGGTCTAACTCCATGTTTATCATGGTATGGATGATTAATGGACCTCAGAGAGAAGTCTTTTTTTGTTTTTCAGTGGATAGTTTTTTTTGTTTTAACAGCTGGTGTGAAGAAGTAGTGCAAGGCCCCACTTCACCTGGCATTATCACCCCCGTCCTGGTAGGCTGGGTCTAGTTTAGGCGCTTAAATCCAATCGATGAACCACGCAAGGGAAATCGACGTAGCTACTTCTGTTTTGGCGAATCGATGTTCTCGGTGATGTGTCTAATCACCAGGTGCACCGACGAGTGATCTGGGATGTACTTAAAGCTTTAGTGCCAAGTGTTGTGGGGAGGACATCTGAAGAGGTTTTTACTGTTTGGTTATGTTTGTTTACACCCGTGATGCTGTTGTCCACTTTGTGTGCAAATGTAGAACAATTTAAACGTTGAAGACTATGAAAAGGAGAGTCGTTTTAGGTGAACGAGCTTTGGGGGAATGTTGTTTGTTGTGCTAGATGAAAGGTGTGTGCATTTCAAGTCTTCAACATGGCAGTTTGTCAAATAGAGACGAAGTGGGACACGGCCGATCTTAAATGTGCAATGATCTAAAAAAACATGAAGAAACTAACGAACAAGAAATAGTTTATTTGAAAATGGAAAAGCCATAACCAGTCGGTAAGAAGAGGTTCAACAGGCATCACCCCTTTACACCATTTTTCATCCTGTGTTGTTTTTTTCATCACATCCAAATTCTCAGTCATCATTTTTAATCAGAACCGCTCACGAAGTTTAGCATTTTGTTTTTTAATACCTTAATATTGACCTCACTCTCAGAACAAAAGATCTGATTTCTACTAAATAAGATATTTTGAAAAAATTATATCAAAAATTTCAAACTTCCTGTAGCCAATTCTTTGTTTTGAGTCAATAAGTTCTTAAAAAAGTCCAGTAGAAAAGGACATTTCTGAAATGGAAGCTCTGCTTTTATCAACCACAGCGTCGACTTTTCCTCCTGATGTTTTCTTGAGTGTTTACAGCATGAATGAGTCCCATCCAGCTTGCTGTGTAAATTAATGTACAGTTTTCAATGTACCACGGTACTGTAGGCTACCTCTCACCTAATGTTGAACTGTAGTAATAGCATAGAGGCCAACGCCATAGCGCGTTTGCCTTTAAATTCCTTTTTTGTCATAGAAATGATTTAGAAGTGATATTGGATTTTACAATCCCGATAAAAAGGTTGAAAGTTGGCTCAATAACAAGTTTTAGAAAATGATAAATTTAATTTATAGGCTGCACATCTGATACTGAATTGGACATATGTATCACAATATATAAATATATATTTTTATCAACTTTTCAGTAAGTTATTTATCTCTCGTTTCAACGCAAAACCCCAACAGTTGAACGTCTCGCACACATGCAGGATTTCATCTATTTACTAGTCTTTAGGAGACATGGTGTGTGTGTGTGTGTGTGTGTATACGCTACTGTATCAGTATGAATGATCGGGATGTCCTTGACCAAAGTGTGTGGAGAGCTTTGGTTTTAAGACACGGTTTCAGTTTATCAATAATATCAGGGAGATTGATGCAGTTTGAAAAAATACCAATATCTCTGCCATTGTCACGCTTAAATTTATCAGTGGAAGTGAAAGTTGTTAGTGTGCCACAATTTGAAATAAATTACTGCCTTGAATACATCATAATGTCCTTTTAGGAAACTTAAAAATTTTTGTTTTTCATACATTTGATGTAATTTTTCTGTTTGGTTCTCTGATCACCCACAGCTCAAGTAGATAATCTAATTCTGTAATCTATTTCAAGCAGCTAACTATTTTTATGAGGTGGAAACACTTTTGGAAATATTCTACTTTTCCACAGATTTCCAATGAACGGTTAAAAGATTTTAAATGAACCACTGAGGGGGTGTTTTTGTATTTTGGGTGGCTTGTTTTTTTATTGTATGACTCTAATGTGTGATTAGAGCTTATGAAAATAAACATATTAGGCTTAATATGAGCATAATCCAAGCTGTTACCAAATACAATACTCTTAAAAGTGCTGCAGAAATTGTGGTAACTGATAGGAAAAAGCTCGCCTGTCAAATACAACATTGCTGCCTGGTTTCACGAACAGAGGAACGAATATTTTGCAGTTTGAATGCATGGGTGTTGAATGTTAACTGAACTAATTGGATGTTTTTGATGTGAGTTATGGATTGTTTCTACATTAAGTTGAGGAATTTGAGTTGTGTGTCGTGGGTGGGGGGGTAAATTGATTTTTTGTATTGTGGAGATTTGCAATTGAAAAAAGAAATAAAGGCAATTTAAAGGAAATGTATATTTTATTTATTTTTGTTCAATTTGCAGTTCAGTGAAAGGTACATTTTTAAAGTAACACTATTAAATTATTTAGGCAATTATTTGCGTTTCTGTAGTACGTGTTTTTTTTTCTTTTGCAAAATCAGCATTTGCTCCGTTTGTCCCTCGTCACGTTCCGTAGAGCAAGAACTATGGCTGCCTTCTTGTCCTGACATGTTTTTGTTGTGAAAACTACCATAGTTTTAAATTTCAAATAAGTTATTTCGCAGAACTTGGATTTATCGGATATATTAACCACAAAGCCGCTCAGGTAACACACTTTTGTGAAAATTTAAAGCGTGTGTTTGTATAAAGTTAGGGGCACGTGGGTAGTAGCTAGCTATTAGCTACTAGCTTGTTTATGTTCAGCTTAATGTAGCTAAACTTGGGTAACTATCAGGCAAAGAAATCATTAAAAATGTGTTTAATCTGAGTTTGTCGATGCAAATGATCGCCACTGAGAGTGTGCGTGTGTTAAAGTTGCATAGATAAACGGAAATAAAATAACGCTGCTGTTTGATAGAGATCAACTTACTTGATTTATGGGATGTTTATGTCTACGTGTTCACTATCAGTAAATGTAGGGAGACATTTGTTTATGCATACGTGAAGCTACTTGCATTTTAACTCGGCTGCGTCGTACTTTCAGACAATGTCTGGAGACATTTACAGGTAAATTCAAATTTTTTATGCAAATAATAACCTAGATGTTCCTTACCGAAAATAGTGACTGATATTAGGATTTAAAGAAACCACAGCATGTAGACGTAGTGATCTCCAGCTGCTTCACCAGCTCAGAACTAGAGTAAACTGGGAACCTGCTCAGTGGGGGGAAATATCTAATTGAATCTCAGGTAAACAAGCTGTTCATCAAAGTTTTTATCTACAGGTTCATGTACATTTAAGTCACAAACAGTTGACTATTTTTATTTTTCATGTTTGGGTTTTTATTTGTATATGAACTGAATCATTATGAGTCCTCTTCCCATAAATGGGGAATTGCCAGATCAAAACACCTGAAGCCAAATCCTGATCTCTCCACCATAAATAAGTATAAAGAAAAGAGATGAATCTTAAATATGCAAACCTCTATTAGGAATACAACACCTGCCTGCTAAAATACCCTTGGTGCTGTATGGTAACGGTGATAATTAAAGGGTACTTAATTGTTAAATACCTCCCAGGTTTGTCTGTGAACACTACAAAATTAATCACTCTCACAAATTTATGTCATTTAGTTTAAATCAATCACACTTTATTCATGAAGCACTTTTCATACAGCGAGTGCAACTCAAAGCACTGTACAGGAGTAAAACCAAAGATATACCTCTATACCTCCCTATGAAGCCGGGACTAGTCACACTTATGGCACATTTTAAAAAATGCATCAGAAAGAAGAAACTTTAACAATAAATGCATGCTACATAAACTACTATGAGAATTAGAACAGTACTCATTTGTGTTGTATTAAAGATGTAATTAATGTGTTTCTGAATTAGTCTGTTGGCTTTGACGCTGTCACAACAGGCAGATAAAAGAGCTTCAGCATCCTGCTGCATGCAGTAACAGGTGACAGTTGTGGAAGTAGGAAGAACAA
This sequence comes from Aphyosemion australe, assembly GCA_006937985.1. Classification (NCBI taxonomy): domain Eukaryota; kingdom Metazoa; phylum Chordata; class Actinopteri; order Cyprinodontiformes; family Nothobranchiidae; genus Aphyosemion; species Aphyosemion australe. The sequence goes on from SSNS01000010.1 coordinate 77,188, forward strand.
TTATGTTAGAAACTTTGGAACATTTACATCGTGTCATAAAAGATGCAGTTATAAAATACCTGGACGATGTCAGTTAAAGTTTTTGTCCCATTTTTGGCTCAGGGGGGGTCACAAATTCATGCAAGTCTCTAGAACAGTGGTGTTTGATTGAAATGTGATTTTCAGATCATCATGCCGTCTGCCTCTGACTCTCTGATTGAGGACATCGAGGACATGGTGTCTTCTGGTGACCCCACTCCTCATGAAAGACAATCTGCTAGAAAGAATATTATCCCAAGGTCCAGGAAGAGGAAAGAGCTTCTGAGCAACGAGGAGCTCCAAGCTGAAAGGTAGTTTGTCTTATAATGCACAAACAGCGGGGAGAATAAGTATTTGACACATCAGCATTTTTATCAGTAAGGGTATTTCTAAGTGGGCTTTAGACACAAAACTTGCACCAGATGTTGCCATCAAGCCAAATATTGATTCATACAAAGAAATCAGAACATTTAAGTGTACAAGTTCAGTCATAATAAATAAAGTTAAATGACACAGGGAATAAGTATTGAACACACTTAATTTAATACTTTGTAGAAAAGCTTTTGTTGGTGACTACAGCTTCTAGACGCCTCTTATATGGAGAGACCAGTCGTCTGCGTTGCTCAGGAGTCATTCTGGACCATTCTTCCACACAAACACTCTTTAAATCTTGGGCCTCTGGTATGAACTTTGATCTTCAGTTCTCTCCATAGATGTTCTATGAGATGTAAGTCAGGTGATTGACTGGGCCGTTCAAGCAACTTGATTTTCTTTCATTTTAAACAAATTCATTGTTTTCTTGGCCTTTTGTTTGGGATCATTGTCTTGGTGAAATGTCCACCATCTTTTCATTTTCAGCTTTCTGGTAGTTGGCAGAAGATTTTTATCCAGAATGTCCCGGTACATTTCTCCATTCATTCTGCCTTCAATAATATGAAGTCTACCAGTACCCCTTGCTGAAAAGCAGCCCCACACCATGATGCTTCCACCCCCAAACTTAACTGTTGGTACGGTGTTCTTGGGGTGGTGGGCAGTGCCATTTCTTCTGTGTAGAATGACAGCCAAAAAGTTCCTTTTTGCTTTCATCTGATGTCTCCCATAGCCTAGTGAACTAGACCAAATACCTGCCTTGCAGAGTTTGGTCTAGGCACGCTTCATTGAAACCCTAGCAGCCTGATCCACTGCTGTGGCTGTCCAATCACAGCTCGCTATAGGTTTGGTTGGGCCAATCAAAGCGCTCTATATTTTGGACCAATCACAGAGCGGGAGTAGCCGATGACGTCAGAGCTGCAGCCGCGAACACAAACAAAATGGTGGCAATGCAGGAACCACGTTCGTTTGAAACGACTTTGTCATCAACACTGGATTATTTAGACTCCAACGTGCGTAAGTCTGTCTGATATACTTAGCAGCTTCTTATTTTTATCAAAGTAGTGCAATGTCCCAGTACACCTGATATTCACATGTTTTTATACAAAAACGACAGAAATCAATGATGTTAGACGCCATTAAAGCCTCCCTCTTTTCCGTCGCTGTGATTGCGTCACGTTGTCCATTACGCTGATTGGTCCTAGCGCTATCCAATTGCGTGCTGACAGTTTGAAAGACAGACTATATATTCACATATATAGGATGACAAGTCTCCCAGTAATCTACAGGTTTCTCCAAATGCTGTTTTGCAAACTATAAATGTTTAGATGTCTTTGCATGAATTGATTACTTGAGTTTATTTTGACACGTGGTGGAAATTTTGTGTCAGTAGCCCACTTAGAAAAACCCTTACTGTTGAAAATGCTGATGTGTCAATTACTTATTTTCACTGCTGTATGTAACAGAATCAATGTGAAGGTGTGCATGCTGCAGAAGCAGCCCACCCTCAGCAGGACGGATGCATTTTCTCTGAAAACATGTAGAATCGGTGCTTTGTTAATCAAAAAACTCCGCCTTTAACAAAATGCCTTGCTCCGAAGGTTACTCATTGACTGTAGACTTGTTTTATTGTTTCCAGTAAATCTCAGTACACTCATTTATTTGCCTTTTTTGTGCAGTTTGATCCCAGGTACCCAAAAGGTGTGGATGAAAACATGGGGGTGCAGTCATAACAGCTCAGATGGAGAGTACATGGCTGGACAGCTCGCTGCCAGTGGCTACAAGATGACGGGTGAGACTGATTCAGATTCAGAAGCCTTTCAGTTTCATGATTATTATGTTTGGTAAACAACAAAGTCAAACTACTGAATTACACCATTTAAATTACACAAAGAAATGGCTGAAAGAATTTAAAAAGTACTTGTTTTATTAAGCTTTACTGATAGTTTAAAGAATTCTTGTGAATGAGCTTATTGAGCACAAGGGGGCAGTGTTGTGCTGGGAGTAAGTCGTGTCCCCATGTATTCTATTGGGACAATAATTTTTTTTCTGAATTCAAAACAAAAAAAATACTAAATGGAGGCATTTTTGATCAAAATAAAGTGGTTTGTTTATTTGGTTTTGGATTTAATTTCTGATTTTTAACCAGATGGGATTTGTTTTTGCCTTTGTCTCTTAAATAAAAGAATCTGCTGTTAATAAACAACAAATACGATGACAGAGGGATAACATAGAGGATAAACTTTACTGGTGGCGGATGCAGATTGTGAGGAAAAACATCTTAAAGCTTAAAAACAAAACACGAGTATTAAATCTTTTCATTTTCAGTTTTGCATGAAGGCCAGACATCTTTATGCCATCCAGGTGTTTTTCTGTGGTTAGTCGTAAGTGAGAGTTGTGCTTTTGTGTGTGTGTGTGTGTGTAGTCAGACTGAGACAAAAGGAGGAGTCAGAGTTAATCCCTTAGGCGTTTCCCGCTACATGGGGTCTCCACAGCCACGGAGGGACATTAATCACACATTTCAAAAATGCTAATTTTCTCTCTCTTTCACGTACACACAATTAGTTTACACAATGTCCTCCCCAGCGCGAGCCAGCGGTGTTTCCTGATCTCTGGATCCCTTTCACCTTTCTTTGTTCTGTACTTTTTTAAGGTATTCTTTCCGTCTCGACTCACCTGACCCTCTGTTTATTAGTTTGTTTAATTCAAGCAGCTCCTGAGGCTGATATTTAATGCAGCATGAAGACACTCTCCTTGTTAAAAAAATGAAAAGCAGTGTTTTTTATTGCATTTATATTTTTTATAGTTAAAAATGTGTATGTAGAATGAAACCTGGAGCAGATAAAAATGAGAGGAGGTTAAATGTCACCTACGTCCTGATATTAAAGAAAAAAAAATATAAAATTTTTTATCTTTAAATTAGTTTCTTTCCCTTGGTGGTTTGTTTAAAGTCGGTTTGTGCAGCAAAACATGATTATTATGAATGTACAGTATGTAGCAGCTTTATTTGATTTTAGCTAAGAATTTTCCCCAGTTTGCACGCTAGAAACAACGTTTCCTTCTGCTTGTGTTGTGAAATAAGGTGATTTTCTAGTGTGCAAACCTCAAGCTTATTGTTGTTCAAACAGCTGGATTTTAACTGTTGTTCTCAGCAATGCATGGTGTTTACAAAATAATTATCTAGATAAAATAATTTGTGAATAAAGTAAAAATGATTTAAACAGGGTTTTTTTCTTTTAAAGTAAATTAAGCAACAGTCCAACACCCAGCTGACATGAAACCTCAGAGATGCATCTGCAGCTTTATTGTTTTTAAGGTAAATGTTTGTTCCAAAGCCTCATCTGAACTAGTCTTAACAGATGTTTGTGGGTGAAACGAATCCTGATTAACGAAGGGACACAAGGAGAAAGTCTATGGTAAGAGCTAGAGCAGGGGTCTGCAAATTTTAACCCCCAAGAGCCATTTTTTCCAATCAGTCCAACTAAGTGTTACTCGTTTAGAGCTGCAGCCGTAACAGGACCTTGTGAAATATATTTATAATTCCTGAGAAATATCTACGAAAGAGGTTTAGGGCCAGTGACAAAAATAGTTCACTTTAATCTCTGAAGAAAGTCAAAATCTTGATTTTTAATCTCTGAGTTTTGACCTTTTTGCTCAGAATTCTGAGATTAAAATCAGGATTTTATTTCTAAGAAATCTTTTTTCCACTCTTCTGTAAATATATACTCTAAGATTTTTGTTTTTCCTTTAGAATGACCACCATTTAGTTTTATTATTAAGTTTTAAAATTATGAAAAAACACTTTTGCAAACAGTGCATTTTTGTAATGGGACATTAACAATTATGGAAAATTATGTAGAAAAACATAAATAGGTCTAAGGGTCTTACTGGAACTTTTAGTGTGGAAATTCAGTATACATATTCCATAAAATGACGGTAGCAGAGGGAGTTAAGTGCCCGCCTCGTAACCAGAGGGTTGCAGGTTTGAGCCCCATCTGTGGCAGTTGTTGTGTCCTTGGGCAAGACCGTTAACCCACTTTGCCTGCTGGTGGTGGTTGGAGGGACCGGTTGAGCCTCACCTCTCAGTGCGCCCCAGGGTGGCTGTAGCTTGTAGCTCATCACCACCAGTGTGTGAATGGGTGAATTACTGTGTTGTGAAGCGCCTTGGGGGGTTGTAGATTCCTAGAAGGTGCTATGTTAAATACAGACCATTTACCATAAAAAAATCCGCACTTTTAAAAGTATATCTATTAGTGGTGGGACTTGACTAAAACATTAATCTAAATAATCAGAGGCTTTGTAATTAATTAATCTTGATTAATCTCATTTTAATCGTTCAAGAAAATTTGCCCTCAAGGCAATTTTTTAAACTAAAAATAATGAGGCAGAGGGCTAGGGTTAAGGGTTAGGGATTTCCCATCACTCATTTGATTGTAGTTTTAGTTTTGTTTGGAGCACGTAAAAAAGGTTTGCATGGTCTTGTAGCCAAGGTTCTGGTTATTTAAGGCATAGTTTTTGCTGCTAAACGTCAACATCTCCCAATTCTCCAATTCGTCTTGGGACGAAAGGGTTAAATGCGTTAATTTTTATTAACGCATTATTTTTTTTCTAATTAATTAATCATAATTAACTCATTAAATTCCCACTCCTAATGTCTGTATTTTAAACATGAGTTGTTTGGATTTATTCATAAAAACATCAGTCATGGACCCAGTGTGTGATAGAGCTGGATTATTATTTCTTCCTCCTGTTAGTGGTGTCTAGAATTGGGCTGCATGGTGGTGCAGTTGCACTGTTGCCTCACAGCGTGGAAGTTGCAGGTTCAAATCCCTGTGGCCTTTTTACACGAAGTTATCGTGTTCTCCTCAATCATGCTTGGGTTTTCTCCAAGTGCACCTGACGGTTTCCTCCATTAAATCAAAAACATGTGTCTGGTTGTTTGTCTTTGTGTGTCCCTGTGATGGACTGGAGATGCGTCCAGGGTGTCCCCCGCCTCTCGCCCAATGACTGCTGGAGTTAGACACCAGCTTCCCGTGGCCCCAGTGAGGAAAAGTGGTTCAGGAAATGAGGGAAAGTGTCAAAACCGACAATTATGAAGCAGGTAAATATTAAGGTTTTATCAAGTATCTGATCTGTAGGAAGACCTCATTTAGTCGACAAAACCTACCAGATTAATCCTCTTTGGAGCTTGGATCTCAACACTTTCATTATGAATAAAAAAAGACCAATTGGATCATATTTTACCCCCAAATGTTGCTTTAGAGAAAACAGATTTTGTCTGAGAAATACAGAAAACACACCCTAGACTACAGTTTATCACAAAGAGAGGATTTACACCAGTCTTATGATATATTAGACACTTTTATTTGAAGAAAAAATGGATTCAGCTCTAAATCTGTTTGTGTTTTAATGAACCTGCTGCCACATTCAATTTTTCAGTGATCAGTGATGGTTAAAGGATCTTCTTAGGCTTTAGCTGCAACTCAATGAAGTATAAATTATTATTGTATGATCAGAAAAGAGAGAGAAGGTCGTGCATTATTGTAACCTTGAAAATGGAGAGAAGAGGAGGTGAGGAGTGAGGCACAGTGATGAGGCAGAACCAGAGTCTGCATAACTCCATAACGAATTATATAGAAACATCTTTGCAATAATTACTGATCCTGTGACAAAATCAGTACAAACAAAATTCAAACAATTACAACAAACTAAAAACACGATCTGTGGTCATCAGATTTTACCTTAGAGCCCGTCTGGTTTATGAAAACGCGTGAAGAGAAAACCAGCTTCCATGATGTCACCTCTATCCGCTCTCTCTTTGTGCCTGTTTTCTCTCCTTCACGTTCTTGCTCTCCCCCGTCGCTCTTCCAAACCCTTCTCCAAATCTTTCTTTCCTAAACTATGACATCACCTGGTGTGAAGCGTAGTAGCAGTTCTGCTCTCGGCCTTTAGGGGGCAGCCTTCACCCACAGAGCAGGTTTGATTCAAAGAAAACATCTCTGCAAAATCTAGATGAGGTCATCCTTCTGGAAAGAAATAATAAATCTCCATTCTTAGTTTTTACATTCTTAACTTTCCATCCTTAAAGCGAACACACAGTCTTCCACGATGAACAATTACATCACTAGGTTTAATAACCCGACTCAGTACTAGAGAAGATTTAATATATGTTGTTTTAGATAAAAGGGATGACATTCTTGCATTTTGCATTTTATTTTTATTTTGATCTATTCTTTAACAAAGTAAAATTGATGTGAAACAGTCAAACATATAAAAAAAGTTCTCTTTATGTTTAAAAATGTGTCGTATCCTTTTCTGTGCTGAGTTTTTTCAGAGAAAACCAGATTCATGATGCATTTCCTCAAACCTTTATTGTGTCAACACCATCATCCACCTGCTGCTGTTCCTGCCCTCAGCTACAGGGGGCAGTATTTACCCGTGATTCTGCACCAATGCGCCCTAGTAGCAAAGCAATGTGCCAAGTAGTGACTTCATAGAAACACACACACACACACACACACACACACACACACACACACACACACACACACACACACACACACACACACACACACACACACACACACACACACACACACACACACACACACACAGCTCTTCAGTTAGAATTTTACATACCGGTTAGGCAAAATGACTCCCTGGTAAACAATGTCAGCCAAATGAGGCGCTCTCAGTTCCTGATTTGGACACAGACGGTTAGAGGATATGGGTTTCTGAGAGGGTGTGGACGGTTGAGATAAAACCATTTGATCAGCAGGTATCAGAAAACCTGTGGAGTTTTAACATTTAGTGTAACGTTTATGACAAAAAACTGCTTTTAAATAATTAAAAAATGATTATTTTCTCAAAGAAAATCAACATAAATTTAATTTAAAGCATAATTATTCAGTAAGAATGCAACAGAACGTTCAGGTTATCGACATTTAAGCCGAGTTGTGTCCGAGCCGCAGAGCGAGCTCGTGGTGCTGCTGCTTCAAGCGCTGCTGCTCTGTGTAATTGTGTGACATCACTGTAGAGTATTTTCACTCCGAGTGTGTGTACCTCGCATACACGCCGTCTCATTCATAAAATCAGTGTTTGAGGATGGTCTGATTGGATGTCTGCACACTACGCTGCAGTACACGCCGCAGTGCTATAGCCAATGAAGGTGTACGATGTTGTGTCTGACTCCACCTCGCGCACATCCTCACACATCGACGCGCGCTGCTGGATCACTCACACACACACAAATTTGGGCTTCTCACACACAGGCATAGACGACGTAGTGGGTTTTGGAAAAAGGAAAGTGTGTGAGAGACAGTTCGGTTTCCGACAGCCGTCATTCTGAGATTACACACATCGCCTGGTGTCTTCACTCCTGAGAAAGACTGCGCTCGCTGTCTTTCTACCGTGTTTAAAGACGGTTTGGGTTTGCAGACTCGGAGAGGAGGAGTAAAGGAGAGATGTATGAGAGGACAGATAGGAGGAAGAAGCGGTGGGGAAAAGGAGGAGGGTGTGAGGATAAAGGCAATAATGGACGGAGACGGATAAACTTAGAAAGCCAGAATTAGACAGAGTCGTGACTGGAAGGAAACTGAGGACATTTATTTATGACAGGGGAATAAAAAACACAATGAAATGTTTCAGTTTTGTAAAAAAAACTACAGTCAGCATCAAGACACACACACACACACACACACACTGCAGCAGAGTAGATCTGTGTGATAATGGATGACCTGAGCGACACAAAGGAAATAAAAAAATCTGTGCAATGCAAAATCAGACTGAGCAAATACTGATAACTTGATGCTGCATTACAGGAACACACACCAGAGCTTAATAAAATAAAAGTCTGAACTACATTAAATATGCATGAGCTGAGAAACTGAAGAAAGCATTTTATCTTATTTTATCAGGAGATTAGATTGATCCCAAGACTTGTGCTTGTAGATGTGTGTGTACTCGCTGATCCTTAAAGGTGACTCGTGTTTAGGCAGCAAACAGGAATCATTTATCAGACACCCCATCCATCCTGCTTTAGAATTCCCACGGGGTAACTATGGATGAAAGGGAAAGAGGAAAAGGGCCGGAAAGCAGAGAAAATAAGGAATCTTCTCTCAATATCAATACTTTGAGGGGAATAAATATATAACTGTGCTTATTTACCATCTCCCCTCATGGGAAAACAAACCTAAAATCCAAATACTGCAACCAAAATAGTCAGAGGAAATAAAAATAGTTTAGGGTCAATTAAGTACGCACACACACGCACACACACACACACACACACACACACACACACACACACACGCACACACACACACGCACGCACACACACACACACACACACACACACACACACACACACACACACACACACACACACACACACACACACACACACGCACACACACACACGCACACACACACACGCACACACACACACACACACACACACACACGTTTTACGGCGTATCGGAGCTTCTTAACTTTCTTGTGAATTAAAAAATAAACAAGGCGACTTTTATGTGTACTCGTTGACAGTAGAGTAGAAGCCTCTAAGCAACGTGATCTGCTTTTTTGACATTTGACATCTTATTGTCTCTTTCTCTGTTTTTGAATAATTATCTTGTCTGATATTTTAAAAGCTGAAAGACACTTTTTAGTCTCTGTGTTAATTTGTCTTTCCCCTCTTTGATTTTCCTGTCATTTTGACTTAGCCAGGAAAACAAATGTAATTTCCATCATGAGGAGAAAATGAAAGCCTAATAGACATTTGTAATTAACGTGGCACGCCAGGCTATTTGTGTGGTTGGACAAAGAATGGGAGTAATATAGAATTCAAAAGCAAAGAAACTGAGAAATAAGCATTCAGGGACATGTAGTAAATGACTTTTCAAGGCTGTCTTTGAGGGTTTTTTCCCCCTTTGTCCCTGTTTTCACTTTGGCTCTCTTGTGTTGTTGTGGTAGATAACCCTCCACTTTCTGTTTGGCTGTCCAATGTTCAGCCAGTAGTGCCTTTATTCACTGACCACCTGCTGAAATGGAAAGCAGGGCTGACCTGTATTTCTGAGTGTGAATGTTCCTGTGAGGCCACCTGCTGAAATAAAAGCCTTGGCTACCTGAGTGTGAAAAGTAAAAGTGTGTGAATGAGTTTTCACGTGTGGTTTTCGTATTCATGCTTTTTATGGGGGTCAGCAGTTGGAGCAAATTATTCATGTAAAAGGTGAGAAAATCAGAAGACCTTACAAATATCTTAGTGTTAAAACCAGCTGTCTGAAGTGGCTGTACTTAGTTATTATTTTATGCCATAAAAGCAAAATAATGAAAATAAAATAACATTTTAAAGACAGAGACAAATAATTTCCCAGAGAGTTATGCAGAAGATGGAACGATGGGGAGAACCTAAAGAAACAACTTTTGCATTCAAGAAACAAAGCTGAATACTAGGATGTAAGAATATATCGATACACTGAAATATCGCAAGGTTTCAGTGTTATGATACTGAGTCAATCTTTAAAACCATACTATGCAACTTTTTTATATTTTTAAATCATTTTCTTGAGCCAGTATGTGCTAAAATGACCCTTTACAGGGTTAATGAAATGTCACTCAGACCCCAACCGCCCTCTGTGGCCAGAATACCACACTTGCAACTTCAGAGTGCCGGTCCGGTCTCTGTTGGACTTATTAAAAAAGGAGCTGATATGCCTGGCGCTGCAGTCTGCTTCCAGCATGTTTCCTGCATGTTTTAGGTCATGAACACAGCTGATTTGTTTAATTGAGTGATACATTACTCCTGTAGACACTAATGAAGGCTGAGGAGACATTTCAGCAGTTAGATTAAGGTGTTAAAAAACGAACACACAGCGAGGAGATAAGTTTCACTTTTGGTTTCACTAACAGACACGATAGGGTGCTAAAAACAAACTAAAACTGCCAAGTGTTCCTTTAAAAGCAGATTTTTTTATTGAGAGTTTACTTTTGAACATTACTGTATTTCTTTTGTGTGGTGCAGTTCAAGATCTGTCTGCTAGGTGGCAGCATCTTTTACCTCTTTCATTCTGACAGATCAAGCGATAACACTGGATGTGTCTTGGAAACGTCTGACCTGACTTTTCCAATTAAATTCAGCCTAAAAAAAATCACAAACGTCGTCTGGCTTTTAAAATTACAATATATCAAATCATCTGTATTGGGATATACGTCGTATCGCCAGATTCTTGCCAATACACACCACTACTAAAAATTGATATGAACCAACCTAAAACTTTCTGTTTGCAGTTTTCCAGTAGCTCAGTCTTGAGATGGAACAAGGAAAAATGGAAAACTCATTTTAGCTTTATTTATATTCCAAATAAATCTCAGAATAGTAGCTCAGTTTTTCAGATCACTGCCATGTCAGACAAAGACGATACGTAAAACCAATCACCCGTACATTCATAGATGTTCTGATGATACTTCAGGAGAATTTAGACAAACTTCATATATATACATACACTGCTCACAAAAATTAAAGGAACACTTTTTTTATTGGGCCTGGCTTGAAATCAATTAAACCTGTCTGATAATTTTCTGGTTGATGAAGCAGCTGAGGGCATTGTTAATCACTTTCAGCTGTATTGGTGTTCATGGACTTAACGACAGGTGCACTAAAGTGGCAACAATTACAAAACCCTCACAACAGGACTGGTTTACCATGTGGAGGTCATTTCAAGTTTTTCCCTCTTGATCTTTTTTGGCTGGTTTTCCACTCGTGCTAGTTTTGGCTTGAGTAATTATCTCTACTGGCAGCATGAGGCGATTCCTTAACCCTACAGAAGTTGTACAGGTTGTCCAACTTCTCCAGGATGGCACATCCACACGTGCTGCAGCAAGAAGGTTTAATGTGTCTCCCAGCACAATCTCCAGAACATGGAGGAGATTTCAGGAGACTGGCGGTTATTCTCGGAGAGCTGGACAGGGCCGTAGAAGGTCCACAACCCATCAGCAGGACCGATACCTGCTCCTTTGTGCAAGGCGGAACAGGCTGAGCACTGCTCGTGCCCTACAGAATGACCTCCAGAGGGCCACTGGTGTGAATGTCTCTACCCAAACAATCAGGAACAGACTTCATGAAGATGGCCTGAGGGCCCGACGTCCTGTAGTGGGCCCTGTGCTCACTGCCCAGCACCGTAGAGCTCCACTGGCATTTGCTCAAGAACACCAGAATTGGCAAGTCCGCCACTGGCGCCCTGTACTTTTTACAGACGAGAGCAGGTTCACCCCGAGCACCTGTGATAGACGTGAAAGAGTCTGGAGAAGACAAGGAGAACGTTATGCTGCCTGCAATGTCGTTCAACATGACAGGTTTGGTGGTGGGTCAGTGATGGTCTGGGGAGGCATATCCATGGAGGGACGCACAGACCTCTACTGCCTAGGAAATGGTGCTCTGACTGCCATAAGGTATCGAGATGAAATCCTTGAACCCTTTGTCAGACCCTACGCTGATGCAGTAGGTCCTGGTTTTCTCCTAATGTACGACAATGCCCGGCCTCATGTGGCAAGAGTATGCAGGCAGTACCTGGAGGATGAAGGAATTGAAACAATTGAATGGCCTTCACGATCCCCTGACTTAAACCCAATAGAACGTCTGTGGGACATTATGTTTGGGTCCATTAGGCGGCGCCAGGTTGCTCCTCAGACTGTACAAGAGCTCAGGGATGCCCTCACACAGATCTGGGAGGAAATGCCACAAGACGCCATCCGTTGTCTCATTAGGAGCATGCCCCGACGTTGTCAAGCATGCACACAAGCTCGTGGGGGCCACACAAGATACTGAAAAGCATTTTGAGTTGCAGAAATGAAGTTTTTGAAATAATGGACTAGCCTGCCACATCTTCATTTCACTCTGATTTTAGGGTGTCTACACAATTGAGCCCTCTGTAGGCTGAAAACTTTTATTTCCATTAAAAGACTTGGCATCCTTTTGTTCCTAAGACATTGCCCTGTCGTTATTTGTATAGATATCCAACTTCATATTGAGATCTGATGTATCTAATGTGTTTCTTTAAAGTGTTCCTTTCATTTTTGTGAGCAGTGAATATATATTTATATTAGGGCTGTCAATCGATTAAATTTTTTAATCACGATTAATCGCATGAGTGTCCATAGTTAACTCACGATTAATCGCAATTTTTTTTTTCTTATTCAAATTATTTCAACTATGGAGTGGACAAATAAACTTTTTTAAGAAAATATGTTTATTATATCTGTACCAAACAAACATGATAAATACACTCCAGTATCCTTCTCAGAGAAAAAATATTCAAAAGTGCAATTAGGCATTACCTCCCACACAATAACACCTTATATGGTTCCACCATAAGGAATCACAAAATCAACACATGTGGTACTAAAACAAGGACAAAGGGAGGAGTGTGATAAAGAACTAGGACTCTGCCTATTTAGCACATTTTAAATATATCTTATTATTTTTAACAAAAATATAACGCAACACTTCTGTTTTTTTTGCTTTCTCAATCAACTGAACTCAGACAAAAATAATGCAACAGGGGCCAAACTCAAATCAGCTGATGTTGTTGAACTGTGACACCCCCCCCACACACACACACACGCAAAGTTATTCTGGTAAGCTATCAATTAATTTTCCCGGATTTTTTCCAGCGGTAAAAAGGGGAGCACATTTTTTTTATTTTTCTGTAGATTATTGAATTATATTGGGACAGAATGATGATGGCTGACGCTATCTCATCAGCTGAGACGTCAGCTGAGAGGTCTCGGTTGCAGCGCTTCGGACACAGGAATTAAATACTCAATAAAAGTAAACAAACTGTACCTTCATCCTCCGTTTCGCCACCGATCATGTTCGGTTGAACTTCTCCGGTTATCCTCCTCGTCGTAATCCAGAGAAAAATACCAAGCTGCGGGTCACTTTCTACACACTGTTTACACTTGCTTTCTGAGCGGTTACGTCATCGCCAGCTTTACGCTCATACTGAAAGCCTGGTAGGCGTAGGTCCCCGCGCGATTTAAAAACAGTGTTTTAATCTTAAAAATCCAGCCGTGGAAATCCTAAAAAGAAATTGACTTGAAGGTTTAATACATTTTTACACATGCGATTCAAAGGAAATTTGTCGCTGGCCAATGGCTTGTTCCTGCTTCTTATTTACGTCAGACTATGGAACGCGAGGAGGGCCAAAACAAAACTACAGAAGCCTGCGCATTAATCGCGCGTTAAAAAAATGAATGCTGTTAAGGGGGCTTTGCATTAACGCATTAAAACATGCAAATTTTGACAGTCTGTCAAAATTAGCATGTTAATTATATATATATAAAATGCAGAGATTGTTGCTAAGTTGGTGACCAAGACGAGTATTTGTGAGGAAGTCTACAGCTCTGGCTTGTTCTAAGTGGAGTTCTCCTGCTCCCCTGGGGTTTAATGTTGCTCTCAAAGCCAAGCTGTAAAAGGAATGTTAACATTATCGAGAGGCTGGATTGTACCTGGCTTGACTGGATAAAAATGAGGTGCTTTCAGGTGCAAAGCACCACTTCACATTCATAAAATCATATAAGAACCATTTGAGGTTGCTTATTTCTTTTATGATTTTGCACTTTTGCAAACCTTCTAACCACGTTGCAGGTCTTTTTGCAGCTCCTGCTTCAGAGCAGGCACTTTCTTGGCTTATTAGGGACTCTTAAAATGACATAAAAGGTAGAAGTTGACCAAATAATCTCCTTTTTTTCCACCTTATTAATTATTATGTTTAGTTCAGCAGGAACCAGGAAATGAACTACCCCAGATGCCAACGCTCAGTTTAGTCCATTGTTGTTTAGGTTCAAAGCACAAGAGTGTTGTGAGCATCATGTTGGCAGAAAAGGAGAAGAAAAATATTTCAAGAAAATCAATTGACTTTTCTTTAGTTTTGTTGGTTAATGTCATGTATGTACGTGACTCACACTACCACCTTCACCCAGAGCAGTCCCATCACCCCCCTGGTGCATAGATCCTTATAACCACTCCACCAGTTCTTGAAAACACCAAATGTAAATGATAAGTAGCTTTTTGCAGTGTGTTGTCTGCACGTTTGAGCTTCAGCCTCTACTTTTGAAAGGTCTTTCTCCACTTACTGCATCCTGGAGCATTTTAGTTTTCCTTGAACTTTCCTTGAACCCTGCTTCCCTCTCATCCCATGGTTTTATTGGCAAAATAAATCAATACAGGGTGAAGTTAGCTGAATAAATACAAGGAATGTTTAGCCAGGGAAGTGATCGATTGTTGTGTATTGATTAAGAATCAAATATGACTACGAGTAATTTGCTGCTCCTGTGTGTTGTGATGGTTTGTGTAGGAAGGTGAACGATTGTGTTTGGCTTCTAAATTGCGTTGTTGCTGTTCTTTTTGCCGTAGGTTGTCAATGTGACATCAGCGCGTTCATCTCAGTTTAAACAACAAAATAAGTCGCTAGACGGTACTAAAATCAGCTTTTTGGGTCAACTGAAGTAAAGGGCGTTTATTTTAATCACTGTGTTAGTTATTTATCCTGTGCTGTTGTTACAGTCTCAGACGTTCCTCTTTCACACCCAGCAGCTGATGAAACATTTAAGCACACGAATGCATCCGCACAGAGAGAGGTGTGTGAAGTTTCTTGATAATCCGTCGCTTTCCACATGGCAGACAGATGGCTCTTCTAATCTTTCAGACAGACGCTGCCATTTGAGATTTGATGTGATCTGATGATTGCTGCGTGCATGCGCATGTGTGTATATCTATCCGAGCGTGGTTTCAATAGTTGAACTCAATAAATCTATCATCAGAAGACTCCTGCTGTTGTGTGTGTGTGGTCCTCTGCCGATTGATGTTATTTATTTTACAGCTTCGATAGGAACGTGTCCATATTGTTCTCATTATGCTTTGATTGCTGATCAGTGGTTGACCAGAAGGGTGGTGACATGTTTGCTGACATCTCCTTGCCTTGGTCTTGTGTTTGCAGTGGTTGGATGGGTTGAAGCAATGAAGGAGTGGTTAAATATTTATATGGTCTTTTCATGGACTGTAAACTTTGGGAAGTGAAAAAGAGCAGAATTGGAAAATTGGTCAAATTGCATCTTGAAGTTCAGGGTGTCACTATTAGTGAGTTATCAACCCAACACACGTGTACTGCTGTTTTTATGTTCTGTCTCACTACTATGTTGAAAAAATGCAACAATTTTATCCTGTATGATAATTTAGAATTTCATATCAAATCAAAATAAATAGTGTGATTTTGAAAATAAAGTACATTTTACATCCCATAAAATGATTTCCTTACTTTCAGCTGAGCTTTGTCTTGTGGAGTTAAGTCCTCCTTCATACAACACGGAGACCTCATTGTAACCTAAAAAACAACTAGAACGTAGATATAAGGTCTACAAACATGCAATCAGCACCATGTGATGCATTATGGCAGCATTTGGGCGTCCTGGGTAGTGCATGAAGAAGAAGAAACAATTTTTATATAGCGCCTCCCTATATAAAAATCACAAAGTGCTTCACAAAAACAAAAAAAAATGAAAAAATATTTTAAAATATGTATTTATAAAAAAATTATTAAACAATATTGTAATAAAGAAATGGGGAAAGTGGAAAATTTTAAATAAAAAAATGAGAAGGAAGAAAGAAAATAAATAAGAAAAGGTAATGACGGAAAAGTCTTTTTGCAGTTTTTAAGACTGAATTTAATCAGAAAACTCAGACCAGACACAAGACACACTGACGCCTTCTGCACACTGAAAGCATCAGCGGCGCGGAACGGCAGCGGAACGGTTTACTCGCGACAAATCGCGGCACTCCAGTGCACACCGGGAGAGGCAGCAGCGAAGCGGCTTCACCGCAGCGCTCCTCGCTCGACTCGCGAGATCACAAGATCCCTCGAGACTTCAAAGGTCACGGTTTGTTCATGACGTCCGCCATTAAACTAAAAAGAAGGAAATCACGTTTGATATCGTTGTTTGATGTCATATGTAATATTTTTACTCACCACTGCCAGGATTAAAGCCATGAAAAACACACCGCTGCACTTCTCGAACGATGCGGTAGTAAATAAGCCATGAGGTCACACGTATAGAAGTAATCTACATAGATATGAAACCGCATCGCTGTGACAGACTTTTATTTTGAAAATTACCAGGCATTTTACACTGAAACCGAGTGTGATTTCCTGTCTAGCCCCATGTTAACTGCGGAAATTGACGCATCCCAGAAGCGGCACGCGGCAAAAATAGAACCTGATCCTATCTTTAGCGGCGCGGCGTTTCACTTCTGGGACACGTCTGGAAATTGCCGCGTCGCGGCTGGTTTGTGACACCCCCATAGACTATAATGAATTCTATTTGAAGCGGCGACGTTCCGCTGCCGTTCCGCGCCGCTGATGCTTTCAGTGTGCAGTAGCCTTCAGTGTTATCATAAGATCTCGTTGCAGCAGAATGAAGACGTTAAACACTGCTGCCACCTAGCAGACAGAGTTTGAACTGCACCACACAAAATAAATAAATGTTTGCATGTAAATTCTCAATAAAAAAATTGATACACTGCTTTTAAATATCGTCTCAGTATTAGTAATGCTTGATATAAACGGTTGATATGATAAAAATTTGGCCACTGCTACAGATGTTGACTCTACCGGCCAACCGCTATTGAGCATGAATGTTGTCAAGTTGCACCAGCTTTGGACGAAAGCAACAGCGTGGAGCTGTGATTTAGGGAGTACTCGTAAAAAAGACGGGGTAACGTCGGTTATACGGACCTGGTTTGGGTTTAGGAAGTCTGATGTTGAGCAGAAAAAGTAAAGTCATATCTGCGTTAATAGCTCATTAACGTTAATTTGCTTAAATGCTGTTTGTGTTTTTAACACACGATTAACCACAGGCTTCCAAACTTTTCGGACATCTGTGTTTTAGTTTCCGCAGTTTCAGCTTTTTGTCCCATTTATTAATAAAGCATGAGTCTCAAAGCAGATCCTCTCTCTCTCTCTCTTTCTCCATTCTGCACACGGCTGTCAGACCTGCGGATCAGATGGTCTGAGTGCAACTCAACAAAAAAAGGAGGGAAAAAGAATAAACCGTCAACCTCATTATTGTTAACAAAGAAACAGCAAAGCATCATTTTACCTGCAGTTATTCACTACTGAAGCAACACTTTACTTCCATGAGCAAAATAACAACATGAGGAATGTTTAATTGAATGAGGAATCAGGAAAGCAGGAAGAAATGTTCTTTCTGGTTTTACATTTTTGTCTTCAGCTCAAACAATTTAGAATTTTGTGTTTTCATCACATTTAACTTGTATTTTATTTGAACCATCTTCAGTTTTATTCATTTTATGAGAATTTTTGTGTTGCATTGTTTGGAAAAAGAATTTTAACAGCATAAAAATTACCTGCTTTTTAGAAATATTTGTTCTGTTGCAGTTCATCTGGGATGTTGTCATTTTGACATGAATAAACAGAAAAAAGAATATATTGCAATATATATATATATATATATATATATATATATATATATATATATATATATATATATATATATATACTGCACATGCTTCAAAATGTATTGCAATCTAGATTTTAGGCCATATGTCCCATTTCTACTCAGTATAATAACACGAAATATTGCAACATTTCAATGTATTGATCTTTTCTTACACCCTAGTAGTTGACTTAGTTGTTGTGATCTGGCAGACCAATTGACCATTATTTGTATTAATGTAAACTTCCATGAATTTACTTTTATTAGTATTGTTTATTTTTTGTTTCTGTCACAGACTCTCAGGTGATCCAAAAACGAGTGCAGATTTACTATGAAAGAGAAGCTGCTGAATTATCCCCAACAGTAACAGGAAGCTTCATTGTGAATTTCCTGGAACTGTGCAGAAAACAACAGGACTCCTGCTGCGATAATGTGATCTGAGTGACAGAATTACTGCGGGTAAAAGGCGATAATTGAACATTATGCAAATAAAACATTGGTTGCTCAACATTCAGATATGTTGCATCTTTATCAGTGTAACAGAAATGTCTAAAATTAAAGCAACATCATCCATCTCATCTAACTCCACATTGAGCCTGAGTCTCATGACATTAAGTGCATTGAAACATTCCTGTGTGACTACCTGTCTCAGTGTGTTGTTATTCTCTGGCAGCATGACGGCCTCAGCTTGATTCAGTTTCTCTGACCTGAGATCTGATTAAAGAGACTCAGACGCATGTAGGAGCTGGATTAGCATATAAAAAGACAGTGACAGGACATCAGATAATTCTGATGCCATCTGTTTTTAATGGAATCTGTTAGAGGGAGACAAGTGTGTGTGTGTGTGTGTGTGTGTGTGTGTGTTCCTCCCACACCCCTGCTCTTTATTGTCCTTGCAACTAATCTAATCTTATTTATATTTTTACAGCAGGTTTTCTCACCTCCTGTTCTTTTATTTCTTCCACTGAAGTGCAAACCCATGAATTAAAGAATCTCAACAAAAACATAAATCATTTTCATTGATAAACATTTGAATTGTTCAGTTTTAAAAATGAATTATAAATCACAAGGCAAATTGTCTGGGATTTGGCTTAATGTTCATACCAGCTCGGTAATGGATTACTTTACAGATGCACGGTGTCAACACACACACACACACACCACACACACCACACACACACACACACACACACACACACACACACACACACACACACACACACACACACACACACACACACAATGTCAAAGGGGGTTTATTGCTATTAAATAGCATCTGCTTCATATGATTATCTATTGAGATGTCAGTTATAGTTCTCCTAAATCAGATTTAGATATGTACTACAGCCTTGTGGTTCAGACAAAAACCTGATTTACAAACAGATTTTTTTCAGTTAAAAGGCATTAAAAGCTGTGTGAGTGATATATTTTATAAGAATAATAAAAATAGTGTTTTCAGTGAGAGGTGCTTCATTATTTGTTGTTGCCTGATTAAAAAAAGGGTAAACTCTCAGAAAATAAGCACTGGAAGTACTTTTACTACTGGTTCACATTTAGAGTCAACCCAAGATGGTCACCACAGCTGGTCATCCTCAGCATGACAAATCTAACTCAGGTCTACAAATGTGTTTTTGACTTTGTTAAAAATCATCCTTTGTTTTATCTTTGTGATTTTTTGCTGTTTGTTTTCATTTTTTTCCCTTTGTCTCATATTTGCTTCTGTTTTGAGCCTTTCTCTCTTCGCATCGACTCATTTGGTTTAAATTAAACAACTTTCTCTTCCAACCTTCGTCTAATCTCCATAAGAATCTTTGTTTCTACACTCATCGTCTCCTCGGCTGACAACATTTTCCGGTTTTAGATTTTGAAACCTCTCGTCCCCCCCCCCCCCCCCCCCCCAATCTTCTCGTCTTCTTTTCCTCTATCGTCTGAATTCCTCCCTCTGCTGATGAAGGCTGCAGAGTGAATATAAAAGTGGCATCATGGGATGGCAACATGAGTTGGCTTCAAATCCAACACATCATAGCAGGGTCTACTTGCTGAGGCATCAGAACAACTGTTCTCCATGTTAGAAGAAATAACTCTGCGTCTGGGCTATTTGCATATCATTTGCATACGAACCCCAACTGGCTGTTTTTGGAATGCCAAGAGGCTAAATTCAGTATTTATTACCAGGGCTATAAAACTAGTTCTCACTTTTCTGGTGGCAATTTGCATCTAATTTGCATGTCCCATTGCTTGGTTTGGGGAATAAGGGGCCTGATGACCTAAATTGTTTCATTTTTTTTGTCGAGGTAAAAACACAGAGGAAGTCCTAATTATTACTATTAATCAAATTAGAACACTTTACATTTAGAGCATAAATGTGTGTTAGCGTTTAGCTGCAACACTAAGCTGTTCAAGCTGCAGCAAATTAGCTCCACAAAGTAACTAAAAACTGCATTTTCACACTATTTTAATGACCTTCACTTTCGTATTGATAAAGCCGGTAAAAATAGTTGATTTTATTTCTGCTTGGCATCATTTTTATAACCAGTAATCAGTGTTTTAAGTGTTCTGATATTGAAACATGTGATTTTTAACCTGTTGATGTTGTGATGCTGCTCCACTCTTTCATTTGAACTTTTTAGAAAAAATACAGGAAACAAACCCACTTTAAAAATCAAATTCATGTTTCTCTGTGGTCCTCAGGGATCAACGCATAATCTAAAGGTCTTCAGAAAGTATACCGAGATATTTAGACATGTTGGGACCATTTGCACAGATCCAATCATTAGAAATAGATTTGATAACATTTACATCCAAGTCTTGAATAATATTTCATCACCCTTGGTGCAGGAAACTAATTGGGGCTCCTTTTCAGATTAAAGGAATTGGATTTACTTAGAAAACCAGTCTAATAAAATATATTAAACTATTAATCATGATGTCTGAGTAATGATTATATTAATATTTATAACCTAAATTATCATAGTAATAGCTGGTAAATATCAAGAGTTTTACAGCGGTAGACAGAATAGCCTGTACGGTTAAATCTGTTAATGAAAAAAAAGTGCAAACTAAAGTTTGTGCAATATAAATGACATGGAATTCGTCAGATGACATTGGAGTTGTAAATGCCATTGACGCTAATGAATTTGTATCTAATCTTGGCTTTCCACCAGATGTGTAACGTAATGGACACATTTCCACTGGTCCTGCGAGATCACAAAAACCTGGGAGAATTGTGATATTATACATGATTTTGCCAGCGTATACGATAACAAATAATAAAAAGACAGCAGCATGGATCCAAAAGGTTTGTGGTTTTTTTTCCTGATGTTATTTTTTCCTTTTATTCACCTTGCAGAGGTATCACTGGTAATGATGTATTTTTTAATAGTTAAGCCATAGGAAATTTGCACGTTTTCTATTTTGAAATTTGCTGGATGCCTACACTGCTCCCATGTTTGATTTCCTGCCTGGCCTGATCTGAACTGCTGAGCTTGATGTGTTCTGTAAGCTTAGTGCATAAAAATGGACCCGGTGCATAAATTTAGAGGAGCACTGCAACACTATCCTTCAGAGATGTGTCCGAGACACACGGCTGAGCACTCTGTGGAGACAAACCCATTGACTCTAACAGCAGCTATTAGTTGCGTATTGTGCTTTGCAGACGTGTCACACTGTGTAAAGTAGAAATCTGGATTTTTTTGGCAGAGGGCACCATCTAGAGGTGAAAAAATGTATTGCACTTTAAGCATCTTTCCCTACTTCTGTGATAAAGGCTTGAAGCAGCACTTCTCATACCTGAAGTTGCACCTCTAGCCAGCCAACAGAGCTAAAATGTATTACTATCATGCTTACGTTATATTAAATTGCATTAATGTCGTCAACTGTGCATAAGTCTTAGCCAGGCAAGCCATCCTATATACAGTCGTGGCCAAAAGTTTTGAGAATGACACAAATATTAGCTTTCATAAAGTTTGCTGCTAAACTGCTTTTAGATCTTTGTTCCAGTTGTATCTGTGATGTACTGAAATATAATTTCAAGCACTTCATATGTTTCAAAGGCTTTTATCAAGAATTATATGACATTTATGCAAAGAGTCAGTATTTGCAGTGTTGGCCCTTCTTTTTCAGGACCTCTGCAATTCGACTGGGCATGCTCTCAATCAACTTCTGGGCCAAATCCTGACTGATAGCAACCCATTCTTACATAATCACTTCTTGGAGTTTGTCAGAATTAGTTTTTGTTTGTCCACCTGCCTCTTGAGGATTGACCACAAGTTCTCAATGGGATTAAGATCTGGGGAGTTTCCAGGCCATGGACCCAAAATTTCAACGTTTTGGTCCCTGAGCCACTGAGTTATCGCTTTAGCCTTATGGCACGGTGCTCCATCGTGCTGGAAAATGCATTGTTCTTCACCAAACTGTTGTTGGATTGTTGGAAGAAGTTGCTGTCGGAGGGTGTTTTGGTACCATTCTTTATTCATGGCTGTGTTTTTGGGCAAAATTGTGAGTGAACCCACTTCCTTGGATGAGAAGCAACCCCACACATGAATAGTCTCAGGATGCTTTACTGTTGGCATGACACAGGACTAATGGTAGCGCTCACCTTTTCTTCTCCGGACAAGCCTTTTTCCAGATGCCCCAAACAATCAGAACGGGGCTTCATCCGAGAATATGACTTTGCCCCAGTCCTCAGCAGTCCATTCGCCATACTTTTTGCAGAAGATCAATCTGTCCCTGATGTTTTTTTGGAGAGAAGTGGCTTCTTTGCTGCCCTTCTTGACACCAGGCCATCTTCCAAAAGTCTTCGCCTCACTGTGCGTGCAGATGCGCTCACACCTGCCTGCTGCCATTCCTGAGCAAGCTCTGCACTGGTGGCACTCCGATCCCACAGCTGAATCCTCGTTAGGAAACGATCCTGGTGCTTGCTGGACTTTCTTAGACGCCCTGAAGCCTTCTTAACAAGAATTGAACCTCTCTCTTTGAAGTTCTTGATGATCCTATAAATTGTTGATTTAGGTGCAATCTTAGTATCCTTGCCTGTGAAGCCATTTTTATGCAACGCAATGATGGCTGCACGCGTTTCTTTGCAGGTCACCATGGTTAATAATGGAAGAACAATGATTTCAAGCATCACCCTCCTTTTAACATGTCAAGTCTGCCATTCTAACCCAATCAGCCTGACATAATGATCTCCAGCCTTGTGCTCGTCAACATTCTCACCTGAGTTAACAAGACGATTACTGAACTGATCTCAGCAGGTCCTTTAATGACAGCAATAAAATGCAGCGGAAAGTTTTCTTTGGGATTAAGTTAATTTCCATGGCAAAGAAGGACTATGCAGTTCATCTGATCACTCTTCATAACATTTTGGAGTATATGCAAATTGCTATTATATAAACTTAAGCAGCAACTTTTCCAATTTCCCATATTTGTGTCATTCTCAAAACGTTTGGCCACGACTGTACAGTGGGATTTGAAAGTTTAGGCAGCCTTGTTAATCTTTATGATTTTCCTGTATAAATCGTTGGTTGTTACGATAAAAAATTTCAATCAAATATATCACATAGGAGACACACACAGTGATATATGAGAAGTGAAACAAAGTTGATAGGATTTACAGAAAGCGTGCAATAATTGTTTAAACAAAATTAGGTAGGTGCCAGCCTGAACAAATGAGTTTTCAGCTGCTTTTTAAAGGAGACCACTGAGTCCACTGATCTCAGGTTCACGGGGAGAGAGTTCCAGAGTCTGGGGGCCACAGCAGCAAATGATCTGTCACCTTTGGTCTTTAGCCTGGTGCTCTGCACAACCAGTAGGCTTTGATCACTGGTCCTCAGGGACCTGCTGGGGGTGTAGGGACTGAGAAGATCACCAATGTATGACGGTGCTTGGCCATGTAAGACCCTACAAAACAGAACCAGAATCTTGAAATTAACTCTGAAGTTAATCAGCAGCCAGTGAAGCTAGAAGAGAAGCGGGGTGACATGGGTGCGCTTTGAAGATTTGGTCAAAAGCCGAGCACAGGCATTCTGAACCACCTGTACATGGTTCAGGGAGGTTTTCATCAGACAAGTGAAAAGCCAGTTGCAGTAGTCTAAGCGTGAGCCTGGTCACGAGCTCCATTGTGGGGCAGAATCTGCGGTTGTTGTTCAAACCATCTCCACATGCTATTGGACAACAACCAATGTGACGTACTCCCCACTACAGATGTCAGTCAACGGGGCAGTCCGCCATACACTGTTGGTGAAGACGCAAATACACACACCAAGGCGCTATATCAAATACAGGCCATTTACCATTTTTCTAAATAAAGAACTTTAGTACAGCTATCTGCTCTTGACTCAAAGAAAATCCCAACTCTAAGTAGTCCAAGTTTGATTCCAAAGTCGTTTCAAAAGATCCGTCACCATCTTTGTTTTTTCACTCAGTAGCAGTAACAGCCCACCCACCAGACCAATAGAGCGCGGTGACTGGCAAGACACAAAACAGTTCAGGCTTGCTGAGATTCCAACGGAGCGTGGCTAGACCGACTGCAAAGCAAATTCATTTTGCTTCTGCTACAGTCTGTCTGGATTTCTAGGCTACATCAGTCTAGGTAGTTCTGCTAATGCTGGCGCCCACTCTGTGATTAATTTTTGTACCTAAGCAGATGTCTAACACTATTGGCTAAAGCTGGGTGGCGCTCACTTCCAATTGTATGGGGCTCTACAGGATAAGGGGCGGGCTTAGCAAACGGAAGAAACCTGATGTAATTTTCAAGAGTTGTCCAAAACAGAACTCATCATAAGATATTAGTTTAAAATTCTGGCCATAAAGGTTGTGTTTAGTATGCATCCCTTCAAGAAATGCTTGGTCTTTAATTTCTTTGTATCTGGACATAATTCTTAACTTAGGAACCGCGCTAGTTATCAATGTCAGCCTTGTGGAGAATCATGAGCGGTTAACGTCTCTTCAAGGACATTCAGGGAAAAATAAACAAACTGAAAATATCAGTGCTCCCATCAGCTCCTTTTGACCACCACCTTTTTTAAATACCATGGCTCAAATTACATCAGCCACAAGTCACATTGAACTATGCTGCTTCTGTTTGCTTCCAAAGGACAGGTGAGCTTTTACATACAGGTGCCTCTTTTTTCTTTAGCTTTCTCACTGCCTTTTTGTCTCTTCCAGGCAGGTGACTTGGGGGAGAAACACACTTGTGTGTGCGTGTGCGTATTTTTCTTAGTAAAATTCCAGTAGTGCTCACGTCCACCCTGTTCCACCGTGAAGGCCACACATCCTATTGAGTATTAACTGCCGCCTCCGAGGGCAAACAGCAAATATAATCATGTTTGTAATGTCAGAGAAATGGTGTGTCAATATTTGCCTGGTGTGTTATTGTTGTGAAACAAGGAACTGACTTATGGTTACCATGGTGTGCACGTGTTTGACAGTTGGCTTTGAGGCACACTAACGCTCATTCTCTCTTTTCTCTTACAAACAAAGTTGTCGTTTCTAAAAGAAGCTGATAAAGGGATTATTTTTGGGTATTTAGAATGATTTCCTAAAGTCAATTGTCCTTCTAGTATGATAAGAAAGCAGGTTGTAGTCAAGGGATAAGAAGCCTAAGTGTGTAATAAGCACTTTAGTGGAAAGACCCGCTTCCTGCAAGTTTTTCAGAGAAAAATGAGTCAAGTGTGCATGTCGTGTCTCAGTCTGAGGTGTGTGTGTGTGTGTGTGTGTGTGTTTTAAAGTGAAAACTGTCAGTTGCCTTGCTGGTCCCTCTTTCTCCCAGACACACTGACTTCTGTGCCCTTGACTCTAATAATCCCTTTCTCTCTGTGTGAAATATCTTTTCATGTCTGCACTGATGATCATAATGGTTTTCTGTCTGAGCTGCAGACGGGTGATTGGCCCCAATTACTGCATGAACCCGAGGCCTCAAATCATCCTATCTTTGTGAGGTGAGACACGTAATGGCTAAAGGCCCGGTTTCCATCCCATGCCTTTATGCAGCTCAATAAATCACACTTAATGCACATTTAAGATCTCACCGACTCCACTGCCAGATGTTTATCATTACTTTCCTCTGTTCTACATGTTGCCCTTAGAAGGCCTCTTGTCTCTTTCAGCCGTGATTGCTTTGAAATCCAATCACTCAAAATGAATCTATTTCCACACTTTGCATGCAGACTTTTTAATCTTCTCGCTTTAATTGGCGCTGCTTTTTGGCTTTCAACTATTTATCAACCTCTTTGTCAACAATCCAAATCAAGTCAGGAAGTGTGGATTTATTATTTTTTAGGTGTTTTATTACTTTCTTATACTTTTGGTCTAAGCGAACTGTCCTTGTCCGGTCTCAGGTGCAGCTACTGTGACTTAGTGATCAGATGTAAGAAAGACAGATCGTCTCCATCCTCTTGTCCCATAGAAGCAGGTCCCCACCATCTAAATTAGCTGCTTGGTTGTCCTGCAGCATTCATCATCGCTGCTCCACTTTCAGCTCAGCTCACCTGCTATTTTTCACTGAGATACCCTCATTTAATCTTCTAATGCCAGGTCTCTTTTCCACGTCTTTATTTTACTGTCTTTTGATTTTTCTGCATATTTTATCTTTTCT
>SSNS01000010.1:108672-134587 GCA_006937985.1 Aphyosemion australe
AGCATGCAATTGCAATTTTATTGCTGAGTATTATGTTAACCAGATCATTTGCAATGAATGATTACAATAAAACTAACGTGTAATATACATGTATGTATTTACATGCAGTTTGAATCTGGAAGAATTTGTGAGATATTACACATGTTGGTATTAAGGTGTTGATATATTGTCCACTTTGGAGAAATGCACCAAATGAAAGGATAGACATCTTTGAATAACTTGAGTTTTTAGTGCTGGTGCTTTTGGTTTCTGCTTTAATATCTGTAACATTGACTAATTTATGGCCCTTTTTGTGTTTGACAAGATTGGCTACGATTAGCAGCGGTGGCCATCCTGAATTGTGTTGATCCCAAGTTACCCAGTTCTACATATACACCCTTTCTTTAGAATTTTATTAGAATCCTTGATTCATGAGTTATTTACAAACAAACAAATATATGTACACACACGCCCAGGCAAAAATATTATCACTAGCCTTTCCTCTTGTGGGTCGTATTGATGAATTAACTCAGTTATAAATGTCCAGAAAACGTTCTGTGGTCTCAGCTGTCATAACTCAGTCATTCATTTATTGTATAACGTATTTTGTTGTACAATAATTCCCTTTTGCTTCAACGTCTGTGAAAAAGCTTGGCTGATGACAGCGACCTCACTTGTTTGAGACACCACTGGGGAGAGGGTCAGTGGCCTGTTCTGCCCTCCAGCCCACCTGTCCTTCCAGCCTGTACGCCTGGCACTCAGCTGTCTGGTCAGCCTGTCAGCCATACATCCCTTGTTGGCTCAGTCAAGTGTGGCATTCACCCCAAAGCCACGCCTTGCCCTAGCATGCCTCCCCCAATAAACCAACACTTCACTGTACCCAAGGTCAGAGTGTCCTGTGTGTGTGTGTGTGTGTGTGGGTAATTTTAGGGTGCTATGGAGAAAAAACAATGTTGTGTTTAAGATGTGTGGGATGGATGGAGGGTAGAGAGCATAAGTGTGTGTGTGTGTGTGTGTGTGTTTGTCTGGGTAATTTATGTGTTGTGTTTGGGATCGGGAGGAAAGTGGGTCATGGTGTGGTTTGTGAAACACCAGGAGCATCATATTGACCTCCGGGCAACTGTCTGCCTCTTTTATCTCCTGCTTGTACACACACACACACACACACACACACACACACACACACGTCTCTAGTGCTTATATATCATTTACCACAGAGATTCCACAGATCTGGTTAGTTCTTGCAGAAATGTTGGTTGTTCTTAGGTTTCGTTTATTTGACTCGGGGAGTGACTGAATGGGCCAGTGGAGCTGATCGGTCACAGGGGTTACCCTACATGTAAAACAATCATTACATTCATCATGGTCACTATTACAGTGTGTATATAAAACTGAAAATATGATGCTTTTGGACTGCTTGTGAATGTGAGGTCATGTGTGGGACATATCTATCATGTAGAGGGAACTAAAGTTGTCTACGTTAAAACTTTCTGTTGCAAAAACAGCGAAGAGTCTTGAGTCTTTTTCGCTACATAAATGAACATAATCTGGCTGCATTGAACTGCCTTAAACTGTCAGAATGAGCAAGAACTTAAAATGCAAAGTGCTTCTCTGGCAGGCAGAAGACATATCTGTTTGCAGAGTGCATCATGGGAGCTTTGTGGCTCTACTAAGCAGATGAAACTGCTGCTTGTGATTTCATATTATAACCTTTAATGTATATCTGTCACATTCAGAGGAATTGGACCCAAGGATTCAGCCAACACAGAATGGAGCAAAAAGCAAACATTTATTTATTGCAGGAAAAGCAGGATACTTGGTTTGACTTGGCTGGAATTACTTGACCTAATTTTCCAGAGTAGACTTGGCTAGATTTGGCTGGATATGACCTGGAACAGGCGGTCTGGGCTGCATGAGGCTTGTGGATGATCTGGCATCAGAGTTGTGGCTGCAGGGAGCTTAAATGATTGGGAACTCAGGTGGAAACAATCGGGTCCCAGGTGAACAGGGTTGGGTGATAAGGTGGAGAGCAGGGGAAACACAAAAACAGTTCAGGGACTTGAATGATGACACTATCAGGCTTTAACTGTTGAGCTTACGCTATCAGAAGACACAAAGGGCTTTGGCTTTTTGTGCTTGCATGTGCAAGAACATTGGGATCTTGCTGACAGTCACATACTCATAAATTTGGCAACATTGAATAAACGCTAGTGCTGGAGATCGATTCAAATTTCAAGAATCGATTCAATTCCGATTCTCAAGATTTAGAATCGATTATCACGATTCGATTAGATCTGATATCGATTCGGGTCAGCGGGTTTAAAACTCCTCTTTTTTTACCGTTACCTTAATTACATGACTGTGTAGTTGTGCAGTATATTAATACTAATGACATTCAACAACAAATTAATGAAATATTGGCTGTATAAAATGACTGTAGGAACTAATCCTTCTGTCAGAATGTTCATACTATTGCATTGTGTAGTACATACCAGATGAGGTTCCACTCCTTGTCAATGTAGTGCGTTGTCAAACTCATGTACAATTCAGTTGCCACAGATCCAGTCCAGGTATCTGTTGTAATGCTGACTCAAGCTTACTTTTCACGTTTTCTTTTGCCGACTGGTACATGTTTGGGATGACTTCTTCTGAAAGCCGTTTGTGAGACACCATAACGTAATGCGGCTCTGCTACTTTCATTAGCCACTCGAAGCCCTCGTTTTCAATGACGTAGAAGCCACAATGCAAACATATAAAATTGTAATGGAACTGTGAAAGACAGCTAGCCTGATGCACGCGGTCATGTGGTCTAATGTCACAATGAACAAGCTGCTGATCTGTGTGATCAGATGTTTTCCAACCACAAGCATGCCTCTTTTATTGTGGTTTTAAGGAAAAATGCAAATTTATTTTAACCGGACTTGACACCAGATGCGTAAGCGACATGTCATGTAATAGACGCGTTTTCCCCTCATGCTCAGTGGCGTGTCCTTTCCACCGGGAGTGTTTCAGACGCAAATTGGCAGAGAAGGCGTTCCACGCAGCTTGTCCCACGTGGTCACGAAACCTGACGGCAGCATGTATTCAAAAAGGGTCTGTGGTTTATTTTCTGCGTCACAGGTAATGACAATTTTTTTAAGCAGCTGGAAATCTGCACGTGTCTTATTTTGAAAGTTTCTTGATGTTTCACCTTCTCCCATGTTTGATTTCCTGTCTGGCTTGATCTCAACCGCGGAGCTTGACGCGTTCTGGAAGTGTAGCGCGTAAAAAATATACTTGAAACGTAAATTTAGCAGAGCAATGTAATGCTACACTCTGGGAAGCATCCAAAACATTGAATAAAATGGCGGCTACCAGCAGTATACTACGCTTTGCGGTGGATAGCTGGTGTAAGTGTGGCATATTTGCAGCAGTTTTTTAACCACTGCTGATTTTTGCAACATTTCTCTCAAAGAATGCTGTTAGATAGCAATGTGTTGGTAACTAAGTACAAAAACGCAAATTTGTATCAAAGGCTGCTGCACTACACTCTTGTTTACCATCTGAGCTGTAATGTTACAGTTTTATGTCCATAACATTAAGTTTTAGAAAACAAAAATGTGAAAGAGTTACCTTTAGGAAAACAAGCCCGTGTTTGCATTTAGCTGATTTGAACAGTAAATGAACAGTAAAGAGCTGTCTTAAATGTACAGTTTAGTGTTTCCCACTGTGATTGGGTACACCTGCGTTTGTGTTTCTTGGCTTTCTGACCCTGCAGCTGAGCCTCATCTCTGTTTCTCTGTGGGACGCTAAACACACCTGTGGGTAAGTCGACATCCACACGTGCAATTTCAGCAGAATGTTATGTTTTGCAGTTTTTCCTGCCGCATTTTTAAAATATAATTACATAGAAAGATGAACACAACAACGCGGCATGTGCACTGAAGCGTGATCTTTTTGTGATTTTAAAACAAAAGTTTTATTTCAGAGCAGACCTGCTTTTACTTATTTATTCTCTCCATCATTCTTAAATCTCATTTGCACACAGACACCGGCCTGTGTGAATGTTTACAGCTCTTTCAGAACAATGCTTCTCCATTTCTGTCCGTCCAACATATCCCTCATTCTTTTTTTTTAAATGTATACTTGCAGCCATCCTGTAACTCTTTCTGCCTTTGTCCATCATTCCTTCCATACTTATTTTGTGGATGCACCTGCTCCTGTAACGCCTTTCCCTCATCTCCATGGGGAGTCGTGTGATTGAAATGTGTTATGTATGACCCTGTGCATATATCTACCCAAACACACACAAACACACTGACCACAGGTGCTGCATCTCCAATATTTCTGTGTCTCCTCTATAATTCACACAGTCATGCCCAGGAATAACCTCCAGGATTAGATTTAGTCATTTGAATCTGCCAGTGGAGATGTTTTCAAAAGAATGGGATGGCACGCACAGAAGAAAATACACACACACACACACGCACACACACACACACACACACACACACACACGCACACACACACGCTCAGCAGTTTTTATTTTAGGGTCAACAGTTTGACATTGACTATAATTCTTATTCATGAGCAAAAACCCATGTAAGAAAAGCGTCCAATCTGCTGTGGTCGAATGGAATATTTTTATTTTTAAGGGTAAAATGTATAAAAATATCCTGTGTGCTGCACATTACTTCTGCTACTACAAACAAAGAAAGAAAAAATCTGAAAATAACTAAAATCAACTATAAACTGACTCAGTTCATGTTCTTATAATCATGTTATTTAGTTTTGTGAACTGCTTTCAGTGCTAAATGAGTTTTAACAACCCCACGGCCTGATTTCCTCCACATTGCACGATGTCACCCTCTGGGTCTCTGCTATATCTGAAAGGTCAACAGTGTTTGTGCATATTCACATCCAATAAACTTTCACACACTAGTCTCATGTCCATGACATTCAAAGAACAACCAAATGACTCCTCTGCGATTGGCTGTCTGTGCTCATGCAAATCTTATGCAAATAAGAGATTCCAGAAATGTTCCAACAGTTTGACACACCTCTCACTTTGTGGAAACTATATCTGCTGTGTCACAGAACGTTACCCCAGGCAGTTTTCTCACAGTGAGATGAAAGAATAATATTGACTTATGTATCCTCACAAGGACATTTAATATTGCCCGTCAACACGCGGGGTTTTGTGTAATCTGATGTTTGTTTGAGAAATATAAAATGCTGCATGCTCTTTCCTCTCTTTCAAGGAAATCACCCTTCCTAGTTTCCTTTTACCATTCAGGCCAGTTGAAAATAAACGACACGGGATGAGAATGTTTCTATGTTGAAAGAGAAGTCAGCTAGGCTGCAGATGGTCTTTGCAAGGTTTTGGTGTGGTCTGAAAAGAACAGAAGTTTCCAGATAATCCTTAAGTCCACTATAGGTTTGTGCATGCACAAATCCTCTGTAGTAAGTTTAAGATGGTCTATCATTGTGATGGTGTTGTATCTGGGTGCAGGGTAAAGTGTGGAGGTGCATTGAGGCAGTGTTTACATGGTAGGGGGGCTGCATGCTGCATTGTGGCCTGGCCATTGAGAATTTGAAAGAGGACCTGTCACTTTATGCTCATTCTTGGAGTACAATCCCATCTAATAGAGAGCTAGAGGCATTCTGGTGCGGCCCAAGAGAGTCGTGCCAGTGCACAACCCCATGTGTGGTGGAACAGTGCTTGTGCATGATGGGATCTTTGTGGGAAATGGGCGGCAGATTTATAGAGCGATGAAGGTACAGGGGAGCGTCTCAGTGTGTCAATCCAGTGTAAATTGCTCTTTTTACTTTCTATTAAACCTCCCATAGTAGCAGCAGTTTGTGATTTTGCGTGACACTTTTCATCACCTTTCTGATTTTAGGCTTGTTTTAATCTACAGATCAAGATCTTGAGAAAAGAAAAAAGCAAGCTGATGTTTAAGGATAGAAATTCTAATTAAACAATAGATAAAACAAATTTGCCACCTGCTGATAAAAATACCTTCCTGTATCATTATGGTGTGCTTAGACTATGAAGTTTTTACAAATTCTTCAGGAGAGAATTTTCATTTTTACATCAGATTCATCTATAAATAACACTTTATAGCTGTCAGTGGGAGACGTGTTGTGCAAAAAGCAGCATATTTGCATCACAGCACACTTTCTCCTGGAGACCCAGCCTTTGTGTAATCTGTATGCAGACAAGTTGTTCTAACTTTGTCAGTGTGATTGTTTTGCAGTTGTTTTGTGTGCGCACACGCATGTTGTGTGCATTTTAAACTGATGGTGAACTTGTTATTGTCAGTTTTGAAAACTCCCCTGGGATAGCGAGGAGACAGCAGCCGCACAGCTGAGACCACTCCCACCACTGCCTTTCATGTGTTTGTGTTTGTTGTCAGACAAATAAAAAGAGGCATAATCAGCACCTTTTGCCAGCTGAACGTTCTCTCCCTCTCCTCTCATCTTGTTTTCTCAGTTTTTCACCGTACTTACACAAACAGTACTTTTCAGATTTAAGTCTTGTGTACTAATTTAAAAATCTATTTCCTTTTTTTAGATTAATCACTAAAGAGTTGTCCAAATATTCTAACTCTAACCCATCACACACACACTGGATGTTTTATTGAGAAAGCGTTAGATCTTATTTGTTCTTTAATTTAAAGAATCGATTATTTCACCCCTACAATGTTTACTCTGCTTATTTGAGGCCCTCTGTGCTGTAGCTATCTGAACATTCAAAACAGCTGTAGATTTGTTGTTTTCAGGCACATTTCAGACTCTTAACATGTTTTGTTTGAAAAAATCCATCAAGTTTACTGTTTGTTAACAAAAGTATAAAGAATCAGCACTTCTCTTCGTGTTCTTATATCATCTGTTTGATGGGTTTACATTGTTATAGTCTGCTTTGTTAGCCTTTGGTCCAGAAACAGGGTTTTTATTTTGTTGTTGAGAGTGATGGATGAAGTGGTCTCCCTCTGGCTTTCAGACGCCTAATCTCTTTCTTTACATTCTTGGATTTGCTGCATTCTTTACTGAAAAGCACGGTTGGTGGATATCAGATTAACTAACTGTGGGATTACAGTATGTCTGTGTGGGGTGTGACCGTATGCTGCAGCTGGGAAATGAATCCCAACTGAAAGATCTGGTTCCAGGTGAGAAAAAGAGCTGGCCTGATGTTTCCCTTTGCCAACGCGCCGTAGCTCCTGGTGTTGTTGAGTGTGATAGCTCTTTCCCTGCCAGCATCGCACTTTTTAACTTTTTTGAACTCTGCGTTGAATGGTTTAAATACATTTTATTTCACCTACTGTATGAACGATTAGTTACAAAAATGTCACAAATGAACATAAAATTTACACTGTATTTCCTGTTCATTATTATTTTTTAACCATCTCGTTCCACACAGATGGAGTCTTTTTTGGAAGAGTTAGCTGACAATGAGGCTAACGCTAGCTCACGCTCACTCTGTTTTGATAAGACATGTTAGGGCTGAATGATTTTAGGAAAAGGATGAATAGTGATTTTTATGGCAGACATTGTGATTTCAGTTTGATTAAAGATTTTCGTCAAATCAAGCTTCACCAGAATGTTCACAATGTACAGTAACGTTAACAAACATGACAGGAAATTCCATCATTCCATCAAAACAATAAAAGTTATTACTTTAATAATGCAAGGATTAAAAAGTAAAGGTAAAGATTGGTTTCAAACATATTTATTTACAAGAATCGTGCCAGCAATGTTTTACCAAGGCCTCGACGTTTGTGCTCTAAAACCAAACGCAGACAAATTTGAAATGTGTTCTTTCAAATTACCATTACTCAGCAAAGGTTTGTGCAAAACTTCAAAAGTATTTTAGAGCAATTTCGTATTTAAGTCAACACAGCGGTAAATCCATTTTTGCTGTTGCAGGACATGAACGGATCGACCTCTCTGTCTCACACTCATGAACCAGTAGATGACAGATGACCAGAGCTATAAATAATATCGGCTGTAGCAGCACCACAAAAAGAACAAAACGGACAAACAACCAAATGCACCAATGTGCCACTCCGTAAGCTCAAGCATCGGGCTTGGCTCCAGCAACCCAAACGCCCTCCCTGTTGACCGCTACCTCAGTAATAATGTTAAGACCTCGGAAAAACCCTGGATGTGTAAAATTGTTGACAACAGATCCTGGGTCCTGCAAATCAAACAAACAAAAAAAACATCACCTTTGACAATCACAGGATCACGTTGTCGGAAAACACAATTTTGTTACTGATGATAGATCAGTCAGCCCCAACACATATGTTCTTGTGGTTCTGGTCAGTTATGTAGGTAACAAAATGTATTTAAAAGCTGCTCATTTACACCATTTTCTGTAATAAACATTGTGGTTAGGCATGTGTAATTGCTGGATGACTGCATCGGACCTCCTCACCTCAGCTCACCATTTTGTCTATGTATGAACTAGGGCTGGACAATAATTCAATAACGATGTATACTATTTGATAGACATATGGTGCAATAGAAAAAAAATGGGTCAATAAAAAAAACTTCAATAAAAAGTTTATTTTTTTATTAAAGCCCATTGGGTAACTTAAAGGTGAAATATGGAACATTTTAATAGAAAGCTATGTTTTTAAAAAATAATCCCTCCATGGGGCTTTTAGAGGTGTGCAGAATGAATGTACAGTTTTTCCTCTAAAAGCTATTTAAAAAAAATAATCAAAATTTTATTTTGACGGGCATGACAATGGGTTTATGTTTACATCTACCAGCCACTAGATGGCACCGTTGCGGTAAAAAGTCAGCTTGGCAAGGCGAGACTGGGACTGTGTAAAATGGCGAACTTGACAAGTCAAGCAGCTGATTCTGAGCCCAGAAGATGTTCTAACGGTAAATACTGTTGTAAAATAAACTTAATGTCCAGCTCCGGTGGCCTAGTGGTAGAGTGTCCGCCCCGGGACTGGGAGATCAGGGTTCGATTCCCGGTCGGGTCATACCAAAGACTTTGAAAAAATGGGACCCAATGCCTCCTGGAAACCACCAAATAGTTCCCGAGCACGGCCACAGGGGGATGGGTCAAATGCGGAGATGTAATTTCACCAGTGTGTGATGAATACCTGGGACTTTAACTTTAAATTAGTCCTTACCCTGTACGATTCGTCACTGGACATGGTGCTGGCTGGTCACTTCACGTATCAGCAGTGAACCAACACCCCGACGGCTGGAAAATGTGTTCTGTTGTTGCAATACCACCTCTGAACACTAGGGTTTGTCATAGTGTCCATGTTCCATATTCAACCTTTAATACTAGAGTCAATACTTACTCCCAGCCAATCAAAAACACAAACCCAGGCACGCTCTATCACCAAGCCCTACCCTCTCAAAACAAAACAGACAGCAAGATGTTGCAGCAAGGAGTGGTGGAGGAAATTGTCCCGTAAAACACCAAATAATTATTATAACTATACAGATCTTCAATAGTCACTTTACGTTTCTCATGTTTATTACTATAAATTTTTTTGTTTGCACCATTCTGCCGAAGCAAATTCCTAGTAATTTGTGACTCTTACTTACTTGGCAATAAAACACGATTCTGATTTTGAAAAAGGTTACAGTAGTTCACCAGCACGGCGATATTTTGGTTTTCACAAGTCTGACAAAAAAGACACAACGGTCAACTGAAAGATTTGCTGAGAATTAACTAAAAATCCAGTCTGGTAAACACAACCAACTTGTTTTATCATTAAGTAATGACATAAAATGGCCAGGGATGCACTTTACATATACTTTCTACATTTCTTCATATAATTGTCAATTATTGATTGATTAATCACTAATTGATTAATTATTGATATTGATCAATATGATTTTTTTAAATTAATTTTCTTTTTTATATTGTCCAGCCCTAGTAGGAACACACTTTTATTTTACATTATGTTACAGTTTGGCAATTTTATCATTAAATACGTTGAGCCTTTATCACAGTGCACTATAAAAGAAAAATGCTCCTTAGATATGTAAAAAACATCTTGTATTTAGAATATTATTGCATAAAACTCATCAGTGTGATGACGTAATTATACTGTTTTAAAATTCAGATGAAGTTAACTATAACAAACTTATTTTTAAGCATGTGTAAGCTGTAGTCCTTTTTCTGTGGCCTAGTTTTTAATACTTAAAAATGTGCATGTAACTGTAAAAATCTGAAAAAGGCACTTCAAGTTTAAATGACGTAACGTGAACTTTTTCCATTTGATTGTGATTTTAACATCAGACAATTATAAAGAGTAAAAACAAACAAACAAACAAAATATTACCTGCAAATAACTAAATAAGTGATACATGGCTTAAATGTTAGAAGATAAAGGAAATTTTGGCTTATTATTACACTTTTGAATGGTAAATATCTAAAAATATATTCAAGGTTTTATAATTTAGTTTCATTTCATTTATTCATTTATAGAGCACCTTCCACAACCTTTAGCAGAAGCCCAAGGTGCTGGACACAACACTAAAAAGCAATTGCATTAATAGATACAATAAAAAAAATAAAAACATAATAAAAACAGCATAAAAACAGATAGAAAAAAACAACAATTAAAATCAAGACCCCAATGGTGAAAATTCCTGGACATAATAATGGGCCTTCAGACGGGACTTAAAAATCTGAAGGGAAGGCGCCAGCCTAACAGTCAGAGGTAGACCATTCCATAAGGTTGGAGCAAGGACCGCGAACGCACAATCTCCCCTTGATTTGCACCTGGAATGAGGGACCACCAATAATTCCTGGTCAACAGAGCGAAGAGAGCGGGTGGGGACATGCCTATGTAGTAATTCTGATAAATAGGCAGGAGCAGTACCATGAAGAGCCCTAAAAGCAAGAATCAGCACTTTAAACTTTGCTCTGTACTGCATGGGAAGCCAGTGTAGATTCGCCAAGACCGGTGTAATGTGGTCACGGCGTCTTGTGCCTGTCAAGAACCTAGCAGCTGATTTTTGAACCAGCTGTAGGCAAGCAATCGCACCCTGACTCAGACCGGCATTTTTTATAATTTAGTACCAAAACCTTAAAAGATTTCAGTCCCAATTTTAGGTAAAATGGTTGTAATAACTAAAGAATTAAAAGATTTAAATGTGTTTTTTGATGAATCATGTTTTTGTGTTGGTATGTTTTGACTGTTTGTGGATGATTCTGGAAATATTCTTCCATTTTATTCTACAAAAAGTAACCAAAGTCTCCCTGTTCTTACAGACGACCCAACAGAAGCAGACGTCTGGTTACTCAACAGCTGCACAGTGAAGAATCCTGCAGAGGACCACTTCAGAAACTCTATCAAGTACAACAGAATTATCACAAACTACTCACTCAAACATCCCACCTCATTTATGGAACATTATTAATTTAGAACATACATTGTAATCACTATTGAAAGAAAATACAAAAAATAATTTAATATTCTTTTGCACCAGTAGAAAACCACAGGATTAGATTGAGTTTAAGTTTTTCTTTCCCTGCCTTTTTTTGAATTTGGCGAAATTATATATTCAACACACACCAAGAGACAAACAGAAGGGTGTCACATAGAGCCTGAAAATGTCTTCGGGTAGTTCAGAATTCCACTCCAGTTCTTGCCTAAAAGTAATCATCGTTCTTTTTTTGTGCAAACCAAATCACTCTCATGCATAATCCTGTGTGTGTGTGTGTGTGTTTTCTTTGGTTGTTGCCTGTGTCAGATTCCACCTACTCACTGTTCCACTGGTCGCACACACACAGAGGGAGAAAAAGAAACACACACCTATTTGCATAAACACTGAGAAATTAAGCTAGAGACTGTTTTGCATTTTGATTAATTTCCTGAGGAGCTCAGACACACACACACACACACACACACACACACACACACACACACACACACACACACACACACCTGGCGGATATGTACTTTGGTGTGAGATTCAGCAGCTCTGTGGTATTTTTAAGGAAAATTAGGATTTAGTTGCTGAGTTTTATGGATCACGTTAGCTGAAAACTCCAGATTTTCCCCAAGACTGCAAGAAAAAATAAAATCAAATTTCATGATTAAAAATTAAGAGTAATCATGCAGCCAGCTCATTTATTTAGCACTATTTATTTTTTCTATGAGTAGGATGTGTGAACTTTATTTCCCCTTGTATATTAGTGAGGTTGTGCACTCAAAGGACAACCAGAATGACAAATACATAACCCATTCATTCACGTTTTTTCAGAACACACATTTCATTGCAGATTGTTGCAGGTCACATCACTGCATCATTACAAATTGATCATAAATGAATCAAAGAATTTCCCAGAATGAAGTATTTTATCTCAAAACAAAACCACAGTTTTAAGGATGAGCATTTTAACATGAGAAGTGTAATCTGCCCGTCTTTCTTCATCAGCAGCATCCTGAAGCTCACGCCTTTCTTTTCCTCCTTCTGTCATGCCATTTCTTATGCAAAAACGTTGGTTGATGTCAATTGAAAAACACAAAATAATAATACACTTCAAGACTTTGGAAATGTCCCCTTTGTTGGTGCCAGACTTTTGGTTGACAGGAAATCACCCAGCTGTAATGCTAATGCAATTAATGCTCTATTCACTAAAATAACACACACACACACACACACGCATGCACACAAACACACACACACGTCAGGGGGAATAGGAAGTTTCCTGCCTTTCATCACTTGCTACTTCCATCATCGAGATAAATGAAGGGGTACAAGATTAGAGAGAATCCAAATGCCCACTTGTCATAATTTTTTCTACGTTTTCATTTTTCCTTTTGCCACTCTTCATATGATCATTGAAGAGGAAAATAATGATGGGAGGAGGCAGACTCACAAGCTGCCTCGCGCTCAGTCACACGCTGGCCGTTACGCCTGCTCCTCCTGGTACCACAAACTCACTCCAGTAATTCACACTAATCTGCACAGTCTGCTTCATCTTCCATGTCTGGAACTTATAATGTGTCTGGGTTAATTGCTTTGGTTACAGCACTGTGTAAAACTCTTGAGCCACTCATCATTTATTTATGTTTTTGGAGAAAAATGTAATAGGGTTGCAGCAGTGAAACATAACAAGCACAATTGTAAATGGAGTATTTAAAAAAAAAAACACAAACTGTACACATCTAACAAACTTCATAGCTAATATTTGGTACAACCACCTTTATTATTCTACTCAGCAGAAATCCTCCTTAAAGGTTTTGCATTGATTTTGCAGCCAGGAGAGAGCAGAGCATGTCTTAGCTAGAAGAAGCTAAAATTAGCAATAGGAACTCCAAAATGCAGTGGAACTTGATCAGGTTTGTGTTATTTGTGGAGATAAAGAAGAAATTATTTTTTATGTAGCGCCTCTCAAGATAAAAATCACCAGGCGCGTCACAAGAACAAATGATGAAAAATAATTTTAAAAAATTTATATCGTAATAAGAAATTGGACAAAAGGAAAAATTAAAAATGTAAAGGAAGAATAAAAAAATAACTAGATAAATTGCATTTCTTGCAGAAATGCGTTTGAATGCTTTATTGCTGAATACGATAGCTGAAACTGCTGAATTGAAGCTAAAACTAAGCTTAATTGTCAAAATGTGCTGAATAAGTAGTTACATTTTCACAATTAGTTTAATTGTGAAATTAGCAGGATATGCTGAATTTTGAAACTGATAGCTGAGTAGCTGAACTGAAATAAGCAGTTTTCTGCTGCGAAAATTTAGCATAATTGTAAAAATGAGCTGAAAAGATTTAGTTGCAAAAAATCACTAACAAGTGTAATAAAGCCAAATAAGTAAGTTGAGAAAAGAGAAAAAAAATCTAAACAGAAGAAAACTGAAATCTCACTACACAGTTTAAAAAACTTGACAGCTGAAATGTTTAAACAGCTGGTATTTGAGTAGGATTAATTTAATAGTTAAATTTTCACAATTAGCTGAACTGTGAATTTAGCAGCTGAAACTGATAGATGAACATAGATTAGAACTGATGTGAAGTTGAAAATGAGTTCAATTGTCAAAGTTAGCAGAATGAGATAACAAATAAACTGTTAGAACGAGCAGAAATTGAACTTTAAAGTTTCAAAACTTTCTCAGCCATTCAAAGACCAGGCATAGTGGACGGCTGGTTTCCTGAGTTCAAGCTGATCGATTTGGTGTATAACATGTCTGGGTGCGTATTTCTGTTAACTTGGAAGAAGCTTGAACTCTCTCAGCCAATCAGAGAGCAGGGATGGAGGGGGCACTGAGTTCCTGAGACCAAGCCGATCGATTTGATGTATAATATGTGTGTGTGCGTATTTCTATTAACCAAGAAGAAGCTTGAACTCTCTCAGCCAATCAGAGAGCAGGAATGGGGGTCGGGGGCATTGGGTTCCTGAGACCAAGCCGATCAATTTGATGTATAATATGTGTGGGTGTGTACTTATGTTAACCAATAAGAAGCTTGAACTCTCTCAGCCAATCAGAGAGCAAGGATGGGGGGGCACTGGGTTCCTTGGGGCAAGCCTATCGATATGATGTATAATATGTGTGGGTGTGTATGTCTGTTTAGGCAGCAGAAATGTGAATACTCTCAGCCAATCAGGGAGAAGGGATGGAACAGTTGTGGTTTCACACCTTTTTACTGGCTTCTGGGGTCAGACATATACAGACAGACACACTGCCAGACAGACAGAAAGATAGACAGAAAACACACACACACACTCACACACACACACACACGCACACACACACACACTCACACACACGCTCACACACACATGCACACACTCACACATGCACACACACACACACACACACACACACACACACACNAGGAGAAATATTTTAAAACCTTTCCAAACTAGTTAACGCTACGACCACAATTTTTGGAGTACGTCCATAAATTATAGCTCAAAACGGAGGAAAATCCGTCAGCTTTCATCCAGCGCAAGTCTCATTTCCCTCGGTTCTACGGTTCTCTCAGGACACGGCCTGAAGTCGAGCAAAGTCTGTTTTTGGCCCTATTCTTTTGAATGGGGGGAGGAGGAGACGTTCCTGAACTTTCCAAAATCGTACCTCAAGTTTAACCTGTGATTGTAGAAAAACCGTAAAAGATATCAAGAAGCTGAAAAAATTTGAAATAGTTGAACTTCTTTTGAGTTTGTTAAAAGTTGAATGAAGTCTCTAGGTTGAAGTTAACCCTGGCAAGTAAGAGGTCAAAAAGATGAACGATTTTGTGCAAAATTGAGTGATTTTAAGCATTTTCCATTCATTTCAATGGGCTGAAAAATGGCAGAAAAAGCTGAATTAATCGGAAACGGTTGAAGATATCAATACCAGGAGATATAGCCGGAAAGAGCTGAACGAGCTGAACGGTTTGATACCAAACTTGCTGAAATAGCTGAAAAACTGTAGGAGGAGATACAGTTCAAAAAACGTACGGAAGCAGAAGTAAGAAGAAGAAGAAGAAGAAGAATAATAAAGAGAAACAGGAAAACAATAGTTTGAATGCATACTGCATTCAAACTAATAAAGAGAAACAGGAAAACAATAGTTTGAATGCATACTGCATTCAAACTAATAAGAAAAGGTAATCACTGTGTCCCGAGAAAGACAGAATTGGCAGCAAGAAGAGAAGGTAGTGAGGAAGAATCAGCAGAAGGTCACACCAAAGCCTGAACAGGTGAGTTGTCAGCTTCTTTTTAAATGAGACCACTGAGTCCACTGATCTCAGGCTCAGAGGGAGAGAGATCCAGAGTCTGGGGGCCACAGCAGTGAATGATCTGTCACCTTTGGTCTTTAGCCTGATGCGCTGCACAACCAGTAGGCTCTGATACTTGGACCAGGGGACCTGTTGGGGGTGTAGGGACTGAGAAGATCACCAATGTATGATGGTGATTCTCCATGTAAGGCCCTAAAAACCAGAACCAGGATCTTTAAGTGAACCCTGAAGTTAACCAGCAGCCAGTGAAGCTGGAAGAGAAGTGGAGTGACGTGGATGTGTTTGGAGGACTTGGTCAGAAGCCGAGCACAGGCATTCTGAACCACCTGTAGACCAGTGTTTCCCAAACCTGGTCCTCAGGGCACACTGTCCTTCATGTTTTCCATGTCTCTGCTTCAGCACACCTGATTTAGATTGCCTCCTCAGGAGGACATCACATGCTGCAGATACCTGTTAATCACTCATTCATTTAAGTCAGGTGTGTGTGTTTGAAAGGGCAACATGGAAAACATGCAGGACAGTGTTAGCCTGGCCAGCCATAACAATGCTTCCTTATTGGAAGCAATGGGTCTGGTAACCCTCCTATTCAAATAACTCCACCCCCTGAGAGTTCTCACCAAGTCAATCAGCACTGAGCAGCGTACATCACACACCGCAACGCTCAGTTTCTCATAAACAACGAAGATGGCGTCTGAAGCGGAGTTCGCGGCGGCTCTTTCCTCTGTTCTAAATGACTTGGACATGTCTTTAAAACCAAGAATTAGCCTTTCTTCTAAAGAAAGATGTTTGTGCTGTGCTACCCACAGACATATATACATAGACGCCTCGTAGACTGGCGCTGCCGTAGTGGCCGGCCGCCATCTTAGATGGGTCTCCATTCGCCCCCATTGCATTCATTTCTACTGAGGAAGGTGCTTACCCAGCTAGAAAACACATATCGTGGTGTCACCTTTACTTGCGCTAATGGAGCAACAAGTAAAAAATGCCAGAAAGCTGGGGTTAACTGCATCAGTTTGAAGAATAATTTCATGAACGTTTATTAACCCGTGACTGGAGGAGTATAAAGATCTGCATCAAGCATTTTATTTATGGATGCAAATGAGGGGAAACACGGGTTTAGAGGTGGTGAGCGCATGAAGAGGTGGAGGAGAACGAGGGACAAATTTGTCCGTGTTAAAAAGTTTCTGAAATAAAAATAACACAATATAAACACAATAATAAATGCTCTATCTTGGACCGCATACATGATGAATGATAAATGACCTGCACTTGTATAGCGCCTTTCAGAGCCAGAGGACTCCAAAGCGCTTTGCACTACAGTGAATCATTCACCCATTCACACACACATTCACACGATGATGATGATGAGCTACAATGTAGCCACAGCTGCCCTGGGGCGCACTGATGGAGGCGAGGCTGCCGAACACAGGCGCCAACTGTCCTTCCAATCACCACCAGCAGGCAACGTGGGTTAAGTG
The DNA here is from genome assembly GCA_006937985.1 of Aphyosemion australe. Lineage (NCBI taxonomy): Eukaryota > Metazoa > Chordata > Actinopteri > Cyprinodontiformes > Nothobranchiidae > Aphyosemion > Aphyosemion australe. The sequence continues at coordinate 125,838 of SSNS01000010.1, forward strand.
TCTTGCCCAAGCAAACGACAGCGACAGACTGAGCGGGACGCAAACCTGCGAGGATACCCCAGAAAAGAGCTACGCCCCTCCCCAAGTGACGGAAACGTCTGAAGGCAAAACGTCTCCATCAATGCGAGTGCGTCTCTCCCTCACGGAGCTGACGGAGAAGCATAAATTAGGCTTAAGACTCAAAATCCTCAAGTTGACCTTATGAAACAATAATTAACTGCTGATATAACGTTGCAAAAATTAATTCAGAGCATAATCTGCTTTAATTGTATATATATTTTTTAAACATAATTGTAAATGATTTGCTGCTCATCACAGTTGTTCACCATACCATTTGCAATGTTTAAACAATTTTCCCTGTGGTTGAAACATTTGGGACATTCTGTATGTCCCACACATGCAATTATTTTTCTGGTCACATAAATAGCAGGCAGCGTGATTGTAAATTAGTTTTGGGGCTTCAAAGCAGCAGCACAGGGGCTCTCGACAGTCTTCTATCATGTCTGCAGAGACACGTGAAAAGATGTTTTATTACCTCTGGAGAACAGGGGCTTGGTTGGCATCCATGCCAAGAGTGAGGGGATAAGGAGTTGAATTTGTGCATCTGTGTCTGAGTTGTCAGGTGGATGGATGCCCAGGCAGCTCGTGTGTGTGTGTGTGTGTGTGTGAAACGTTTTCCTGTGAGAGAACACTAAAACATATGCATGAGGTTTCTTTTGAGTCGGTTCACCATATGTGTGTATGTGTAGGAGTATATTTGCATATTGTGCCCATGTAAAAAGAGTTTTTGTTTTTGTGAACATCTAGGTCTAACTACATTAATTATTTATGTTGATACTTTAATTTAGGAAGCTGCTATAGCGAATCTACAGAACAAGCTAGGTTTTGAAGGCAAACACGGTCACGAAACTGGAATCTTGCCTCTGCTGGAACCAAAAACCTGCGATGCCAAAGGAAATGAGATAGCGCTAAACACAACTTGCCGTTTTCTAGGTCCAAACGTCTTGTTTTCCGTGACTTCAAATGGTGTTTTCCTTTTTGGGACTCTAGTAGTTTGTCCTAAAGTTGAAATGGTAGCAGCCGGCTGTTTCTCCTTCTCTGATATTGTTGAGTGGAGAACCTCTCACACCAGTGGTGTTCTGCTGCTATATACGTGAGTGTGGAATGAGTGGAGGACCCAGGGAAGTTCGGTGGTTCGGTGAGACCGGCAATCGGATGGTCCAATGGTTGCTTTCGGTCTGAAATGTGTTATTGGTGGAGGCTTTTAGACAAATGCTAGAGAAGCACTTTATTAATTTTATTCGTTTTTTTATAGCTATACTATGTTAGAATGTTAAGAGGCATGAAAAAGTGTTTTAAGCTAATTTGATTTCCAAATTTGCTATTGCAGCTTTAAAATTTTATTTTGTTTTTGTGTGATTCATCTAGAAATTATTAAAATCATAAACCCTTACCAATTCTTCTCATCTCAGGTTGTCTGGTTAGGTTGACTGTTTGCAAGTGTAGACTCTAAACCCTGCAGGACATGGTGATCTTTTTTTAAATCCTTGGAAACTTCACTTCTCCTTGGAGAGGCTTTCTTGATACCTGCAATTGGTTTCAGGCTTTGAGTAGAATTTTGTTTACCCCAGGAATTCATTCAAAGGAACAAAGCAGAGAACAGCCTCTGAATGCTAAAATGTCAATTAAATAGAATATTTAAATATGCAAGTGTGTGTGTTTCTAATCCCTAAATCTATAGTGTAATTCAATGTCAGAGAGCTCAAATCAATAAATGCTGAATGCATTAAAAACAGTTGCTCAATGGCATTTGATTAAGCTGCTTTATATTTGTGTGTCTAACTCTGTGTGTGTGTGTGTGTGTGTGTGTGTGTGTGTGTGTGTGTGTGTGTGTGTGTGTGTGTGTGTGTGTGTGTGTGTGTGTGTGAGTGTGTGAGGTTTCGCATGGCTGTTTCTACTAATTTGTATGATCAGGGGAGTGTATGCTAAATGAATAAGATCCCAACGCTAAATTCCGTACGTCTGTTTTCAAAATACACCAATTCCCACATTGTATTTACACTCATTTCAATAAGAGTTTAATATTCATGAACCAACCACAAGAAAGAAAAATCATTAATGCTAATTGAAAAGGGGCTCATAGTATGCAGAATGAACTCTTGGAAGAAGTCTTGTGTTTATGTTGTGTTTGTAACAGATGTGTAGGCTGGTTAGTGAATATGTATTAAAGCCCCCAGCTACAGGGCGGCCTACCTGAGGGTTGTCTTCTTACTTTTTTTATATTAGAAATTTAGAACCATTGATATGCTGCAAAAAATGTTAGGAGTCAAGGCAAAGTGATCTGGTTTTATGTTCATTTTTTGATAATATTTCCTAATAATCACAGTTTTGTTTTTGCTTTTATGCACTAATTCCTTCAAAAGAACATCAAATTTAACATGTAAGCGCTAAAACACGATCTGTAGGGAGATTTACATTGGTAGCCATTTGAAAACATTTTCAAAATTGAGTATTTTTTTACTAAATGGCTACAAAGTTGTTTTATTCTCACTTGGTCATTATTTCAACCACCTATTCCCCACCTGTGGGAGCTGGAGTGTGTCCTGGACAGGTTGCCCGTCCATCACAGGGCCACAATGCTCAATTCTGATTTAAACAAACAAATATTTAATTTGAGGGTAATTATCATTTTTTAAATAAAGAAAAAGTAAAGTCCCTCGTATGACTATAATTATATAGAGACCATCTGGATTTATCGAGTGTATTTTACAGTACACTGTTGAAAAACACATTTTCCTCTTTCAGAAACTATTTAACTTGTTTAAATTGGACCAACTGCTCAGGAGTTATGATACTGAGAAACTAAAGTAACAATACCATCTGTGATTTGTGGGGGTTGTATTACACAAGTCTTGGGGGCTACCACAATGAATAGTAAATTCACTGAAAGTGCTATTTCTATTCTTTCTAATTCTTTAGATATCTTAAAGAGTTCAGAATTTATGGTAATGATAATTATGCATGCCAAATCCTTTTAGCCCTGACTGGATGGTAATAAGAGCCTTAAACCTCTGCATTTATGGTCAGTAATAGAAAAATTGTTTATGTTCTGCAGCCACAAATTCCCTAGAATAGAACACAGGGTGTGCAGAGGCACAATTTACATAATAATGGTGGACAAAGTGTTTTCACCTCCATTTGTTGTTGAAAAGTGAAGCCAAATAGTATAATTTAAAGGTGCTGCCATTTTGTAGAGCCAAAGTTGGCACACTTGGTGTGTGGAGATGATAGTTCCACTTACTCACCCGAATACAATCATGGTGATTTTAAAGCATCAAATAACTAAGATTTTTTTTTTCGTCCAAAAAATAGCTGAATTTACATGGAAGGGTTGGAACATAAAACTCATACTGCAGCCTGCCACTAGAGGGCCTTTTTGATATCAACTTCCACATTCTGTTCTTCTGTGAAATACACACACATTTCCATTAATTTCTTCTTGTTTAATACACAGCGTAGCAATGTTGTTTTTTACATTGAAATGCTGACAGTTTCGGTGTCACACAGTCGCCATCTTCAGAGCTTCGCCGGTGTCGACCATTTATCCGCGGGCAGTAGGGGACGATGTCGCCCTCTACTGCCTCGCCCTCCCGGCCAATCACCATGTCATCTGATGTGAGGGCGACATCGTCCCCTACTGCCCGCAGTGTGTAGTTTTTACCATTAATCTCTGGAAAAATCCATAGAAATGTTGTTGAAAATGAATAAAATGATGTCCAGTTGTTGAGAAATATTGGCGCCTTCGTAACATATGACCGTAAAAATTGGGTCTAAGATACATAGGGCAGTAGTTTGATGTCATCTGCAATTTTTTTAAACTAGCAACAGTCATGGTGATATGGTGTAAAACTACTCTGAAATGTATGTACTGCCCCATATTGCCAGGAAACTACACACTGCCACTTTAATGTTACTGATTTCAGACTATGTGCTGTCGAGGAAAGGATCCTGCTTTTAGAGTTTAATGATTAAATTGAAAATCTGCATTTGGCACAATTTAAATATTTGCATCCTACCCTGACTTTCAACTCTTTAAGCATCCTAACAACCTCCAGCTTTATTTTCCTGCAATCTGTCAGAGGATAAGACTTTGAAATGACAGAAGCTGACCTACTACTTCAGTAGTGGACTGGGTAGTGACCCCAGAAAAACCATAAATGTCACCCACACATATTAAGAAATATAAATATCATTCAAAATTCTGACATCGCTGCTTGGTCTACTTAAGTGTTGCTGTTGTTGTACGTGCTTTCAATGTACAGAGCAGCTTTACGAACCTTACAGGATGTTGCTTTAAATGAACTGATACAAAGAAGTGGGTGGCATTAAGGCCAGAAATGTTTTCTATTTCATCGGGACATGACAACGAGGTATAAACAATCTGAAATCTGCAGTGACCTTTTGAGTTGTTTACTAAGGGCAGTTGTTTTATGTCTGCGTTCCAGTACAGGCATGGATTTGTATTTGGCTGGACACACACACACACACGCACACGCACACGCACACACACACACACACACACACACACACACACACACACACACACACACACACACACACACACACACACACACACACACACACACACACACACACATACACACACACTGCTCGATGCCTGAGGCCGGTTTTGGTACAACGAAGGGATTGGCATTTAATCTGTTTGTTCTACAGGGCATTAGCCTACATTTTGGGGGGTATGCAGACACAAAAATGGTGATTGAGGTAAAGAGACTGACGGAGGAGGAGAGGCATAGACAGAAAGGGGTGTTATGGATAATGTTGCTGTGTTTGCCTCATGGAGCCCAGAGCAGTATGAGAACCAAAGCAAAGACGTAGCTGGACTGTTTGTGACCTTGTTCAGCTAGTTTCCACACACAGCATAAAGTAACTAATTTTATCACAAAATGTTTTTTAACAGCTTCAACATTTAAGAATGGCATGGGAATGTAATAGTATTATTTTCTTCTATTTTGTTTTTGTTTTTAAAAGGTTTTATTAGGAAACATTTAATGTCAAATACAGTTCAACCAAATTAAGGCTCATTTTAAAGTGTTTTCATTGAGCCAAACAAAACCTCCAGTCTTGTACTTTAGTTTTGAGTAGATCAAGATGGAGAAACAAACCTTTATAATTAATCCAGAATACAGGTATTTTTTTTTTTATTTCCCAGAAGCTCACTTCGACTCATTGAAGTAAAACTTGATCAAATTAAGCAATCCACATCTATCATAGATTATAAAACAAGGCCAGAAAAAGGCTGTTTTAATTGTTTGACAGCTTGTAGCTAACCTTTGTTACTTATTTATGTACGACTGACTGCTTTGTAACAACGATTATGCATTGCAGGCATGTAGGAAACCACTTTTGGGGCTTTTTCTTCCTTTTTATTGATCACAGGTTTGTATGACGGTTCACACGCTTGGTCAAAACAACGTTACTGTCTTGACGTATAACACAGTGCTTGTGAACTGCCAGAATATTAGATATCAGATGAAACAATTAAACAATTACACTCTCTTGTTTTAAGGCATTCATTCTTAATATGGTTCTGCCAGCACAAATATTGACCTCACTAACTTGGCAAATAAATGTTTTAGGCATATTTTAGTCCAAACCATTGACCGTGTTCTATGCTAAAAGTGAAGTATCACATTTATTTTCCTCTTGCTGCTGTACTTTTATAAAATCCTGGTACTTTTCCGTCGTCCTGGTTTAAAAACATGTTGGTTTATCTTCTCTGGTGTTGCTCCATGGTTGTATTGTGTTTGTGATATAGAAGTTATCCAGATTCTTGTTCTTCAGCCTTTACATCAGAGGTGTTCTAGCAAACATTCATTTCAACATCGTGAGTAACAACTGAGTCTTTTTTGGATTTTTTTCTGAAGGGGCTATGAGCAACTTCAACGCAAGTAATAATTGGATCCATATTTATCTGGGGTTCATAAAAGAGATGATAAAATATGCATAGGATGAACATACCATGTAAGTAAGCTGCTATGCAGTGTCCAATTTCGTTTTAGTTTGTCATTATGGTCCAAAAACTAAAATACCAAACAGGAAGTAGTCTAAAGTACAGTGCACGGGTGCTTTTGTGTGGATTAGTTAAACCATATAAGACCTATTGCTGCAGTGAGTCTCGCAGAGGTGGACATGTATGCACAAGCAGGACATTTGCTGCCTTTTAGATGTTACTGCTGTAGGAAATCTTTAGAGAGCGAGCAGACCTCTAAGTAAACTTGCTACATGTGGTGATCATATCTGACAGTTTCTGCAGAAAAGCCTTTTTCTTGGCTCTGACTGCTTGTAGTCATACATATTCTGTGTGCTTTCGGATGGAGAATTATGTATTTTCTGTGTGTGTGTTGCTGAATTCTCCTCACAAACAACCCGTCACATCTGCCCTACAAAGTGGTCTTGAAAGCCGGGCTCAGCCCAGTGTGGGGGCTCTGGTACCCCGTCCTGAGTGTGTTTGGTGTATATGGCCGCAGTGCAGACAGGCTCACAGTGTGGTGCTGAAGGCCTTGGGCTGCAACCTCGCTCACCAACCAACCGGATCTCATTAAACACGTTTTTTTTTACTCTGGCTTCTGCTTTGTATTTATTTCTTTGTGTTCTCTCTGTGTTTCTATGTGACACAAATGACTTTGCCATTTCATGTGCCTCTTTGCTACTAATGCATTTCAATAATTTAGGACTTGATAATTACATTCACTCAATAATGCAGTAGATATTAAGTAATCTATGTGGTAGGCACTATAAATAGTTAAGGTCATTTTCAAGCATTTAAAATGGCCTTGTCCTGTTTGACTGTGAAGCTTTTCCCTTAATTTTAACAAAAGGCTTAGATGTCATCATATTTGCTTGTCTTTTGTTGGTTCACTAAATATTTTTTGCATCAGTGACCCTTTAAACAAATGGCTGCATAATCACAACCTGTCACCGTTTCTGTCCTTTAAAGGTCTTCGTGAACAGCAATCATAAACAACTCCTGCCTTTCATCTGTTTAGACGGCTGAGTTGTTAAGACGCCCCGCTGAGCTCTGGCTTTTTGCTCTGATCACCAATTGTAGATTTCAACCACGTGAAGCCAAGTTAATATAGATCTGAGTTTAAAGGAACACTTGGCAGTTTTGGCTTGTTTTTAGCACCCCCTAGTGTTTGTTAGCAAAAGCGAAACTTATCTCCTCGCTGTGCGTTCATCTTTTTAACACCTTAAAGCAACATTCCGCAACTTTTACACCTTAAAATTATGCTTTTTTGTAAAGTTTTTGTGTCATACTATTATCTATTATGTTCATTTTCATACCTGTGGTAGTGTTGGGGGGTCCCACGTCTGTTTACTGTGCTATACAGTTTTTGTGCATCAGGTAGCGACGGAAGTACTGACTGGGTGTTGTTTTACGGCAGAATATGGCAAGCCAAAGGGATAAAAAAGCATGCGTTCTAAACACACGTTATGTCCGCCAAAATGCACGCCTTGAACGTGCGTTTTGACGCCAAAGGGGGCAAAAACTTGCGTGTTCTAAAAGCGAGCATTATGTCCGCCAAAACGCGCGTCTTGAACGAGTGTTTTGGCGGACATAATGCGAGTTTAGAACGCGCATTTTTTAAAATCCCTTTGGCTTGCCATAATTGTATAACGTAGACTCGCTGTAGCAGCAGCAGATTCACCAAAGAAAGCTAGAACTCCCTTATCAGAGGAATCTAGGAAAAGAAAAGAAGAACGTGATAGAACAAGAGCAAAGACCAGAGTTATTACTGGGCCGTCTTTTCCTCGCTGGAGAGCTCTTTTAGAAAGAACAGCATGAACTACGGACTCTAACCTAGCCGTGCTGCTAATGGCTAGGTAAGTAATAAATGATTTCACCAGGGTTATTGTGTTTGGTCGGGCTAAAGTTGTTATACAGTCCTGATAAAACTATTTATTCAATGTGTGGAGGTGGAAAAGTTTGTTTTCGTTGTTTTGCCTGACATTAGGAATGTAAACATGCCTTTTATGCCCGAGAGCGAGATTTAATGTTACGACAGTGACGTTATGCAGCAAGCCTCTAGAGGGCGACAGAGACCATATAACTGCAATCTTGCGGAATGCTGCTTTAATCTGACTGCTGAAATGTCTCCTCAGCCTTCATTAGTGTCTACAGGAGCGGTTCATCACTAAATCAAACAAATCAGCTGTGTTCACGATCTAAAACATGCAGGAAACATGCTGGAAGCAGACTGCAGCTGAATTTTTTCTACTTCCCAACAGACCAGACCAGCACCTGTGATTTGGGTAAATGGCATGGGCATCTGTTTGTTTTTCATTTTGCCTGGGACAGTAACCATAAAACATGAGTGTGGCTTGAAGATCACTGAGGACAATTATTAACTAGATAAATTGCATTTCTTGCAGAAATACGTTTGAATGCTTTGTTGCTGAATACGATAGCTGAAACAGCTGAATTGAAGCTAAAACTAAGCTTAATTGTCAAAATGTGCTGAATGTATTTGAAGTTTTAGGAGCAAAAATTGCTAAAAAGTTTTAAAAAGCCCAAAAAGTAAGTAGAGAATAGAGAAAAAAAATCCGAACCAGCAGAAAACTGAAATCTCTAAACATAGTTTAAAAAACTGAGTAGCTAAAATGTTTAAACAGCTCATATTTGAGTATAAATAGTTAAATTTTCACAATTAGTTGAATTGTGAAAT
>SSNS01000010.1:134687-184288 GCA_006937985.1 Aphyosemion australe
GATATCAAGAAGCTGAAAAAATTTGAAATAGTTGAACTTCTTTTGAGTTTGTTAAAAGTTGAATGAAGTCTCTAGGTTGAAGTTAACCCTGGCAAGTAAGAGGTCAAAAAGATGAACGATTTTGTTCAAAATTGAGCGATTTTAAGCATTTTCCATTCATTTCAATGGGCTGAAAAATGGCAGAAAAAGCTGAATAAATCGGAAACGGTTGAAGATATCAATACCAGGAGATATAGCCGGAAAGAGCTGAACGAGCTGAACGGTTTGATACCAAACTTGCTGAAATAGCTGAAAAACTGTAGGAGGAGATACAGTTCAAAAAACGTACGGAAGCAGAATAATAAGAAGAAGAAGAAGAAGAAGAAGAATAATAAAGAGAAACAGGAAAACAATAGTTTGAATGCAGTATGCATTCAAACTAATAATAAAGAGAAACAGGAAAACAATAGTTTGAATGCATACTGCATTCAAACTAATAATAAAGAGAAACAGGAAAACAATAGTTTGAATGCATACTGCATTCAAACTAATAAAGAGAAACAGGAAAACAATAGTTTGAATGCATACTGCATTCAAACTAATTATTTATATATATTCATTTGTTTGACATTTAATTACAATATGCACTGCAGTGTATTGAATTCTGTATCAAATCTGAGCTTTATTCAAGAAATTAAAGGTAAAAAGTCAGAATTGATCCCACAAACCACTGATCACAAGATGAACACCTAACCTCAGGGCTGCAGCAGCACTAACAAACCTTATTAGAAAAATACCCATAAAACAATGTGTTGCTTACCCGTGTCAGGTTTCAGTCAACTCCATATTCCCTCACCAGAGCCAAGCTTCCCCCACTGGAATAATAAAAAATAAAATAAATAGTTGCCGCCTCACAGTAGGACCGTCTGAGAGAATAAAAATGGAACAGATGTCTGACAAAACTGTGCTGTAAGTTCAGCCCTAACAGTAAAACTAACAACAGCTGACCCATTTTTATCATGGTTGATTTTAACCTAAAGTTTAGGTTAGCTAAAGAGCTAGCTAGTGTTTACGATTCAGAACACCGATGACTGGTTGGATGGGACAGTTTTCCCAGCATGCCATGCTCTTTTCTGAAATGTTGAAAATTAAACTAAATAAATGAATGACAGTTTTATTTTTATTCACAGTTAAAATATTATTAATAAAATGTAATATACACATATTAAAGAAAAATTGTCTATAGTTTTTAAGTTGGCAGTGAACCATGAGAAACACCATGACTGAAACAGGTAGTGGTACAGAGGGGGTTAAATAACGGTCATTTATACTCGTTTTGTGTCTGGCACTTCAGCAGAGAGCAGAAGTAGGTAATAGATTCAATCTGGGAAATATTACCGAAGCAGGAGTTTTATGTGGTCGGACCAAAATTGTCAGCTAAAATTATTGGTGGGGACATGTCCCTGGCATCCCCAGTTAAAATTACGCCCATCGTAAATGGTGTCAGTATAAATGATTAAACATCAGAATGAATGTAATATTCATGCTCTGTATCATGTGCAAGTAAACCACCTTTCTGTCCTATAATTTATGCAAAGATTCCACACTGTGTAAATAAACACATGGATAAAACTGAACAGTCAGGGCTTTACATCTGCTGATTTTTGTATTATTATATTATATTCTGTCTAGGAAATCAGCTTCATTTAGGAAACTGTTTATTGGAATGAACAAGAGCTACAGCTCTCTGGATGGTTTAACCTCAGACCCCTAAAACATGAGTTGTCCTATTATTGGAATGCAAAAACGATGTGGTGGCTATATATTCAATAATTTACAATATATATTACAATTATTTCAATTCAGTTTATTTAGATATCACCAAATCACAGCAAGAGTCACCTCAAGGCACTTTACAAACTAAACATTCCAGTTGAACCTACTTATCAGTACATTGAGTTCAGTTCATTATGCCAATTAGTTAAAAGTTTCCCGTGTAAGAAAACCCAGCAGATTGCATCGAGTCACTGACTTGTGTCAGTGTCTTTACAGCAATCCTCATACTAAGCAGGCATGTAGCGACAGTGGAGAGGAAAACTTCCCTTTAACAGGAAGTAACCTCCAACACAGCTTGGCTCAGTATGAGCAGCCATCTGTCATGACTCACTGGGGGCTTCTTTCTATAAAACAGAGACCATCCTGAGGATATATGGCATACATTCATGTCATCCCAATTATTATCCTTAAAGTGGTCCTAGAATGCAGTTAATCAACAATCTAAAACAGCTTTGAGCCTCTAAAAAGCACAAGAATTTTTCTTTTGGCTTTCATCTGTCCCAGGAGCCCTGATACAGGCCATTCTAAACCCCCTAAACCAGCCTTGCTGTGAAAAGAGCTGTTTTCCCCTCCCACTCGGCCAGGACATGAATATGATAATGAGCTTATTGCTGATTGGTTGGTTTCCCCAGAAGTCCTCAGACACTGGAGACATGCAGGTTTGAGGAGGAAGAAGGGCTCCCCCTTATGACGTGTTAAGGAAGACTTTCTCAGAACAGAAGTTTTTCTCTCGTCTTTGTCTACTTTCTAATTTACATAAAAAGTAGGTCACACACGGCTTTGACTTCATGGCATGCTACTTTTGACCACCCAAGCTGTCTTTATTCAACAACAAGGAAATGTTTGTTTAGATGCTAGGTCCTCTTTAAGAAAGCAATGACCCAACATTAGCTGTTTTCTTGTAAGCTGTTTATTGCTGTATGCTACTTCAACGTCAATGAAATCGGAATTTATATATGCAGTTATAATAATGATATAATTTTAACCTGAAACTGCTAACTTAAATAGATATTTTGGCTGTTTTAAAGGAGTTTCTGAATATTTATGATTAGCTTCTTGAAGTGCCTTTCTTCACAGAAACAAAGTTCACGTTAGAACTAATGAGCTAAGTGCTAATCCAAAACTAGCTGGGTGTTTTTCTGCCATTCACAACCACTCCAGAGTTTTACACCAGTTCATAAAACATTATAATTTTTTTACGTTTAGGATGCCGGCATTTTATTTCTTATAAAGCCATTTACATGGGATTATTTTGGTTATTTAATAATTGTAAATCTCATCACTAGCAGCTAAATGTAGAAGTCTCAGTGTATCCAGGGGTCAAATCCAAACAGATATTTACTAATATTTCTGCAGAAATAACCATGTAATGTGAGGTTAACAGTGGAGTAAAAGTTTATGACTTAACCTTTGCATAAACTGCTATGTGATTTTGGAGGTTGGAGCATTTCATGTTGGTCTTGGCTCCTCAGAGGCTGTTCAGGAAACTATCTACAACATGTAAAGTAGTGTTAATAACGTTTATGCAGAAATGCATTTCAAATGTAAAATATCTTTAATAAAGAGTCTCTAATGTAACAATAAATCATCTCACAGCAGTGTTGGTAAAATCAGCCTATAGAAATAATGTCTTTGTTCATCTAAATACTTAAAAACTCTAATGACTGAAACTTAAAGCAGCAAAATTTACGCCTTAGTATCTGCATTTTGATTTTAGATGTTATTTTAATTAGGATAATGCTTTATTAGTCCCACAAGTGGGAAATTTGCATTGTCACAGAAGAAATTGTACAGCAGCAAAAAAAAAAGCAGCAAAAGTTTAAAAACAATAGAATAAAAAACTCTACCAACAAGCAGTACACTGATGAATAACTTTACTGCACTGCAAATGAATATTATATGGTTGCAGCATTAAACCCAGCAAGCATTAGACCCAGTTTGTGCTTTTACTTGTGGTAATAAAATAAGAGGTGAATTATGTGGAACAAGATGAACAGTAAAGAAGCAGGACAGGAGTATAAGATTGAGAGGCGTTGTCAGCTGCCACCTGCAGTGAGAAAATGAATTATGTTGAGCTGTGAGGTCTCTGCAGGAGCCTGACGGGACGTTGGTATTTTTATTTGGCCTGTATATTATGTTGTTTCCTGTGAGGGAAGCTAACATTAGTGAGCGATGGTGCTTGTAAGACTCATTATGTTGTTTGATAAATCTTCAGTGACCCCTAGAAAAGGTCATGCTGGAGGGGTCAGAGGTCCTCCTAAAGATTCTGGAGGTTGGGCTCTTCTCAGCAGGTGATGGATCACCTGGCTGTTTCTGTGGGACATTGTACATGCTGTGTATACATGACTGTCTGTGTAGAGTCATTGATCGGGTGACCTGGTGAGCAGTACACATGTCATCATTGGTGTTAGCATCATATCATAGTGCTCATATTGGTATTTTTCCCTTTTTTTGTCCGTTTTGGTATAGAAAGGATAACTAGTATTTACTGAATTTGTTTTCACTGCATTACCAGATGTATTTTTCATTATGATGAAATTTTTAACATTATGTACCTTTTTTTGTTTTACCCAGAGTGCTTCACCTGTCAACTATTACTGCAAAAGGACATTACGTTTTCTCTTCTTGTGCTTTCAGAAGTAGTAGAATAATTCATGGTGTTTTGAATAATAACTCTTAAAATTGACTAATAATTAAAGATTAACAAACTATGTGTCAATGATGGGAGGTAAGAAGTGTGAAAAGAGGCAGATTAAAAAGATTGATGAAATGTAAGTAATGCAGCTGAAACTATTTTATTCTTAATTAAAAGAGAAAATGACCAAGTAGAGGGGCAGCAGTAGCTCAGGAGGTAGAGCGGGATGTCCAGTAATTGGAGGGTTGCAGGAACAATCCTGGCTCCCGGCAGAGAATGCTGCTTTTGTGTCCTTGGGCAAGACACTTTACCCACCTTGCCTGCTGCGGTGGTTGGAGAGACCGGTGGTGTCTGTGCTTGGCAGCCTCGCCTCTGTCAGTGCGTCCCAGGGCAGCTGTAGCTACATTGTAGCTCATCACCACCAGCATGTGAATGTGTGTGTGAATGGGTGGATGATACACTTGTAGTGTGAAATGCTTTGGAGTTCTCTGACTCTGAAAGGGGATGTACAAGTGCGGGTCATTTATCATTTTAATGTTTAAAATGTTACTCCTCATGTTAACAGCCACATGTGTACTTGTCCTCCCGTGAGTCTCGCCTAGTTTAGACGTGTGACAAACTCTTACCTCTCCAAAGACAGGTTTGAAATGAAGACAGACGTATACAGACTTTGTCTACTCAATCTTTATTAAATTTAGGAATTCCCACCTCACTGCAAGCACACCTGCTTCACTTTGTTTGTGCATCGTGATAAGATAAACAAAGTGTTCTTTAGGCACAGAGATTCTCTCCTGGTTCCTACTTTACATCCAAGATTAAATCCAAATGTTCTGCTTCTTGCCTGGCTCTCTTGAGCTGTGTTCAGACATCCTGAGACCTCAGATCTGTTATTTAGATGCAAACAAACGCCCAGCCAAAATCCTGGCTATCTGCTGTTAAAAAGGTTTTTGTAAAACTATAGATCAAATTCAGTCTGTTGAACTGCATCATTGTACAGAAATGTAATTATTCATAAACGTGTCATAAATTTAAACAAGTTGTTGATGAAAGGGCACAATCCAGGACTTCTAAAAGTAAAACAGTTAAACCCTTTTGATGTGAGAGAATACAGCTGATTGAAATGCAATAAAGATATATATATATATATATATATATATATATAGTCTTAAATACCCAACTTTGATTACTAAAGGTTGGTACATTCCACGCGGAAATGAGACTCGCAAATGGAACGCGCGTCGGAACTTGCAGCATTTATGGTTCCTTCCTACCTTCTGCGGCTTGTCTCCGCTGTGAGCCAATATTCTCCCAGACTGTAGGGGGCAGCATGGGGCTCTACGGCATGCATCCAACACTAAACCATAGTAAATGTAAAAATCACTGTTGTTTTACATTTTTTTACAGCTTCCTCGTATTTTCCGAGTGTGACAGCAATTTCTCTCCACAAATTATTAACAATATTTTGATCACGGTGATCTTTATGGGCTGACTCACAGAGATGTTTGTATTTACGAACCTCTGCCACTACGAACTCTTGCCAGTCCGCCATGTTTTTTTGCACGGGACCATTCGCGTAGTTAGAACATTTCCTAGGTGCGCGGTGCGGAAACTTTGGGCCATGTAGAGGGGCGTGGTTACGAAAATGACATAATTTGGCCGCACGGAGCCGTGCGGAGTTCGCAGACGCATCAAGCATAAACCAACCTTAAGGCAGAGAGAAAAATCTAAAGCTTTGCCTCTTTAACTCATTCACTGCCATTGAAAAATCCAACTGCTCACTGCCATTGACGACTTTAGTCTTCAATTGCATTTTTTTGCTGGTGGTGGTCGGAGGGACTGGTGGTGCCAGTGTACGGCAGGCCTCGCCTCTGTCAGTGCGCCCCAGGGCAGGTGTAGCTACAATGTAGCTCATCCCCACCAGCGTGTGAATGTGAGTGTGAATGGGTGGATGACTCATTGTGTTGTGAAGCGCCTCGGGGGTGGGGGTGGGGGGGGGGGGTAGAACCCTAAGAAGGCGCTATACAAATACAGGCCATTTACCATTTTTTGCGGGGTGGGCGATGGAACGAGCGCCCGCACCGTGAGAATAAACATCACGTGTCTAAAGCGGATCTTCATCCGTGTATGTCACACATCACGTGATCAGGAAGCAGAAAATCAATTAATTAGGAGATCGTTTTGGGAAGCTGCTGTGAAAAAAGCAATGCGCCAACTGGAAATGCTTCTGCAGCTCACGCTTTGACAACAGATTGTGAAAGAACGGATAACGCTAGAAATACGGTTATTCTTCCTGATGTAAGAAGTGAGTCTACTCTTTCTTTTGGTAGTTTTGGCGTTTACATGATCATAGAGCACAATGTTCTGTGACTCTTCAAAAAACAGTAAAAACACTCAAAAATGCAGGCAGTCAGGGGCTTTCTGATCAGAAAACGGCTGGCAGTGAATGAGTTAATGAATGAAACATTGCAAAAGAATCTACGTTAAAGGTGTTTTAATAAAAATGTGTCTCTAAAATAAAAAAATGACCTAATCATATTGACATGTGGTCAGATATTCAAACAATTTTTGAGTAAGTGATGATGACTTGGTAATAGTTTCTAAATTCTGTAGCAATACGTTTCATTTAATTAAATTTGCAGTTAAAGAGATAACGTGCTGTAGATGAAGACAAATGACCGGTAAGTAAGAAGGAGGTAAGGAGTGTGAAAAGAAGCAGATTAAAAAGATTGATGAAATGTAAGTAATGAAACTGAAGCTATTTTACTCTTAATTAAAAGAGAAAATGACCTAGTAGAGTTCCATCAGAGCCACATGTTTGTTATTTAGGAATGCTCCAGTGGTATTAAAAAGCCAGAGGGTAAAGAGATGTCTTTTAGATGTTCACTTGTCGATTTACCCCCCTGCAGCTTATTTTGCTCAGCAGGTGATGAGTGGTTTTCACAAGGTCATACCTTTACCCCGTCTGCCCATCGTTCTTTTATTTAATTCATTCTCCTATTATTTAAGTAAACAGCTCTTTTGCTCATGAACGTGCCTCAAATGGAAAGCCAGGTTAATCAGCCCACATCAGAAAATTACACTATCACATTATTCCCTTTGTTAAAGGACGGTCTATCTTTGACACATCAGGATGTATCTAGGGTGTTGAATAAAGATAATCTGTAGAATAAAAGTCTGCTGTTCCTTTTTGAGAGCACCATCCCGTTGTGTCGCTACATGTAATTTTAAAGCGGCGAGTTAAAGGCTTGATTCATAATTCATTGTCATCTCCTTTAAATGAGGTCTGAAGCTCATCAGCGATTCGTTAGGGTTTGTATTGTAAATGAGAGAAGTGAAAGAAAAGAGTCAAACTCAACAGTTTGAAAAATATTAACATTGGATATGAATCTTTGTTTTAAAATTGAATACAATTGGGAAAAAAAACAGGGAACGCTGTAAATGCAGATTTAACAAATCTTTGTGACTCAACGAACATGTTCCAGTTGCTCTCTTCAGGAAGAGTTAGTAAAACCAGACTTTACAAAAATCTGAAACCAGAATTCACCTAGATAAGTACCATTAGTGCTTAAGACAAGATGTTTAAATAAACAAACACATTATACAGTCACCAACCACTTTGCTAAGTAGCCCTGTTCAGTTGCCTAACTGCTCATCAGCCAAACAACGTCAGTACAGTTTGAAGATGACTTGAGCTCAAACTCAGCATCAGAATGATGGAGAAAGGGGGATTTAAGAGACTTTGATTGTGACATGTTTGTTCGTGCCAGATGGGCTGGTCTGAGTGGTTCATTGAATCCTTATCTTCTGGGGTTTTCACCCACAACTGATTCCAGAGTTTACAGAGAATGGGCTGGAAAAAAATATAGAGAGCAAAATGTGGGCAGCAGCGGGTTGTCCAGTAATCAGAGGGTTGCAGGATCGATCCAGGTTCCTGGCAGAGAATATCTGCTGTTGTGTCCTTGGGCAAGACACAACCCACCTTGCCTGCTGGTGGTGGTCAGAGGTACCGGTGGCGACAGGGTTGGGGAGACTTGCTTCCGTCAGTTTGCCACAGGGCAGCTGTGGCTACATTGTAGCTCATCACCACCAGTGTGTGAATGTGTGTGTGTGTGTGCATGGGTGAATGACCAAATGTGTTGTAAAGTGCCTTGGGGGGTTGTAGAACCCTATAGGTGCTTTACAAATTCAGGCCTTTTACCATTTGAAGAGATTTGGCAGACTGGTGCTGGATGATAGAAAGGCAACAAGAGCTAAAATATCCACTGGTTCCAACTAAGGTCTGCATTATAAGAACTCTGAAGCACAGCATGTTGGTCCTTGAAGCAGATGGACTCTAGCAGAAGACCACACCTGTCAGCTAAGAACAGGAATCTGGGGCCACAATTCACACAAGATCATCAAATCAGAATCTTGTGTCACCAAACCGAAAACATGGATCCATCCTGCCTTGTATTGTAGCGTAGTGCTAAGCTAACATTTGACAACGGCATGACCCAGAAAACATCCAGGAGCTTCAGGCGTGAGCTTCGGATCCAAGACAAGGTGTGTGACTATCAGATATACAAACTGAGACTGAGAATGATTTAGCTGCTATTGATAAATCCAACAACAACTAGAATGTTTGCAGAAGTAATCAAATCTCATTTGATGGATATTTACTATTTTGTTATTAATGTGTGTTTTTTATTGAAATAATGACCAATGTTTGCTGCTAAATTAAATATCTTCTCTCTTTGTTTTAGGAATCGGCTTAATTGGACAGCTTGGTCTGGATAAAATCATCCTGCTCAGCTGAATCTGCACCAGAGTTAACAACAGCTTAAATGGAGTTTAAGTCTACACATTTAGTTATAGAAATAAACTGGTTATTAACTTGTTTTCACAACTCGTACTGCTCTGTTACAATTTGACCACATTTTCAAAGCTAAGGAAAAAAAGGCTTATCTGATTATTTGATTAATCGTTTGATTACTTTGGCAGATGAATCGATTATTAAAATGACCGATAGCTGTAGCCCTAGCTGTTGTCAAACATAGAGCATTGTTGCTAAATGGCTGCCATGACAGATGGCACATGGAGAGTACTGCTCTTATTCTTTTATTCACCTGATTAAAACACACACCTGCTGTTCCACCCCACCATCAGTCTCTCTCTTCCAACTGTAATCAGCCTGCTTTTCTAAGACTAGAGCACCCTTTAATTTCTTGGAAAATCTTTCTTTTGTGTTTGCATTATCTTTGAAGTAATCATCATTGGAAAAAAAGAGAGATCATAAAATAAATCATTTGATTCAGTAGCACACATTGTATATTTTAAAGCTAAGCTAACAAATGCCAGTCTTATTGCATTTGTATTTATTTGTCTCTTAGTAGATTCCCTCTAATACATTTAAAACTAAAAAATGGGCATCAAAACAACTTTGAGACACCAAAAAACTAAGAACAGCTTTTAATTTGAGTGTTTACTTGCTATTTTAGCACAAGTCAGTCATTCTTCAAATATATCAAACATTAAGTGAGTACACGACAGAGTTCGGTTATAGTTTAATGTCTCTTCTCGAGAAGCACCTGTATGCTTTTGTCATTCTCCCTGTGGTCTTGTTTCAAGTTGACGTTTGCAGAAGATGACATTTGCTGGTGTTAGCTAAACAAGCACTGACCTGGAAAGTCCCGAACCACTTATACTATATACTCACTGCAAGTTATGAAAGATGACATTCTTGCTGCCTGCAGGAGTGTCTTCGTTCTCGATGCACCTTTAGGGGGGAAAGTGATGGCAGAATTGGTCGAGAAATTTTGTGGTGCTGCTTACACAAGGGCGAAGATACACACACGTTGTCAAAGTCTGTCAATTGCTATCACACCCAGATATTTAATATGCTAAAGTGCAGTGACATGCCTGATGTGCACATTAAGCAACATGACATTAAAACGTTTGAATGTTTGATGTCTGAATCCTCAAGGGAACCAATTTACTTGAGGATTCTCCTCATACTTAAGGGGAAATTACTAATCTAAAAACAGTTATAGGAGGATGATAATGTTTGTAGTCTTCATCATGCTGTTTTGCATTTATCTGCAATATTATCCGCGTTATGTTAATGTATACCAGTATCTACATACATTATATCCCTAAAAGGTGCTGTCATCAAAGCATGCAGTTGCTCACCACGAAGGGTTGTTTCTAATTTTACTGAACCAGGAGACAGATGTGGTCTGACTACCCAAGAAGCACTTTCATCCGCCTCTATGTGGAGTGACATAAGCCGTGGGTACTTGTGTGAAACGTTGATGGCTGTTAGGAAACACACTCAGCCTGCCCCATCTGTAGGGTGGGGACTGGTGGGCGGGTGTTAGAACATACCTGGGGCATAACTTAAACTCTGAGGTGCAGGCAGATAGTCAGATATGAAGGGAAGAGACGTTGCAGATGGATATTAGGTCACAACAGGTGCAGGCTACTGGATTTCTTCTCTACTGAAATACCAACAGGTTTAGCAGCAGCAGCTGTGTCTGCGTGTGTGTGTGTGTGTGTGTGTACTACACCTTATCTTCATGCATCTGGTCAAAACTTTAATTCTTTAGTACTTTGTTTTTTTTAGGTGTGAAAGATATTTGAATTTTATTGAAACTTGGAAAATATGTCCTCTTAATTCTTTTAAAGCCACATTATGCATTTTTGTAAAAAAAATCATAATATAAAAGGTTTCCTAGATTGTCATTTAGAATGCATTTCTGAAAACTGTTCAAAATTGTGTTGTAATTCCTCATTTCTGCAGGTGTAAAGTGTGTTTGCTGACACGACCCCAATCATTAGCATCTTCTAACCACATGGCTTGAAACCATTAAAGGATATGACACACAAAACGTTATGGAAAATGTTCAAGGTTTTATTGTTTCCCCAATTAGACAATCTTTCAAAAGAAGATCAAACATGGATGAAATAAAACCAGTCTTGCAAAGATGATGGTTGATGTAGTTTTACTATTAAACAAACCAATCACCAAATCTCAGATATACATAAATCAGAAATTAGTCTCACCTAAATAAAAAAGTAATAATTTGATTTATGACTCTTCTTGTGTGGTGCTTTATCCATGTCAGGTTTGTGTGATGATGCACACTTTTAATATCCAAGGACATTAAAATGAATGAGAAATCAAAATATAGAACTTAGCATCTCTGAATCAAATGATATTTGGAAACCTATTGGTAATAATAATAATAATAATAATAGTAATACATTTACAATGTGTTAGCATCTTTTGTATGTAATGTTTAAATTATCAAACATTTCTATAGCTTCTTGTTTAATTTTGTCAAAAAGTAATCTTATGGATTTATTTTTCCCCAAAATTGACAGTCTACACGTGTATTTATTATGTATTTCTGTTATTTTCACTGCTGTTGGTTTGCTGAGATTGTTGAGTGAGTCGAGGTCACTGAGCATGTGCCATCGCAATTTTCTAAACCCTCTCTCGTAATAATTTATGACCTTGAAACCAGCCATGATTGTTTATGCTTGGACTAATTTAGTGTTAATGCATTCAGCTGAGAATGGCCTTTCACTTGTGTCATCATGCCAGATTTACCCTTTATCTGATCTTCTGGATCAAAGTAATTACACAAAAACAACCGTGTACAACATAGTTAATAACTGCATGTATTCATAGGCATACTCATAAGGAAATCCAATCCCTGGTATGCTAACATACATTCCCTGACACTTCGGTATTGATTCAAACAGAGATGAGAGGGCTAGTGTTCCACACAAACACAACGTTTCAATGTAGTTGACGTTGAGTCGATGAAGGTGTTGTATTGACCTTATGTCTCTTCACACACTTTTCCTTTTCTGTTTTTCACAAATTTGAAGGAGCATTTCCAGTCTAGTGCATGTATCATTGACAAGCGTACACAACTGTAGAGACAACCAAACTGAAATTTGGAACATTTTGTGGTTAGACTGCAAAAATCAGCTGATATGAGTATCCCATTTCTATCACTCTTGTTGCCAGAAGGATTCATCATAACACCCCCCCCCCCCCCCCCCCCTTTCATGTTTTCCTCACTCTGGTTAAATCAAGAGGTCAAATTAAAGCTGTGTGTATTTTTTATGTTACTGCTGTAGAGGGTGTAGATTCCACACAATGTTGAGGTGATTTGGTTTAAAATTTATATGGGAATATCACTCTCACTAAGTTACAGTTTGCAGGATAACGGGAATATCTGAACAATTTAACCAATCTTGGGCTGAGATAGAAGCCATCAAGACAGCATCTCAATGGGCTAGAACCTGTGTTGACATATTACAAATGTTATTTGGGAGAGAGTTTCCACATTATCTGAAAAGACACTCGTTTTGGTTCTCAGTTTCATCACTTGAGTCACAGGGCCTCCCTATTTTGTTGCTGGGCTTGTGAAAACGCTTGAAACGTACATTCCACAAATTTCCCCACAAAATAGTCGCAGGGTTTTTTTTTAGGCATCTGAAACTTATTAGGACATTTTTTAAATTTTGTTTGTGAGTCAGAAAGTGCAACAACTTTTAACAAATTGGAAATAAAAAGATGGTTAAAGCTAAAATCCAGAGTTTTCCCTCTTTAAGGAATTTTGTATGATTTTTTTTGCAAATCTGTAAAATTGATACTTATCATTTATAATGTGGGCAAAATGTCACTGTTTTTTGCTAAATGGTAAATGGTAAATAGCCTGTATTTGTATAGCGCCTTCTTAGGGTTCTACAACCCCCCAAAGCGTTTTACAACACAATCAGTCATCCACCCATTCACACACACATTCACACCCTGGTGGGGATGAGCTACAACGTAGCTACAGCTGCCCTGGGGCGCACTGACAGAGGCGAGGCTGCCGAGCACTGGCGCCACCAGTCCCTCCGACCACCACCAGCAGGCAAGGTGGGTTAAGTGTCTTGCCCAAGGACACACAGCAGCATTCTCTGGCCGGAGCCGGGATCGAACCTGCAACCTTCCGATTACTGGACAACCCGCTCTACCTCCTGAGCTACTGCTGCCCTATAAGCCCATCCCCTGTCCCATAGAGTCCCATGCAATCTGAATTGACTGCATTAGCCAATAGCATTAGACATCTGCTTACGTACAGATGTCAATCACAGAGCGTGTGCGAGAGTTTGATGAAGTACCTAAACAGATGGTTGGTGGCCTTTCTCATGGACAAGTACGTCTTTAAAAGTATATATTTATATCTATAAACAGCGTAACGTGAGAATTATAATTGTAAAACAATGTTTTTTTTTCCCAGCTGCCAAGTCAGCTGGAGAAGAAAGTAGATTCAGACGACAGGATTTGGAGTCTTATTTTCTGATATGTGGACATCTCACCTTGGATTAGATATCAGCAATGCGACTCTAGCACTGACTCTGTTTGCTCTGCAACGTTGATGTTTTATCTCCACAAATAACTTTTACCAATGGCCTTTCTTGATGATGGTGTGGAAGATGGCGGCGCCAGCAGTGGGCAAGGCGACGCGTCTCTCATCTTTTAGATGTTTCTTGTTCCTATGTGTTTTAAATGTCTTTTTTGTGCTGTTCCATGATGTTTCTGGCCTTCTCGTCTATGATCGCCAGTCACTTTTTAAGATCAAGGAATCCTACGATCTATTTTTGAATGGTTTTTCGTTGGGAGGATGGTCACCAAACTTTCCCCCTCCACCTGTCATCTCAGCCGCGCCCACCTCGCCGCATCTGACCTCAGGCTCTCCGTGGCGGAGGCCTCGTAAAAGAGGACGGCGCTCGGGCATGCTCGTCAGGTTTAGAGCGCATCAGCGGGCAAGCGGTGGAGTATCTGGCCTAGTGGATTTAAGCATTCAGTGGCTCCGACCGGTGATGCCAGGTGATTGTGTGCCACCACCGACGTATCAGCTGATGGGATCCTACCGGCTAAAGAGGTCGCGTCATGGTAGACGTGGCGTTGTCTTTTCAAACCTCCGCTCATTGCCCCGAAATCGGGTAATAAAGGATTCTACGATCAAGATGGCTCTACTCAACTCCAGATCCCTGGTAAATAAAACTTTTATTCTGAATGATTTTTTTAAAACGCATCAGTTGGACATGATGTTTTTGTGTGAGACGTGGGTTCAAGGAGAGATGCCCTTCTCTGAACTTGTTCCTCCTAACTGCTCATTTTTTAATACCCCTCGGACCTCTGGCAGGGGTGGAGGGCTGGCTACGGTCTATAAAAAAGATTTTCGCTGTCATAAATCACTCCAACCTGAGCCATTTTCTAGCTTTGAACTCCAACTTTTTGAGCTCCGTCTGCCTCCCACAGTGCTTTGTGCTGTCATCTACCGCCCTCCTAAAATGAATAAAAACTTCATTAAGGAGTTTTCAGACTTTGTGGCTGGAGTTGCTCTTAACTACGACACATTTTTGATTGTTGGAGACTTTAATATTCATTTATGCTGTGATGCCAAACCCTTGGCTAAGGAGTTTTTAAGCGTCATTGACTCTTTTAACCTAGTCCAGTGGGTCACTGGTCCTACTCATGAAAAAGGCCATATGTTGGACTTAGTTTTATCATATGGTTTAGATATAAGCATTACTGACATTGTTGACCAGGGCATTTCTGACCATTTTCCTGTGCTTTTCACCTTGGATCTACATGGCCCCTTGGAAAAGCTTACTGTGCCAGTACAGAGAAGATTTTTTAATGAAGCGACTGTCTCTGCCTTCTCTGCTACATTTTTGACCTCCGGAATTATGGACTCAGACTGTGTTAATGAGCTAGCAGACCATTTTAACTCTACGTGTTTGGACATCCTGGACTCGGTGGCCCCTCTGAAAGCTATGCACTGTAAGAGAAATTCGGAGCCATGGCTCAATGACATCACACGTGCCTGTAGACGTGAGTGCAGACGCGCCGAGAGGAAATGGAAAAAGGACAGGCTGCATGTATCTCTGCTTTCACTGCGGGAGTGTTTATCTGTTTATCAGAGTTCTGTCAAACTGGCAAAATCTGAGTTCATGTGCAATCTTGTCTCCATAAATAGCCACAGACCTCAGGTACTGTTTAGAGTTTTTTCCAGTATTGTGAACCCTAGCAATGGCAGTAGCATTATACCCTCTCAGAAGCTATGTGACAGCTTTTTGACCTTTTTCTTGGATAAAACTACACAGATCAGATCTTCTATTTCTATATCTTCTATTTTAGATCCTAGTTCTTTTCCCTTTTGTCTAACATCCTGGTGCCAGTTTCAACCGGTCTCTCTGGAGGAACTATCAGCCATTATCCATCGTTTAAGGCCTTCTTTCTGTCCTCTAGATTGCATTCCACCTCTGATGGTTAAGCAGGCTCTTAACAGTATTGCTTCTGCTGTCCATCAGCTAATCACCTGTTCCCTTCTCTCAGGTTGTGTCCCACAGTGTTTTAAACAAGNTGTGGTGACTCCACTATTAAAAAAGCCAAGTTTAGATCAGACTTGCCTTTCTAATTACAGGCCAATTTCTAAGCTCAGTTTTTTGTCTAAGATCTTGGAAAAGGTTGTTCTTTCTCAGCTACAGGATTATTTGTCCTTACACTCCATCTCAGATAAATTTCAGTCAGGCTTCAAGGCACGTCATAGCACTGAAAGTGCGCTTTTACGGGTTTTTAATGATTTGTTGATAATCAGTGATTCTGGCAATTCGGCTGCTCTACTGTTATTGGATTTATCTGCTGCTTTTGATACTGTCGATCATAACATTCTACTGTCTCGTCTGGAGTCATGTGTCGGTATAAGAGGCACTGTTCTTAAATGGTTCATGTCCTATTTACAGGATAGGTCCTTCTCTGTGAACTTGGGGGGGTTCAAATCGCAAACAGCATCTGTGACCAGTGGTGTTCCACAAGGTTCCATTTTGGGGCCCACACTTTTTTCACTATATATTTTGCCTTTAGGCTCTATTTTTGCCAAACACAACATCACTTTCCATTGCTTTGCAGATGACCTACAGATCTATCTTCCACTCATCCCTAATTCAGTTTCCTCCTTAATGGACTGCTTAACAGATGTGAAGCAGTGGATGTCAAACAATTTTATGAAACTAAATGATCAAAAAACTGAGATTTTAGTCTTTGGCAGTCAAGACCTTTTAACTGGGGTTGTGAGTCCACTGGGTCCTATATCAGCCTTTGTAAAGCCCTATGTGAAAAACCTTGGTTTTTTTTTGGATGGTTCTTTTAAACTTGATAGGCAAATAAGTGCAGTAGTCCAGTCTGGTTTTTATCATTTAAGGCAGCTGGCAAGAGTCAAACAATATTTACCTGTTACAGTCTTTGAACATGTTATCCATCTGTTTGTCTCCTGTCGGTTGGACTACTGTAATTCCCTGTATTATGGCCTGGCACAATCCTCTTTAAATCGCTTACAGCTGGTTCAAAATGCAGCAGCCCGACTTTTAACAGGTACTAGGAAGCATGATCATGTCACTCCGGTGCTCGCTTCCCTTCACTGGCTTCCTGTATATTACAGGATCCAGTTTAAATTACTGCTTTTTGTTTTTAAATCCCTCCATGGCCTAGCCCCACCCTACATAGACGATCTGCTGACAACCTACACTCCTGGCAGGAATCTGAGGTCCAGTTCCCAGTCCCTGTTAGTTGTCCCAAAGGCTCGTCTGAGGACCCGAGGAGATAGAGCTTTTTCAGTGGCTGGCCCTCGGCTCTGGAACAGTCTTCCCTTACAGCTTAGGACCTCTCAGAGTTTGGAGCAGTTTAAGTCGTTGCTTAAGACTTATTTCTTTGACCTGGCTTTTAATGTTGGCTGATCTGTCTAGCTATTCTTTTACTTTTTATCTGGTTTTATTGTGTTTTTATTATTGGAGCGTGTAGTTATTGTTTTATTCAACCTCTCATTTTATTCATGGTTTTATTATTTTTATTGTCTACTTTTTATTTTTTTAACATGTTCATTTTCTTGGGTGTGTGTTATGTGGTTTTGCTATGTGCAGCACTTTGGGTTGCGTGAGCAACAGTAAGAAGTGCTATAGAAATAAAGCTGACCTTGACCTTGACCTTGACCTTGAATAACACAAGCCTGGAGGAGTTCTGCTGTGTGGTGGAGTTGCTAATGCTAACAGTTAGCTTCTACTAATCGAGACGTTCTCTGCTGTTTCCTGGACGCTAAACCAACAACAACCTTCCCCGTCGTGAGTCAAGATGGGCGAGTCCATGATTGTTCAGTGACAGTGTGATGTAGATCTGTCAGGATTTTCTAATCCTAGAGTTTCACCGTCTATTTTCTATCAGAAGCTAATGCAGGAGCTAGGTGGAGGAGACTATTTTCATGTTCAGCCTGCATGAAAAACTCAGAGTGACCCATTAGAATCAGAAATAATCACTAAAACATGTTTTTTCAGTGTTACATTCCTTTAAGGTACGATACATTTGTCAGCCTATAGATGATGCCGTCAGATAAAAAATACTCCGGATTGTAGCTTTAAGTGATTGATTGATTAAACAAATGCAGGCGTTATTGAGATTCTTTTCGATTAATTTGTGACAAGATTATTTGAAAGATGGTCTCAAAATAGTTTGCAATTACATCATATGTCCCAAGTGGTGCAGTCATGTCTAAAACTTGTTGCAGAAGTATCATAAGTACATATTCTGTGTTATTTTTGGTGACGTTTTTAGTGATTTCTTGCATATTTTGTATCTCTTGCCAAAACCCAACATTTTTTCGTAGGTGTGTAATCCATTTAGGATAAACAAATCAACAATCTTTAAAGCAGTAGCTTTGTGTGTATGTTTAAATGTGTTTATTTGCCCTTGCAGCTGTTTCTCTGAATAAAGCTTCATACCAGATTAGTTTGCCATAATAGCATTTTGTTTCTTTTTTCCTTTTGAATATTGTGCGACTTTGCATTGGAAATCGGCCTCCTGGGGATCTTTTCAGGATTCAGCTTTTAGGTCCTCATCTTTGAGGTTGTGCTCATCACCGTTGCAGTTTTCTGCACATCTGTGTGAATGTCTGTGTTTTGGGCCCTGCCTTTTTTATTGGCATTTTCTCCATTATTACTAACCAGTCAAGTGGTGAATCCAAATTATTTACAGCAATGTAATGTTTATTACTCATTCATCTGATTTTCACGAGAGCAATTTCATCCCTTTCATGGCATTGGGCGTGTCTGCCACTCGTCCATAATCGGCCTTACATTTCCTCTGACTCTCTTTTACAAGGCCCGTGTTGACATGTGAGCAGCATCCTATCTCTGACATACCCATAGGCCATGTGTGCATGCCATAAACTAGACACGTTATAGGTGTGTATTGATTGGTCAACAGATTGCTTGTATCCTGTAAAATGCAGCTCAAATGTTAATGCCTTTATTTAATGCTGGTGATAAATTTGCAAGAATGAAAACAAGTCGGTTTATTTTCAGCGTGACGGGGTCTGGTCAGAGTTATTTATCTCAGTCTTTCTGCTTCTATTAGAGTCTTTAAAAATGCAGATTTACACCAGGCATTAAGAATTCTCAGCAACTTCTTTTTAGTGCTGTAATGGTTCAAAGTTATATTGTCTTACAATCGTCCACATCACTCACCATAACTCACTTTTATAGCTTTGCTCTTATGCAATTATCTTTTATTGATTAACAAATCCCCATTTTTCCTCATTGTTTCACCTTTGTTTTTCTTGTGGTTTTCTTTTTAATTTCTTTCTTTTTTTTTGGGCCTGTGTCTTATGAGAACTAGATCCTTTCAAAGGGCGTGGGTTTACTCTCATCTCCAATCTCAATCCCAATCCTTCATTATTGTGTCATACCACTTATCCTTCAGGTTCCTTTTCAGGTTTGGCTTCCCTCCAGGTCATTTTCCAGCATGATGATGAAGATGGAATTGTGGAAATGCTTTTTATTTTTGCAAAATAAAGCTGTTTCAGACAACCACTAGAAAAAATGTCATTAAGCCATGTTGCCTTAAATAAGTTATGATGATCTATTTTAGAGAAACATGACATGGCTTAACTTTGGGACAGATTTTTTTAGATCACTTGTTTTTGTTCCTAAGTTCAACATAAAATAAAAGTTTTAATCTGCTCATACTTAGTTATTATTTAATTGGCTTTACTGAACACTTAAAAATCATTTTAGTGATATATTGTCAAAGTTTTAAAATATTTAATTAACTGTAGCATGACTTTCACACACTGTGTTTTATTTAGATTTTAAAGGCTGCCATAAACACTATCTGTTGCCAGATTTATGAGGTTCAAGTCTTTGCGCTTGTTGTTTATCATAGCACAAATAACAAAATCAGTGTCATTTAAAGACCATGGTCACTGTTTTTTGCTCGTTAATTTTTAAATATGATCTGTCACTCTTTAGTTTACCATGCAGGCTAAAGGTGAAAATAGTCTTTTACTAATTTCCTGCTTTAGATGCGGATAGAAAATAGATGGGGAAGTGCTCGTGTTACATCCATTGGGAAAAACAAAGCTCCCATCCTGCAGGCAAACAAATGTTGCTGTGCAGGTGCGACCAGGTGATTGGCTGCTTGGGACACCCCTCTGGCTGTGTGCAGCTTGTAATTGCACTGAGTGGCTGCACCTGTGGGTGCAACCTGAAAGACAGATCAAAGCGATCATAGATATCACAGGAGCTTCAGCTTTTTAGCCATGTTGGCGTGGCCTTTTAGAGACTGATTTAAAAAAAAATGTTCTAAACTCCAACAATGTCTTCATTTTATGTTGCAGTCCCACGAGCTGGGTCGTAACATAAATGGGGGCTTGTCTGGGATAATCTGTCGTTTCTCCCAATGGCCATAACAGCTCGGGTCAGAAAAAGCCACACAGATCTATCTCACACTGTAAATTGGCATTCATAGACTCACCCATCTTGACTCGTGATGGGGAATGCTGTGTTGGTTTTAGCGTCCAGGAAACAGCAGAGCACGTCTCGGCTAGTAGAAGCTAATCGTTAGCATTAGCAACAACACCACACAGCAGAACTCCTTCAGGCTTGTGCTATTTGTGGAGATAAAACATCAACATTGCAGAGCAAACTGAGTCAGGCAGTGCATTAACATGCACATCAGAAAACTGAAGTATTGCCCTAAAAAGACTTGCTTTGTTTTTTTAATGCATGTAAACGCGTTAGTCTGGCTGAAGATGAACTGGTTCTAATCGGGCTGAAGCACCCAGATAATGCGCTAGCAATATGAATTCGTTCTGCATGTAAACGGGTCAGTCGAGCTGAACCGATTGGACGCTCGCGTTCTGGAAGTGACGCGACCGCAGTAGCGGTCTTCTGATAATATCACCGCCACAAAGTAACACGCGTAACACCATCAAACAGCACAGTGCGTACCAAATAAGCTGTGCTGCAGTGTTGTTGTTGTCCATTCCTTCAGCCATTGTGCATATCCTGTTTCAGTTCCGTCTGCTTCACTCTCACCAGCGTTTGTTTACTATTTGTGTTGCTACAAGCTAACCGGAAAAATGCCAACATGAAAGGGCGCATGTCGCCACCTACTGTACCGGAGTGGAACGAACTTCATTTGAGAGGTCGGTTTTCTAATGTAAACTAGGATAAAGACTCCCAGCTTTGATCCATAAGATCGACTTAGATGTTGATACTGCGCATGTAACCGCACTGACTGGTAGAGTCGTGTTGCTGTTATCCAGGCAGAGGCAAGATGTCTAAATATCAGGAAATAAGACTCCAAAACCAGCTGTCTTGCTCACCTCTGCTCTGACTCACTTTTAGTTCCTGAAACAGAAGCGTCAGAGCTATTTTTCCACAGAGAATGCCTCACAAGAAATTTAAGTTACATTTCTTATCATGAAGGGTGTGGGACTTCAAATTTTACTGAAACCAGTAGAGGGAAAGTTTTATCCAGATTCAACAACAGGAAGTGGTTGAATTTCCAGTAGTATTTGGTTGATTTATGAAAGACTCAAAAGCAGCTGTGTCAGAATTTAAATGTGTCTCCTTCTCTTGTTCCACCTTTCTAATTTTCATTCTAATGTAAATTTCTATTGTCTGCAAAACATCTCCTGTTTTCAGACTCAGTCCAACAGGAATGTATATTAAATTCAGACTGCAGACATTTTCTATGTCATGAACAGAAAGTAATGTTATTTTTTTCACAGAATAATTTAAAACAGACATCTGGAGTCATTTAATTATGACATCTGTATAATCAACACAGATGTATATTTAATAAGCTCCACCACTTTTAATTACTAAAACTCAAAATAACTTTAGAATAATTATTATGACAGTTTGATCTTGTTCTTTGCAATGCACAGAAATGTTAAAAGTACCATTACATCATCATTGTATTACGGCAGGATTGTGGCTGAATGAGCTGGGCTTTGCTCTGTAACCCCACATTATTGGATGTCTCAACTGTTACTGTTGTCACCAGCTGCTATAAAAAGTTACTGGCAGTTCTTTTGTTTCTCTGTCATGTTTCTGTTCCTTTTATTGTTAACATTAAATATTTCCTGTTACACACTCACCTGCACCTTGTCTCCTTCTCGTCATGCTTTTTTTCTCTGACAGTTTCCTGTCAGTCATGCACTGCTGTTCTTACCTCTTCCCATTCTCCAGGAGGATTCTGGCACTCACAGACTATAAACTGCAATTTATTTCAGTTAGTCCACGTTCAGATCCCATAGGCCCAGAGTTAGCTGCTATTTTATTTATGCTGTTAGTATTTTGACAATTGTTTAGTTAGACTCTGCTGGTACGATGGTAATACACGCAGGAAAAGCTACATTCTTTATCAGAGTTATGAAGTGTTTTTCTCTACATTCGGTGTGTTTGTGTTGTCAGTCAGTGGAGATAAATTTGCTTCCTGTCTTAAAACAAAACCCAGGGAAAAATAAAAATGGAAGAATGAATAAAACATTAAACAAATCAACATGTGCTGCAGTCCCCCCCTCCTCCACCTCGTATATCAGAAATCAGTAACCGTTGTGAAACTGGAATTGCCTCAGCGACTGAATGCAGCTCTGCGTTATTGATTTAGTAGAAGTTTGTGGAAGTGGAAAACATGTTGAAGGAGCAGTTAAAAACATTTGCTCACCCTCACTTTCTCGCATTCGCACACACTCGTGCACACGTCGGCTCACATGTTAATTACTGAGGCTTGATGGGTACTTAACCCAGCCCCTTGCTGCTTATGCTAATGCAGAGAGGTCAGGGGTGTGCTGAGTGGCTGGCTCGCTGTCAAATCAAGCAGAAAGCACCACTGAAGTGCAGATGAGAGGATGACAGAAACAAAGAAGCAAGGACAAGCCAAATATGGGGAAGGGGAAAAAAGTAGGGATGTAACAGGGCATCGGTGATGTCACGTTGTGTTATTTCCAACTGATTTCGACGGAGGTGAATTGTTTAAATTAGGATGAGTAAATTGCATATATATGTTCCACTCACTATGACCTCATCCTTTAAGCAGCGTGTTTGTTGGGGAACATATGGCTGACGCGCTGTGTGTGTTTGTGTGTTATGAGCTCATCCCGTCCCCCACTATGAAGCTTAAGTCTTATCTGTGTAGGTCTGAGGACGCAGAGCAGCAGGGAGAGTCCATGAGAAGACGCACGGCTGCTAGCCTGTAGAATTAACGTACAGTTTACGACTGAGCTTGTTTTTCTTTTTGTCACCTGAAATCACCTGGCATCATTAACACAGCAACACAAAGTACCGGCATGTGAATTATCACAATCTGTATTAAATTAGGATGATAAGGATTTGAGTAAAAGGATAAACTTAAATACCTTCTAGCATTTAATTTGATTAAAGGCCTAGCATTTCTTGGAGGGATCACCTGCTACTTTTCATGCTGGAATTTTCAACCTAACATCATCTCATGTTGAGAAATGTTTTTTTCTCAAATCTTAAAAATTGGTGGAATCTGTTAGCACTCTGAATACAAGTTATAGTTGAGGCGTATCTACAACACATCAAGTTTTAGCTAAAAAATGACCAAGCTATAGATGTTTTTGCCTAAAGTCAGCTAGCTGTGGTTACCATTTTTATTCTGGTTTACTCTAAAATGTAATCAGCTATAGATTTACTGCTGGTGATTACTTTTTGAGAGTTTCATTTGGCTAATTTTCTAACAAGCATACTCCAAAAGTACTCCAAAACATTTTTGACAAGGTCTTGGGCAAAGGTGTTGCAACGTGTGATGAGTAACCCCGGCTTTCCACAGGACATGAAAGCGGCACCAAGTGGCTGCGAAACGTACTACGCGGCAATTAGCCACCATTATAGTGGAGAGGGTCCTTTCCACCGGCAGCTATGCGTAACGTTCTGAACGTGTCCCAGAAGCGAAAGGACGCTATCATTACATCTCGAGTCTATTTTGTACGCACTACGCTACAAAAACATGTCAAACTCCGCAGTTTAGATCGGGACAAACAGGAAGTCAAACACAAAGGCAGTGTGTAACATCCAGAAACTTCCAAAATAAAAGTCACATGCAGTACGTCAATACCTGTGAAACCCCCGTAGATTGTAAATCGTACAGGAAACAACCCACAGACCTTTTTGGATACATGCAGCCATCTTTTTCCTTTCTTTTTAATGTGTGCACTTCTGAAATCATGTGTGGTGTTGCAATTCTCCTGTGATTTTGTGAGCTCATGGGATCAGCTGTGTGGAACGCTTTCGCTCCCGTTTCACGTCAGAAGCGCTCCCGGTTGAAAGGGAGCTCGCAGGCAAAACGCTGCTATTTTGTTACACACCGCTTTCGCGGCTGGTGGAAAGCTGGGGTGAGTCTCTCAGCTACAACAACATCTAATCTTTGCTCAATATCTGTAACAAAGGACAAAGTAATGGCCATTCTTTTATCTTTTCTAAGGTCAGTTGGTTATAGTGGCCATGTTTAAAAAGTCTGCCTCCAAAAGTGAATCTGCTGTAGATAAACATCCAATGATTATGTTGGGAATTTGAAATCCTTTCAGTAGATCATGAGATAATTTACAAACAGGCAGACGGAGTTTTACAGCTAATTAGATCAAATGATTACTTTCTAAAATTTTCAATAATATTTATTTAGTGACTCAGGTGATTTTCACCACTACAAACACAAAAGGCACAAAACAACAACAATAAAAAGACCACCATTATTGTCCACCTTTCATAACAAGTATCTGAACATTCATATTACATAATGTTGACATAGAAAGCAAATTTCATGCTTAACACGATGTTGTTGTACATTCTAGTAAAACATCCTCTGATGATGCCGCTACAATTCTGCTGCCGTCATGAAAATGGCCCCGTGTCCTCCAAGGAATGTTCTCTTTCACTTCAGATTTTGTTGTGAGAAAGCTGAAGAGGCTGTTATATAGGTCATGCACTCGGGTCCGTTTGATGGCCTAGGGTAACTTAATGTCATATTCCTAGCATGGGGCATCTCCAAGTCAACCTGATCAATTCAGTTGGACATTTAGTCTGGTCCAATTTGACTTATTCACTGTGTCCACTCAACTGTTAAAAACACGTATGTACAGCACAGCACTTCCTACCACATACCATACAGGTCACGCATCTATACGCCGTCCTCTGGACACCGTTATCGGAGCTGTGACCTCGTGTGTGTGTGTGTGTGTGTGTGTGTGTGTGTGTAGGCTCTGCTTTATGTGTGTAAAGGAAGTCGAGGAGAGAGATGTGCACAGGCTCACACACAATCCCTATACTCTAATCTTGAGGGACATCTGCTCTGGTCTGGGTCACTGGCAGTGAGCGCTCTGTTAGACTCAAATATATCACCACGGCAACTGCATCCCATAATCCCATTCCGCTTCATCCCACCCAGGAAGTCGTTGCAGTGTGATTGGTCTGTTCTCACTCGGGCGGCACCTCCGGCTCTGGCTGTTTACTTGCTGTGTCAGCCATGGCTGAGTCTACGGGCGAGGAACACGTTAAAGAAATGTTTGACGCACTCTGGCATGAGGCGGTGTCAATTATGCTTCTGGTGTGTGTGTGTGTGTGTGTGTGTGTCTGTGTGTGTGCAGTAATGTTATGAATGTTGTGAATGATTCAAAATTCTTAGCTAATTTTTATTCTGTTAATAGAAAAAAAACAGCTGCGATATCAAAGATTTTATTCCCAACTTTCTGTAATTACAGTAAAAGGTCATTTAGTGAAAGCGGTGTTTATTTCTGCCAATTATCTTTGGTTTAAGTGTTCATAGGAGTCTTCACACGCTCACGCGCACAGACACACAGTGTTAAAACTTTACAGCCTCTCCTCTGGTGTGTAAACACACTTTACTTGGCAAATTAAGCTGATTCCGTTTCTGAAATAACCATAAACAGAAGAAACACTTTTATTCTTGGCTCCGCTCCTTTTTCCCTTCATCTCTTACCAACTTTTAGCTTTCATCTCCACTTTCCATTCATGTGACAGGATAAGCTGACTTTGAATTGAGTTGTCTGCTTTAGCGTTTTTCTCTCTCCCTTCACTGTGCACTCACAGCACCACCCTCCTCCTGCTCCTTCGCCTCCTCCTCCATCACTACCACTCTTTGTTTTGTTGAAGAATACAAACGGTGTGAATTAAAACACAACTGACAGTTTGCATCCAGCTTCATCGCCGCTCCTCGGTCCTCCTCCCATGATTCCTCCCTCACTTACGTGCTTACCCGCTTCCATCCGTCCCTCCCTCTCCCACTCCAGCTGTCAGAAGGCTTCATTATTAAAGATTTATGGCAGAGTCTGGGCAGCTCCTCGAAAAGCTTTTGTCAGACAGACCGCGTGTCTCACATCTCACTGCCACTAACTGGAGGTGACACGTAGACTCGCACAGATCATGTGTGTGCACGCTCGCACACACACACACACGTTTTCCTTATGGGTTACTACACCATTATAGTAGCTATCCTCATAGCTTGCCTTTGTTAGGAACATTTATATACGATCTGTGACATCTCTTCTTATTTCTAACAGACGTGTTACTAATGATTATTCCTAATTGGCAGTGACCATTTTATGCAGTACGTAGCACACTTATGACATCATAGATGATATATTTTCAGTTATTAAAGGTTTTGTTGCAATCATCAGAGATTACTGTCAACTATTTTCTGAAAGAGGACATTTACATGTTGTTTTAGTGTTTCATTTACATTTGTCACCAGTACTTTTTATTTAAAATGCCATAACGGTTTCCTGTCTGTTATCTTGGCCACAATCTGGATTTATAAGGATATGTGGGACTTTTATGTCCTCACAGAAAGTTTTTTCCACCTCAGAATTATAGTTTTTTTTTTTTTTTTCTGAAAGTATCCTTCTGTAGATTTGGATCTATAATTTACTTTTTGTGCCCAGGGATGGTGTGTTCATGGACTTGGAAAAATGTCGTACAGCAGCGTAGCGGGGATGTATTCACAGACCTAAAAAAAGGTCTTATTTTCGAGTTTCAGATTGGCCAGATTAGAGGATCAGATTAGGCTGATCATGCAGAAAATCGGTCGATTCTGATCACCAAATGATTTTTTGTTTTCTAATCCCTTTCGACACCCACAGGATTTTAGTTTAAAGTTAAAAGCTAAGTTAGCCTTTAGTTAACTTAGAGGCTAAGTTTGAGGTTGGGCTATGATGTCATCACTTTTAAAAGGTTGGATTTTGGCTGAATGATGGGTGTGAATATCCATTCATTTGAGCCCTATAATATTTTTATCACTACCTCAGAAAATTTTCAATGAGTTCATGAGCAAAAATTTCAACAGAATATATTTTATTTTCAAGTTTCCATGTTAGAAGCACACAGGTGGCTTCAATGTGAAGCCGGGGCTGAATGTTACCAACATTTCAAACTAGGGATGCATCGATACCGGTATCGGTATCGGGTATCGACCTCGATACCACATTTTCTAAAGTACTCATACTCGTTAAAATTCCCTCGATACCGGGGACCGATACCACGGTCTGAGAAATGTCTGTTTGAGCGGCGTGTAAGGGGTTAATCACAAGCGCCGAGTGCCCGCCCCCAAGGCCCCAGCTGCAGCTCAGAGCAGAGAGAAGTTTTCATTTTAAATAAATGTTCTTAATTCCAAACGAGTGCCTTGTTTTTTTTTGTTAAAGTATACAACTAAAGTTGTCATCTGTAAATTAAATCATGTTTTTATTAAGTACTCAGTATCGGTATCGGTGAGTACTGAAATGCAAGTACTCGTACTCGTTTTCCAAAAAAGTGGTATCGGTGCATCCCTATTTCAAACCATTGTACACTTATTTATTTTAATTTATTTAGAAACTGAAATTAGGAAGGCTGTTTTTGTCAGAAATGATAAACTAATAATAACCTTGTTGTTTCTTGTTTTCTTTTTTTGTGGACAGAAAAGCCCAGGAACAGCAGAAAAAGGTGGTTGTAGCAGGTTGTGTTCCCCAAGCTCAGCCACGGATGGACTACCTCAAAGGGCTCAGCATTATTGGGGTATGTGTTCTGAGCCTTTCTTACGTTTCTGGTATTGTTTTTACGTCATGCACTCAGCGTTTGCTTGGGCTACCTTGTGTTAATGTGAGGTAATCAAAACAAAGGTCTTGTTGAGGATTAAAACTTGCTACTATGGCAGGCCAAGATTAGCAATAAGCAGCATTTATTTTAAAATGCAGCTAAACTTACTGATGTCACAGGACGTTGAGAACACAACTTAATATTTTTATAATAAAAACACAGTCATATACATTCATTGTTTACTATGCGTGGCGTTGTTTCTCCATCTGCCCAGATTTCTTTGTTCAGTTTGTTTGAGTCCTACAGTCTTGTAACAAGTTATATGTTAGAAACAACTTTATGGACATTTTTTTATGTAGGATCTCTCCAAAAAGTGAAGGCAAGGTTTCTGATCTGTGGTGGGGAGGATTTTTACCTGATTAAAGGAACACTTGGCAGTTTTGGCTTTTTAGCACCCCCTAGTGTCTGTTTAGTAGAACCAAAGGTGAAACGTATCTTCTCTGTGCGTTTGTCTATTAAACACCTTAATCTAACTGCTGAAATGTCTCCTCAGTCTTCATTAGTTTGCACAGGGGCGGTTCATCACTAAGTCAAACAAATCAGCTGTGTTCATGATCTAAAACATGCTGGAAACAGATTGCATCGCCAGGCATGTCAGCTCCTTTTTCTAAGGCCACTCTGAAGTTGCAAGTGCGGTATTCTGGCCACAGAGGGCAGTGGGGGTCTGAGTGACATTTCATTAACCCTGTAAAGAATTATTTTAGCACATACTGGCTCAAGAAACGGGTTTAACCCTCCCACTGTCCTATTGGGTGACCCCACCAGGAAAGGTGACGTTTGAGCAGGGTGTGATTGTTTATCCCTTGGGGTCCACGTGGCAGGGGTGAGGTGGTGCTCGGTCCTCACCTCTGCCACATGGACCCCAAGGGATAAACAATCACACCCTGCTCAAACATCACCTTTCCTGGTGGGGTCACCCAATAGGACAGCGGGAGGGTTAAAAATATGAAAATGTTGCATAATATGACTTTAATGTTAAAGTTATGAGTCATTTTCT
Source organism: Aphyosemion australe (assembly GCA_006937985.1). Taxonomy (NCBI): domain Eukaryota; kingdom Metazoa; phylum Chordata; class Actinopteri; order Cyprinodontiformes; family Nothobranchiidae; genus Aphyosemion; species Aphyosemion australe. The sequence goes on from SSNS01000010.1 coordinate 163,628, forward strand.
GCACCAAACTCTGACTCCCTGCAGGGCTGCTGGATTCCAGCAGAATAATGGACTCCTGATTGTTATTTTAAAACATGCACGGACACAAGCTCATGGCTTCATGCACGAACAGGCTCACATTGTCTAAAACACACACAGAAGTATAGGAGAAGGCAAACACTCCCATTTTGTTTTTGTGGTAGTTACAATCAACTCCATAATGACAGTGGCAGTTGGTGGGTTATTCAAATGAGATGCAAATAACAAGCTCAGAATTTGTCTATAGTGATTGCCCTAACGGCTAGATAAGGATGGAGTTATAAAAAGGCTTTTTCTTTTGAATCCATTTTCTTAATTGACCTTTGTGTGTGGGCTTTTTGTGTGCTTGTGCGCTCCTGTTCTGGGCTCTAAGTTGCCATGAAATGAATGACAGTGTACTTTGTGTAAGGTACACAGGTAGTCACGCAAGCCTGCAGTGTTTCACTTCTCTGAACTAGACTTGTCACATCCTGCGTCTGACACACCACTACACACACACACACACACACACACACACACACACACACACACACACACACACACACACACACACACACAGTAGTGGAAGAATAATCTGAGATCACAAGCAGTGTCGACGCTGCACATCGGGCCTAAAAGAGCAGTGTTTATAGAAGTATTTGAGTGGGCTAGATTGGTGAAATTTCACGCCTAAGTCATACTATTTTTTTAATAAAATACAGCCCTTTTGAGGAAATGTTCTTTTTTATTTATATGGTAAATGGTAATGGTAAATGGTAAATGGCCTGTATTTGTATAGCGCCTTCTTAGTGTTCTACAACCCCCCAAGGCGCTTCACAACACAATCAGTCATCCACCCATTCACACACACATTCATACGCTGGTGGGGATGAGCTACGATGTAGCTACAGCTGCCCTGGGGCGCACTGACAGAGGCGAGGCTGCCGAGCACTGGCGCCACCAGTCCCTCCGACCACCACCAGCAGGCAAGGCGGGTTAAGTGTCTTGCCCAAGGACACACAGCAGCATTCTCTGGCCGGAGCCGGGATCGAACCTGCAACCTTCCGATTACTGGACAACCCGCTCTACCTCCTGAGCTACTGCTGCCCTATATTAAAAACCTCTGAGCCTCTGACCTTTTTACACCACCCCTTTCCACACGGGTGGTTGCTCTTTCACCGCAAGCTCAAGTCCCGCTACCAGAGACTGGGAGCTTGAGGGTTCTTCACAGTATCTTAGCCGTTTCTAGGACTGAGATCTCTGAGGTGTTTCCTGTGGCGTGTAGGAGCTGCTCTCCCAGTCACAGCCCCAAGTGCTCTGATCACCACTGGCACCGCTGAGGCCTTGACCTCCCACAACCTCTCTATTCCCTCTATTGCCTCTTTCAACCCTTTCTCACATTTCTCAACACCCCCCCACCCCCGTGTATATATGTGTGTGTGTGTGTGTGTGTGTGTGTGTGTGTGTGTGTGTGTGTGTGTGTGTGTGCACGCGCAGAAGTGTATCTATGAGGTTAGAGTTAGTAACAATGTAAAGGATGCAAGACAGAATAGAGAGGTACAATGAACTAAAATAGAAACATTTGTGGAACATTTCTGATTCTGAAGGGTGGTCCGAATTTTAAATTTCCACAATTTTCTTTTTGTATAAAGCACGTTGGTAATGTTGGACTTACTTTTAGCAAGAGTGTCAGAATGTTGATGTATAAACTGTTAAAAGTGTCAAAATAAACAAGATTGACAGAAATGTTAAAGCTCCTGGCAGTGGCACGTTAAGGTAACCATGGAAATCACATACCTGTGAGACACAGGCACATATGTGCAGACAAAAACAAACATTTGATGTGTCTGAACACAGATTCCTGAGTAGCAGAATTGTGGAGGTCACACATCTATATTTGCTAAAAACGACCCTTGAACAAACAGCTCTGGATATTATGGAAATTAATTAGCCTTTCGCCGAGCCCCGCCCCCCTTAGTTACTGTTACCAAGTCCGACAATAAGTGGATCAAATACTGCAGCTCCGCAGATTTCCGCGATGGAAAGAAGTAGACAGATGCGTGTCAGCGACATTTTTTGGAGCAATTCCTCCTCAATATCATCCAGATCGAGGCAAAAGGGTTACAGTATGCAGTGGTGGGATACATTAGTGTCGGCTCCGCTGAGCGAAGCGTAGCAGGGAACAAGGAGTTGGGAGTTTGGGAGAAGGTCCGGCGTCCGGGGACGCGTGGATCCGAGGAGCGATGGCGGCGATGTGGCGTCCCTGTGAGCTGTCAGATGATCTGAGCTGCAGGCAGCTCTAACGGAGAAAAGCTCCCAGCGCTCTGCATCACTCAGTTTATCATCTCAGCTGAGTCTGTTTATAAAATGTAACTTTTTATGCCCGTGTTTACTTTCATTTTCAATATAGGCTTAATGTGCGTTTATAAGACACACGGTTGAGGTAATATTACGCTGATTAGCTGGCACAGTGTGTCTTATCTAACAGGGTCTTGGATAGTCTGGGAGGCGGACCTCCGCCCAGCAGCGGGCGGGGGGAGCACTCATGCTGCTGGTTGAGCTCGATGAGGAGGTTCTGAAGGGAAACGAAGAGGACACGACTACTATCGAGGCTAATGCTTAGTAGTATAAATTAGGCTTAGCTTCATCATTTTGTTTGGAGTTGTCGGATAGTAACGGTTGGTATGATGTGTGATTGGACAATAGCCGTTCTGGGGGCGGGGCCGGCGAAAGGCTAATTGGAGCTTGAGGGTTGCAAACTCTGGAATCTGGTGGAATTTGAGAGAAGACTTTTGGTGCTTGGACGTTTACTCAATGGAACCTTACATAATCACTCAGAATTGGAAAAATTACTTTTATATTTAAAAGAGTAACTTAATACTAAGCTTCTCTCTGACTCTGACTTGTGTCTGAATTTAATCTGAAATTTTCATACATTTTAACTCATTCACTGCCAGCCGTTTTCTGATCAGAACAGACCCGGCGCCAGAGGACTTTACCTGGGGGGGCGGTGGGTTTTTCTGGGGGGGCCCAGCTCAGTAAACCCTCTTAAGTAACCCCTTTGCATGTTTATAATCTGTCCGGTGGACGTTACAGAAGCCTCTTTTATAAAACAGTGCGGTCAATTTGCCTCAACGCCGAGGCGGCACCTGGGAGCCAAAGGTCATTTATATGAGCTCAGAGCATGGCAGTAATGTGGCGCAATCGTGTCTTTTTTTATATATATAAAAGATTACGCGATGGCGGTATAAAGGGGACATGGGGGCGGTCTCTTTGCTGTCACAGACTTCCGTTTATTTTTGACATAACCTGCTTTTTATTGCGATCAAAGCCGCGCTCATTAAGTTTTTTCACAAGGCGGCTGTCCTCCACACTCCCCGTGAGCTGTCAGATGATCTGAGTTCCAGCTCTAATGGAGAGAACCTCCCGGAGCTCTGCATCGCTCCAGTTTACCATCTCAGCTGATTCTGTTTACAAAAGCTAAACATATGCAAGTGTTTACTTTCATTTTCATATAGCTGCTGGCCGGAGCGCAGCATTAATTCATCACGTGATCATAACCACCATCTGTTGCGCCAAGGCGTATATACTTCCGGGTCAAATTTGCCTTGTTCTACATGACTAACTGGAAAGATAAGAGTCTTCGTTGTTTGATAACGATCATGTATGCCAATTAAAGATGCAATCAAAACGTAAGACACAGTAACCAATTTTACTAAACCTCTTAGAAAAACATTTCCAACTCACCGTTCTTAGCTGCGCCTGCACATCACAGAGTCATCATCTCAAACAAAAACAATCCTTACGTCCAGTTAATGTTCTCCAATAAAGTACTGAGTCCACAAGTCTTCCTCCAAATCCTGCCCTGCCGTTTAAAACCTTAGTAAATTCTTCTTTTTCCACGTATTTCTCATAATGTTTACATCACGAATACTAGTTAGCATGCTACTCTTAGCTGCGTGCTTCTTCTTCTTGATAATATTCACGGCTGGTAAACAAAGACTTGGTGCGTTACCGCCACCCGCTGGTAAGAAGTGTGCACTGCGACTGTGCTGGAGGCACGGAGAGGAGGAACAGAAGCGCTTGGAGCAGCAACTTCTGGCTGCACTTGCCTTTTTGATAATGCATTATCTCTGCTTGTACTAGCATTGTTTTACTGTTTGCTAAACCAAGCTCTAATGTTCATTTTAGCAAGCTACTGTAGCATCTTCTTTTACTGCATCTAAATCTCCCGATTAGTAACCTAGAGCGCCCCCTCTGTTGTTCGTCTTGAGCCAATACATTTGCATGAGGTGTTGTATTCTGTCCTGGGCGGGCACGACCTGTGAATGGGCGGGCCGGGCCCGCCCAGGCCCGCCCATGGCGCCGGGCCTGGATCAGAAAGCCCCTGACTGCCAGCGTTTTTGAGCGTTTTTACTGTTTTCTGAAAAGTCACAGAACATTGTGCTCTATGATCATGAAAACGCCAAAACTACCAAAAGAAAGAGTAGACTCACTTCTTACATCAGGAAGAATCACCGTATTTCTAGCGTTATCTGTTCTTTCACAATCTGGTGCCCAAGCGCTGCTGCAGAAGCATTTCCGGTTCGGCGCATCATTTTTTTCACAGCAGCGGCCCAAAACAAACTCGTAATCCATTGATTTTCCACTTCCTGATCACGTGACGTGTGACATACACGGATAAAGATCCGCTTTAGACACGCGATGTTTGTTCTCACGGTGCGGGGGCTCGTTCCGACGCCCACCCCGTAAAAAATGGAAAAGACGACTATAGTCGTCAATGGCAGTGAATGAGTTAAAACAGTTTTCATAGGGATATGGCAATATATCGTGATATTTTTTCCTGTGATATTATATCGATATTCAAAAGCCATGTATCAAATTTTTGAAAGAATTTACATTCAAACATTTGTGTATTTTTTATTTTTATTTTGGTGCAATTCAAACGCTGACCACATGTTGGCAGCAGTGTTGCTAGTTGGCAGCAGAGACTGCCTTTTTTTAATTACTCCTTTTATTTTGTACTTAAAGAGCTTAAAGAGGTTTTGTTTCCATCATTGAAATGTAAATCCCTCTATTATGGTTCAGATACCTCACGTTAAACATGTTACATATCAGTTTGGATTGTTTATTGAATTTTCCTACAATAAATTCAGTCTAAAAATATCACTAATATCATCTGGCTGAATGTATCACAATATGTCGTGATATATCGTATCGTCTCTCCTGTATCGTGATACGTATCGTATCGCCAGAATTTTACCAATACACATCCCTAAGTTTTCATGTGCTTTTATTTGAACAGTTTGTTTTTCCACAAGACTAAATTCTGAGACCGGGGTTGAAAAGAGGAGCTCTGAATTAGTTTGCAAAATGTGGACATTACCAAACCTTTACTGTAAGAAGGGACACCTGCTGCTGCTCTGAATGGATCCAGATTGCTTGGCTATTACAGGGAAATAGGTTTTACTTCAGTGTGTAGCATGCATGCAACTGCTGCCTGCGACGCACAGTGTGTACCCATGTGAGAGTGTGTGAGGGGGGAAAGGGTTTGGTGGGTAATGGACCCGGAGGCACCGAGAGCCAATGGGAGCAGCCAGAGCGCAAACCGCTATGAATGGAGAAAGTAAGAGAATTAGATCTTAGAGGGATGCTGAGAGGAATGAAAAGAGAATTTATGTTGAGAAAATTATAATGTGACATTTTCCACCTCTTTAGTTCTCTGCCTTTGCTTCCTTATCTCTTCCTTTTATTCTCTTTAGATGTGAAATGGTAGCTTAGCTTCTATGATGGAGTTTTCTTGTGCAGATGATCAGAAGTGCGGGATGTTTCTGCAATTAAAAAACAAAGATAACAAATCGGTTTTAGTTTTCTGTTTTACTGCTTTGTTGTTGTCTAAACAATTATTTCACCTTCTAGCTCTTTTTCTTCTTTGTTTCACATCATTAAAACCATTCTGCAGTCCTAATACATTGTTCAATGCACACCAAACATGTTTTTTTCCTATGCACACACACACTCGTGGCATTTAGGAAATCCATATTACTTAGGCCTGAGCTTGTTGCATTTGTTTCAATTTGCCCTTGTTTGTATTTCTACTGGTTGCACATTGCCTTCCTGTATATTTACCCTCTCCTCCTGTATAAGCTTGGATCAGTGTGTGCTTGTAGCTCGCCGATATCCTGTGTTTGACTGTGTGGACTTCTTATGTCGGCATCAATAACCTTTGTCCCATGTGTCTCCGTCTGCGTTTCAGGTCCAACAGATTGATCGAGTGGTGGAAGTAGTGGACGAGGCTGTTAAAGGTATTTCAGCTCACAAGGACACACACACATTCACACACACTTAAGTACACCAGTATGAGCCGTAAAACATTGATCAAGGAATCAGTTAATAAATCAGAGTCTTTGTTTCGTTAGGATGAAGTATTTTTTTTAGTTAGAAGGTTGTGTTAATTCTGTTTTAAAGCAGCGTTTCAGATATTTTACAGTGAGCTTCTGTGGTCAGGTTATGAACAGCTAATATGTTAACTGTTGGATAGCTCTGTAAGTGACCTGAGTTTGGAGAAACAGAGATAGGTTCTGACCAGATTGATAAGCTAACAGCTAGTCTCATTGAGGCCAGCTCTAAGATGGATTTCCGTCAGTTTAAAACAACCAAAATTGCTAACACAATTATAGCTTCAAAGGAATGCTGCTCTGCTGTTTTTATAATAGAAAAATTATGAAATTCAGGCTGGAAGTGCAAATAAGCATAGAACTTTATGTAAATAACCGTGTAATTTAAGATCTACAGTTATATTTATAAAATAGCATTCACATGAATCACAATGAAACTTGATTTTGAGTTGTTTTAATATGGCTGTAATCCATTATAAAAGATGAGCTGAACAACAAAGCTCTCAGTTCACTGATCTAATTTCAAACACCCAAACTGACGAGAACCAGGTCATGACTGAAATAATGAGATCCCAGATGAAAACGACCGAAATGAGCTTGTCATCCAGGAGGAGCTTTGATTAAAGTCGCTGCACCTCCTCATCAAAATCAATCAGCTGAGGTGGTTTGGACCTTTCATTAATGCCACTTCCACACTAACATCGGCTCCGCTCCACTCCGCGCTGCCCACCCCAGCCTGGCCGCGTTCAGGATGATTATGAATCACACATGCAGGAAACCCCCACTGGCAGATTCTATCCGTCAATTGGAGGCTCCCCCTAATGGTAGGTGTGAATTTGAGCTGACCACTCAGTTGGCAGTGGGTGTGTTAAGGTTGGTTTATGCTTGACGCGTCCGCGAGGTCCGCAAGGCTCCGTGCGGCAAAATTACATCATTTTAGCAACCACGCCCCTCCGCGTGTCCTCCGCACGGCCCAAAGTTTCCGCACCGCGCACCTAGGAAATTTTGTAACTACGCGGACGGTCCAGCGCGGAAAAACATGGTGGACTGCAAGAGCTCGTAGTGTTTTAATGCATGCCGTAGAGCCTCATGCCACCCTGCACTCTGGGAGAATATTGGCTCACAGCGGAGACGAGCCGCAGAAGGTAGGAAGGAACTATAAACGCTGCAAAGTCCGACGCGCGTTCCATCCGTGCGTCTCATTTCCGCGCGGAATGTACATGCGTCAAGCATAAACCAAGCTTTAGGCTGGTTTCAGCCCGAGGCAGGCTGCCTTGGGAAGAGGGCTGAAAAGACGTCCGGTTGTGCATGGAAAATTACCGGGCTACCCGGATGTGAAAACTCCTTAGCCTACCTAGGCCGTGTGGAGCAGATGCTAGTGTGTAAGTGCCTGAAGTTGCTTCCTAGTTGCTTTCTTCTTAAGGCTTTCTGGGCACATCCCACAGGGATGAGACTCCTGGGGAAGACCCAGAAAGGAGGATTATAAATCCCTTCTGTCCCAGGAACACCTTGGGATATGGAAAGTTTTGCTGAAGAGGGATGTCTCAGTGTTCCTTTTGGGTCTCTTACCTTCACAGCCTGATCTTGGGTCAGTACCTGTAAACAGATGGATGGAGGAATCCATTGCTCTGATCCCGTCTGTTAGCTCATTAATTTGGTCAAAACTAATCTTTGTTTTTCCAAACTAACTAAAACATAAGAGTGGTCACTGATGGTAAAACCATACATACCAGCTAGATCAATTATTTATTCTGTCAGATTTTACTAACTTAATTTTAGAGTTCTCTTCTATGAAATATTACAAAAATGTTTATTGTAATTTAATTCCACCTCCTGCTGCTTTGGGGTCCTGTTTGTTTTTCTGACTGAGCAGCTTGTTAAAGGCATCTTACCTGTTGGTGCAGCCTGCCATCAGACTCACATGGCAGTGATTAGGTTATCTATTTAAACTGTTGGTGAACCACTGCATGCAACAATTTAATGAAGGTCACAGAGAGTTTACAGTGTGAGAGTGTCCAGTCAAGCTGTCATACACCCCCAGCTGTTTTTCTAATAAAGAACAGATTGAGTTTGCACTACTTGTGTGAGTCTATCGTTTTTGCACTGCAGGCTTCGTTCTAATGAAGGACAGCTGAACTAAGGCTTAATTCTACAATGTGCTATCAACCCTAAATTACTCGACTTTCCTCTCATGCATTCATACGTACACAATGTGACTTCTATCCTTTCCAGTCATATTTTAGAAAAAAAAATTCCCCTTCCAGCCATCTTTTTGTTTCACTCAGTTTTAAGCATTTTTCAATCACCCCCCTTACCTCCTTACTGGCTTGTTCCCTCCTCTTTTTCTCCCACCGTCACCCCCTCCACAGAAACCAATTTCCCCAGTATCATTACAGTCCTTTATGACCTCGTATAAACTAAGAGCTGTTTTCTTTTTTTTTGTCTCGGAGGCCTGGGCATAAACCTTTTAAGATGGGGGATTTGCCTTTCGTAATAGCTACTAAAATACTTACTTCAATGAACTGCTAATAGTTGCACGTCTCATCTATGCCAAAATTGCTTCCAGGTTGGTTTTTCAGAGTATGCTTTTATAACTTGGTTCATAAAATGTGAGACTTTCCTTTTTGTTTATGTATAAAAACAAGTTTACATCTGTATGTGTGGATATTAACTACCGTAAAACTGTTTTTAATTAATTGCCCAGGGAATGTGTATTGAGTCCGTTTATACAGCTGCACACAGAAGTTACTACTGCTCAGTCTTGTGTTACTAACCATTTTACAGCACCACTGTCTGACAGGGTGCTTACATGGTCACTAACTGTTAAATAAACATTATTTTGCCCTTTTTTAGTTATGCTGTACATTTTTAAGGTAAACACAGCTGGGATTGCAAGTTGAACATTTAAGCCAGCTGAAAGGTTAATTAAAATTGGGTTATTTACAATTATAGTCATTTTTGTTTGATTGGTTTGTTAATATACAACTGGAGATTTCATAATTCATAGTGATTCACAAAAAAGACAAAACACTAAAACAAAATGATTCTTTAGCTTTCTTTGAAGGAATGGGTAACATCCATTGCCTCTCACTTCAGATAGTTTTATGTAAAGAAATGAAGTTTTAACCATTTTGGTTTAAATGTTAAACTTTTGTACAGTCTCACAGAATACTGCAAGACCTCACTTGATCTGATAGCACTCTAAGTTTGTGTTGTAGATTACTCTCAGCTACTACCTCCTAGGGCTGGGCAATACAGCCTCAAATTAATATAAGACATTGAGCAGTTCACCTTGATAGTGATTAATGGACAATAACTACCCATACGGCGGCGATGGCAGTGGTAGATTTGGAGGAAAAGCCTGTTCCCACAAAAATTCTTCTACAACCATTTGGCAACATTTTGGTATCGGTTGCTGCTGCCAGCTTCTGCTAGTGACTACCACCTGCCCCGCCCACTGCTTCATCATTTGAATCATCCTCCATTATGTACTGTGATATAATGTAAGCAAGACATCTTTTTTTTTTGCTAAGACCGCCCCCCTGCCCTGTAGAGCTCCATGCAATATGAACTGAGCGCCGGTCAGAACTAATCAATATCGTTAGACTATAGCTTACGTGCTCCAGAGTTAAGGAAGCACCTCGGCTGATGCAGAGTTGATGAACTTTTCACAGACAAATGAGTCTTTAAAATATAAATATATAAAAACACAACATGACATGAGAATAATAATTGTAAAACAATGTGTTTTAGCTCTGTATGTCGGCAGAAGCACAGTCATAGACAAGAAACGTGCAGTCGCCATCTTAAAAAACCGAGTCGAACGACTCTTGGTGTGATATGCTTGTCAGCCACTAGATGGTGTCATCAGATAAAAGAAATACTCCAGACAGCCGCTTTAAAGGAACATGATCATCGGCAACCTACACGTCTGGATTTTTTATACTGAATATATCAACATGTGCAAAATGATGTTGATAATAGACATACATTTCAGGATCTAAATTTGCAGTCTATCGCTCACCTCCACTAGCACCTCAAATTTTAAATCGATATCTATAGAACTGACTGGGTTTTTTGTGTTTGTAACGATTGATGGTCATTTTGAATTGAAGATGCAAATCTAATGAAATTAAAATCTGTCCAGTTCGTGAGATGTTTTGCTGACATTATTGCAGTTGATAAAAAAAAGTCTCCTTTTTTAATGAATGAGAAACATATTGGTTATTCTTTAAACTCCTAAAATTGATTCTCTCTTAAGATTTCTCTTCCCGTCATATTCTATCGTTTTATCCCCAAGGTTTCCTGTGTTGGAGTCGCACGGAAAAAGGGAATAAGACAGGCCTAATGCATGTGTGTTACCACACATCTGGGACCATATGGAGCCCACATAATGTTTTGATCTTTTCTTTTTCCCAGTACAGCGTTCACTTATATCAGCTCTGTAAAACATAAAGCCAGATTCTGTAAGAGGAGGAGGACATAAAGCGTACTTATGGAAGACGCTTAGTTAACACATTTCCCATAAGTCATCTCAATATATCCTGAGGAATATTTTTAATTCTCCTTGAGCCTCTCAGGAAGTGACACGAGGAAGCTGTGTGGAGTTTGTTCTTGTCAGGCATCAAAGCTTTAACCTTTGCAGATGTTTAAGCTCTTCAGAAACACTTTACATGAAGGCACATTACAAGGCATACCTTCATATGGACTTCATTTAACTGAGAATGTTCTTATAAAGAGACAACATTTCATCTTCCAGGTCAGGGTGACAGACTGGGACAAGAGAACAATAAATTTTACAAAGTTTCTTGGAATTGAAAGGGAAAGGGACGATGTGCAGACTATACAGGGTGTATCAACCTGATTAATGGTGAGGAGCTTCTTTCTGGGCTGTTTTTAACCGATAGAATCAGTGAGTACATAGTGACACCCTCGAAGACCGGGACTGAATACCACTGATTTAAAGGGAAACTAGGCAATGATGTGGGCTTAAAACAGGGGTAGGGAACCCTTGTCCTGGAGAACCGCTATCCAGCACGTTTTAGAGGTTTCCCTGCTTCAACACAGTTGAGTCACCTGTTCAGCAGCTCATCAGGCTCTGCAGAAGCCTGTTAATCACCTGCTGATTAAAATCAGGTGTGTTGAAGCAGGGAAACCTCTAAAACATGCTGGATAACGGCTCTCCAGAACCAGGGTTCACTACCCCTGTCTTAGAACAAACATGGTTTTAAAGTACGTGCAATACATGCAGTAACATTAATGGCCATTTGGGAGATGGTACATCCTTCTATAAAGATCACAGAAATAAGCATTATAATTCTCATGCATCTTGTGAATAAAAGGAGATTTACTCATTGGGACTAATGTAAAACTATGATATTGCAAGCAGTTACTGTAGCAATTGGTAAAATTACATCAAGCATCAGGGCAGTGCTAAGTGAAGGAGAGCTAAGGTTAGAGGAAAGCTGATGACATCCACCATCAAAAGAGATGTTTGACTGACACCCAGCCAAAAATAAAGAAATGAAAGAATCAGCCTGTTTCAATGGCAGCAGTCAGCCGTGCGTACAAATGGTTGGATTGGATTGAAAGAATAAATGAAAGATATTACACCCTTCTCCTCTTCATCTTCTACCTCCATCCTTGAGTGTTCCCATCCCCCCAAAATTCTGCCTGCTGCTTTTCAATCGAACCAGAGAGCACAACGGGACCAGTCACTTACAAGACACCACACACAGGTCAACAGGTCATCCTTTTAGCTTTCTGCTTTTTTCACCCAACCATCCACCCTTCTCTGTCATACATCTTGTTCATTCATTCATCCACCAGCGTACCTTTCCATCCATCTCTCCTTGCCTCATTCCCCTCTTTTTCTCCAGCGTGTTTTAATGGGCCGTTATGAGTGCACAGAAAGATTTATGTTGGTTTGTATTTATGAAGGAGAGAAAAAAACAACAAAGACAGATTGGGGAAAGTGCACAAGGGAGGAGAGGAGCACAATCGATAAAAAGAAAACGAGGTGCAGGGTGATGTGTCTGTATGTGATGTTCGTCACAGCAGTCGGCTTCTCTAAACTCTGTAATTGAGATGACAAATAGGGAAGCTTTTTTTGTTTGCTTTTTAGTTCAACAACTCATGTTAGCTGTGTTCTTTCTCACTTTTCATTTGTGTCTCTGAAATTGAATTTGGCTTTGGATATGTTCCTGCAGTGATTCCATGCTGGTATTGAGATTATTTCTTGAGCCTTGGCCTGTGGTCACGTAGACTAGACCTGTTCAGGTTTGGAGGAGGAAAACATAATGTGTTGGAACCAAAATGGTTTCCAAGTTTTATTAGACTAGATAGTCTCATGATTGGAGAAACATCTGGAAAATCCAACACCATGCAGGTAATTGCTTTCCCTGACAAATCTGTTTATCTCATTATGCATTTCACTACTTTTGGACTGTTCGTAAGTAAATCTTCAGCTGAAACTAAAGAAAATGTGAATTTGGAAAACAAACCAACCTGCCTGAACCTGAATTACATTATGGTTCTAATTAGAGTTATACATTTGGAATGTTTAAGGATCTGTTGTTTCACCATAATACACAAATTGTTACTAGAATGGAATACAAATAAGTAAAAGGTAAATAAACGTCTCTGTGAATGTTTAAGAATTTGCAAACTGACTTTTATTCCCATTGATTAAATAATGCACCAAAAGCTAAAGTGAGTGGTAAAGGCATATTGAAGCCCGTAGTGGTTTAGGGTCTCTGTTTCTTCACCACATGTGGACTCTTGAACAAAGTCTGGCCAAATGTGCTCAAAGTCCCAGCTGTTTTCCACGGGGGGAAGGTTTCTCATTTCCTTGCTTGTACTGGGATATTACGAGCAGTCACGCCTCACCAATTGGCTCTTTGTCCTCCTCTGGGGCAGATTGTCATTTTTATCTACCAATTGATAACCATGCTCCCTGCCCTGATCCCTCCTTCCCAGGAGACCTGTGTAAAGCGGATGAAAACAGGAAGACAATTCCATCCCTCAGTGCCTCCATTTCACACACCTCCAGCTGATTCCTTATTGGGTGTTTAGAGTGGAGAAGCTTCAGCGTCCCAATTCTTCTTACCCAAGGGTGGGCAATATTAGTTATCAAACCTAACTATTAGCTGCCAGAATGAAACTTTCATGATCAGACTTTTGCCCCATCTCTGGCGTGAGCCTTATTGAAATTCTGTCTCTTATTTGTGAGTTCAGCATTGGCGTTAAAAGGAGATGTTGTTCTATGTGGTTTTGTTTTTAACCAATCAGTAAGTCCCTCCTGGCCCTTCTACAGTTGACATCTTTCATTTCTTTTCTTGCATGTCTTTGACACATCTGTGGCTAGTGTGATGATCTGCTCATACATACACCTTCGAGGCTAAAGCCTAGTTTATACTTCTTTTCCAGCTCGGGTGCGGAGACGCAATGTTTTCCTTTCAGACTTCTCTGTGTCCCAGCGAGCAATCTCCCACCACAACAGTGGGGAGAGTAGTGCTTTTCTGGTGCAAGATATCTTCAGCACTCGATTTTAAATGGCAATGCCGTTGACAAATTCAAAGGAAGTGGTGTGCTGACCATTCATAGACTTGCTCTTTCAGAAGCTTAGACAGACATTTAGAAAATTTGTCATTTCTACGTAACCCTCTTCAGGCCTGCTGCAGAGCGCTTGTGTGTGTCTTCACGCCCCACCTGATGGAGCAGAATGAACTAGGGTTAACTATGTGTGCTGGAGTATTGTTGGACATTGTATTAGTACACTTTATGTAAGCAGTATGGAGACGCATTACAGAGGAGGTGTTTAAAATCACCAAACTTTTAAGTTGTTTTTAAAATATCATTGCATAATTTTGCATCTTTGATCACCGCTTTCTCATTCTTCATTTAAAGGTGTGGTTCACGGAAAAAACATTTTTTAATGATTATTTCTGATTATAATCAGTCACTCTGAGTTTTTCATGCAGGCTGAACATGAAAATAGTCTCCTCCACCTATCTCCTGCATCAGCTTCTGATAGAAAACAGACGATGAAACTCTAGGATTAGAAAATCCTGACAGATCTACGTCACACTGTCACTTAGCATTCATGGACTCACCCATCTTGACTGGTTTAGCGTCCAGCAGAGAACGTCTTGGCTAGAAGCTAACCGTTAGCATTAGCAATTCCACCACACAGCAGAGCTCATCCAGGCTTGTGTTATTTGTGGAGATAAAACATCAACATTGCAGAGCAAACAGAGTCAGTGGTAGAGTCGTGTTGCTGTTAGCCAATCAGAGGAGAGATGTCCAAATATCAGGAAATAAGACTCCAAGGCGTGCTGTCTGAAGCTATTTTCTCAACACAACTCAATTTTTATTTGTATATGCCTTACAACATAATAAAACTGATAAAAACAAACATAAAAAGCACAAGAGTACAGTAAAACAAGTAACATGATAAGAACAGATAAAAACTACCAAACAGAGGTAAGGTCTTTAGCCTTGTTTTGAAAACCGCCACGGAGGTAGAAGCCCTTATGAACAGGGTAAGCTCGTTCCATAGCTACAGACCTGCCACTGAGAAAGCCCTCTCATCTTCAAGTGTGACCTTGGGACCAAGAGCAGCAATAGGTTCTCCTCTAGCTGAATTCTCTGAGCTCAAACAGACACATCCGAGCTTTTTTCCCCAGAGTACAACTTACAAGGCAGTCATTCCTACTAGAGACCACTGCAAATGTATAAAATATGAGTAAAGTTAACATTTAATATGTAAAGAAACCATCTGACACAAGTTTTTTCATATTTTCAATGGCCTGCTTTGTGCTTGGCTTGCTAGGTGCCCCAACATTTGATGATTTAATCTAGTAGAGAACACTTTTTAAACATCTGGCTTATTATTATGTTTGTGTCAAATGCAAATGTGTTGATTATGATTCCAAGTATATGTATTTTTCTGGAAGTATCATCAGCATAATAACTTTAGTTTTTTCTTTTTTTCCAGTGGTTGAGGCTTGAGGGACCTGTTCACAATAAAATAATAATAAGTTCTGCAGGAGTCTGTTAACTACTGGTTTATTGAAAGTTGCTGTTTTGTAGCAGAGAACCGTCTAAAACATGCAGGATGGTAGCCTCCAGGTCCAGGATTGGACACCACTGCTATATAAGTATATCTAAATGCAGGATAGTCTTTAAATGTAAATGATATCACAGATAGTTACTGTTTTGCAGCCAAATGCTATAAAAGACTAACTGCTAATGGAGAGGCAGCAGTTTAACCAGCTCTTGTCTGATCGCTTCAGTCTCTTGACCAAAATTATTTAGATTTAACAATAAAACAAGGTTGTTGTTTTCATTAATATAACAGCCTGTAGCTTTGCACTGATCTCGTGTTACCTCTGCATGATGGTGTGTTTGCCATCGTGAATGTGTGTTTTAGTTGTTTATTTGTTTGTTTCCAGGTCACTCAGTTCGATTGCTGGGGCAGAAGAAGGACGGAGGAAGGAAACTTGGAGGTGCCAGACTGGACCTTCCTAAGATCAGAAAAAACCCGCTCATAGAAATCATCTCCATTAACACTGGGTAGGAAACTGATCTGCAAACAGAGCTCCTAAAACTTTCAGCTTTAACGAGATCACTTCTATTGTGTTTTATTGGTGAGCCAACAGGTACTCAATATTTATCTACAAACCTCTTTTTGGCTCGAGTTTTGGATAAAGTAGTAAACCTACACTTCCAGACAGCTTTTAGCCTTTGTGTGCTACTTTGGACAATGTTTTGCCACCTGACTTGTCAACGGCACTTCAGTGATCTGTGCTTTTGTTACATTCTACCAGATGTAAAGCAGATTTTATGACAGGAAGTGAAGATTATTTTTCCCAGAGTTTCCGGGTGGATGGAAGGTTGGAGAGGAAGACAGTACCACATTCACATGTTCAGACACACAAACACATTTTATGGCTTAATTTCATGCTGTTTTATAGAAATGTGTGTCTCCTATAACCCATGTGGTGTATACTCAGAGGACTAGTTAAAAGGGTTACGACGGGCTAATTCCAACGAGCTGGACTGAACTGATGATATTCCATCAATCATCCTGTTGGATTTCTCCCTGGCCTATGCAATAACAGCTCCTCACAAAGCAATGACAGAGGCATCATATAGAGCTTTAAATAGAGCTTTGTTGGTTTGAACAGATGCTCATTTTAAAATGAGACATTTTAATTAAAGACTTTCTTGACTTTTTCGTTTGAACATTTAGTACTTGAATTTGTTTTTGTTCGTATGGTGGCTTCAGGTTTCCCCAGACTTCCCATTAGTGTCCTTTAACCCTCTTGGCTGAATTCAGCTAAACACAGAGACCAACCAGCATGGTGTCTTTTTAGTTTAGCCCTGACATTATTTATTACTGCTATATTATCAGAGATGGAGTTTTAATGATTACATATCATAACACACAAGGTGCATGCTGATGCTATGTGGTGACATCATCAACATGTTTCACTTTGGAGCATTACATCTTCTCTATTTGTATCTTCATGGTTATTACTGGCAGACCGTTGTCCCCTTAAGCATTTACTGCCAGTCCTTATCAGCACAAATTAAACTCTTGTGTTATGAATTTAAAGCTGTTATAGCAAATCTACAGAGCAAGCTAGGTTTTGAAATACAAACACGGTCATGGAACACTCACGCCTCCCCTCGGGTATGAGACGCTTCTGCCGGAACTGGAAACCTGCATTTCAAGAGGAAACGAGATAGCGCTAAACACCAGTCGCTGTTTTCTAGGTCCAAACGTCTTTTGTTGTCCGTGACTTCAAATGGTGTTTTTTTTTTTTTTGTTTTTTTTGCACCAGTGGTGTTCTGTTGCTAAATACGTGAATGTGTAATGAGTGGAGGACCCAGGGAAGTACAACAGTTCGGCGAAATCGACAACCGGATGGTTCAATAGTTGCTTTCAGTCCGAAACGTGTTATTGGCAGAGACAAATGCAAGAGAACCACTTTATTTATTTATTTTTTTAAATCTCCACAATATATTTATTTGCAGCTTCTTAATGTCTCAGCAAATGGATTATGATTGCTTCTGTTTATAGAAAAAGCTGAATAAATTAGAAATAGTTTTTGGTGAGAGTTAAAATACTTACTTGTTGGCATATAAAATACTATACCAAGAATTAGGAAACATGTTATTTCCCAAGTAAAGAGAAAAACTCTCTCAGTTAGATATTTTCAATCAAAATTATAAAATTGTTCTTTATTGAGTTTATCTGGTGGTGTTTAGCTCAGAAACCCAAATACATGTTTTCAAACAAGAAGTAATAAATGTTCCTGTCCTATGCCATCTTACGAACTTTTTACATTTTATTTGAGGAAATAAATTAAATCCCTGCTTTTCTAGTTTATTTAGTTTTTTTTGCCCTTTTGGTAGAATATCCAGTTTTGTACATTAATGACTCAATTTAATTTAAATTCTGTGTATGATGCTTGGGGGTGTTACTCATTTTGACCAGCATGCCGTGATTGTGTGTGTGTGTGTGTGTGTGTGTGTGTGTGTGTGTGTGTGTGTGTGTGTGTGTGTGTGTGTGCGTGTGTGCAGCTGTGAGTCCTATACCCGCCTCTCTCCAGCAGGGGGTCTGCATCTGATCCAGATGATCTTGTTGTTTTTCAAAAAGGGTCAGACTGGCTACAAATAAATCCCCATGTTTTTGCTCTTTACACGGGAACCCTTTTAGTGGAACAGTAGAGTACTCACATGTTTGAATGAAACTCAAAATAACAGTTCTCTTACTGAAAATGCAGGCCTAAGGCTTTGGGATTTTCTGAAACTGATGTCACTAATTCGATATGGTCATCCCAATTTAGGGAAATTAGAAACAAAAGTGAGTGTGTCCTCTGTTTTCTTTTTTTGGATGGTGTGTTTTTATTGTGTCCGCCTGCGGCGGTGGTGACATCATTGGTGACATTTGTCAGCTGTTGAAACAGAGGGATCCTTGTGTGACTCAAAGGACTCTTATACACAACATCCTTTTGGAGTTTTTATCCTGAGTCTCTCTGCGTCAGAGAGAACATTTGTAACCATTGGCTTTTGTCTGTGTGTGTGTGTGTGTGTGTGTGTGTGTGTGTGTGTGTGTGTGTGTGTGTGTGTGTCGTTTCCAGCTTGTGTTTTTGGGTGAGCACGTGGAACCATTTAAGCTCTTTTTTTTGTACTCCTGAAGTCAAGCTGGCGTTTTGTCTTCCATGTGGAGCCATTGCTGAAATGGGAAGGGCTTTTCTTTAAGTAATGCCCTTTTATAGTCACCTGTCTGCTGGACACCTCTTAAATGAATCATTAGACTCACCTGTGGTTGAATGCATGTTAACTTGAATTTTGTAGTCTGAAGTGTGGCTTTTCTCCTAAGACAATATAATTGGGGTGTACTCATTTTTGCTACATGGGAAAATCACTTTTTTGTGTGCAAATGAACAAATGTAGTTTGTAATCAATGGCTCATATTTGTGGGAGTATTTTGTAGTATGGCATCTCATAGAAAAGGTTGATTCTGAAAGGAAACTAAAGGTTTTAGTGGGGTGTACTCATTTATCCTGAGCACTGTAAATGTTTTCTTACGTCTCCTGAATTTGATCTGACTAGTGAGCAACAGTAGTCTGAGTCAGCTCACCTGGTAAACACACTGGTGCTGCATTTTACTCCAGTCCTTGACTAGAGTCAGTGACCCACACAGTTTTTTTTATATCTAGATGTTTTCATTTAATTTTTTTTATTCATGTTCATTTTTCTTTCAACATCTTTTATCTCTGTCATCTCGAGAGATAAAACATACTGTTATATTTGGACCGTTTCACTGTAATAATACAACATGGTGGTAAGAAAAATAAGAAGATTTGTGTGAAAGGATGTAAAGCTAGTGAAGGACTCCACTCAGTCATAGAAACCTAACACCTAACAGAAGTGCTTTTTACAGTTTTAAAACCATCATGTTCTTTTTTTACCATAAAGGATGATCATCTGAAGATTAATTTTCTTAAAACCCATTTCTCCTCTCAAATTACTTCTCACAGCCTGTGTATGAAAGATGAATCTACTTAATTATCCCCTTCACTTTATTAGTGCAGATCCTCACAACACCCCGCTGTAGTGTCTCACCTGGGACTAACCACCAAAATTTAATTTTGGGTTCAAATTGATTCACAATATTAGTTTCATTAAGTTGCATATTAATTTCATTTGCACCTATTAAATCCAAAATTTGATTGCCTTTTTTTTAACAAGGTAATTTTATCCCCATCAGAAAATACTCAACTTAGTCCAGCTACGTCTCCAGTAGCCTCCGGCTCTGAATTAGAAGAACACCGTTGGGTTTCTCCCGACTCTTTAGCGAGCTGCTCTGTAATCTCTTTACTGGATATGGGTGGGTTAGGGTTAGGGTGTACGAAAGCTTGGAGATTCAGTTAATAATAGCGTCACATTACATTTTAGACGTTATATTACTGCTAATGATAGACAGCAGTATTTATTACACAGACTGTAGAAGAATAAACGTGGCTGGACCAGCAGTTTTGATGCTTTGATTTATTTGTAAGTTGGGTTAGGTATTTGAATTTCACCAGTAACATCACACCTTTTCAAATGTTCTCCATTCTCAGGTAACACAGAACATTCTTGAGTTTTTTGAAGCAGCTCGTCGTTTTTCTGACCACCTCTGAGTAACGTGTTTGTTACATCAGAAACGAGTTTCATTAAGACTTTCCATCTGCCCTGATATGAACCGTCTCCTCTTCTGAAAGACAATAATCACCTTGTCGGGCATATTAACGTTTTTGCACACTACTTTTTCCCAGTTTTCTATCCACTCTTTTATGCACAGCTTCTAAATGTGTTACAGGCCATTACCTTTCATTAGCAGTTGCTTCCGTATTCTCTGTTTAGTTGCATTTTTGGCAGTCATTATGGAAGTCATTGTTATGGAGATGTGCTAAAGTCAGGTGGTAATGATCCTCTGCTCCAACCCCAAGGCGGTACCCATCTTCATCAACTATATCCTGCTGGCAGATGGGAAAACCAGATGATAGTAGAGAGAAGTACACAACACTTTATGTCAAGTTATGATTGATGACCCTATGATTAATGACCCCCCTGCTTTGATCCTTTATGTCAAGTTATGATTAATTAGTGTCCGGTGTAATAAAGCATTGAACCTTTATGTCAAAAGTTATATTGTCACCCCCCCTGATTCCTATGAAGCTAGCTTATCCACTTCCTCCAGCATCAC